>BMAO01008329.1:0-529351 GCA_019973975.1 Trichonephila clavata | reverse complement strand
GTGTTTCAATGATGATGAAATCAAGAACATGTGTGCTACTCTAGTGGAATCAATGCCGAGACGGGTTGAAAAGGTCATTTCTGCTAAAAGAAAGCATATTTCTCGAACCAATATACAGATTTTTCAGTATATTTAAGGTATGTAATGATAAAAAGCTAAGGTTTTAGAAAAAAACACTTTTTCCCATTTGTCCCAATAAATTCGAACAGTATAGTATTTCTCAATGGCGTCCTAGATAATCCGGATGAGATTGAGATCAGATGACTCAGATGGTAAAGGAAGCAAGGAATCTATAGAATGCTTATCGAACTATTTGAATGCATTTCGGGAATGATAGTATGGTGTATTATCTTGCTGAAGGACGAGTTCTCCAGTGAGGTGTTGAACAGGTAAAAGAGATCATTTGGTCGTAAGAGATATCTTATGTGACATGCGAAGGGCGATATTTTATGTATCAGGGGACCCATTTCAATTCATGTAAGCAATTCTCAAACATAAATGCTACACTCACCAGTCTGTTAGTAAGATGGATACAACGCTTCATAAGTGCTTGTACGTCTGACACCGGCATGCGCTAATTTGATTCTGGATTCCAGGCACTATTTTCCCACATCTCTAGGAGCCAGTGAGGTTGGTTCCTTGCGCCTATCTTACTTTTGTACACTCATGGGTGAGGACTCCTCTAACTGATAGGGAAAAAATTATTTCGTACGGTGCGGTTTCTAACACTTTCTTGTGTACTAAGCTAAAAATAGTCTTGTGATTTCTTGTGCAGTGGGGTGTTTGTCCACTATTTCAATACGAGGTGCTATCGAGGACATCATTCATCCACTCTGGTGCTTATGGCAATTAGCTCTTGTGATGCTAGAAATAAAGAAATCGACATACTCTCAAGATAAATTGGTGACACAACAGCTCAGTGCCCGCACCACTTTCTAGGTAATAGTGATCTATTCGGCACTTGATCATTTGTTCACGATTAGATGCACTTGGATCTTTCGTGTTACCTACATTGCGTTCGCTAATTATTGATTCCCATCGTATGATTTCTCATAATGTAATATATATAATCTCAATTAATATTAATTAAAATTCTAATCTTATATATCTTTTCTTTAAACCTAAATTACGAATACCATTTTTCTAAGTGCCAGCTAATCGCTGTGTAACGCACGTGTAATTATTAAGATATTTTTCTAGGAAAAAAAAATACATTTATCATTACACAAGGTTTAATCCTTTTATGCGGGAAATTAAATGAGACTGGAATTTTGAAAAATGTAATTTGTAATTAAGATTTAGGGGAAAAAAATGCAAGATTTGAATTAATATTAAGGGAGGTTTTTGCAATTCCTGCCCTTCCACCCCAAGACACGTGTGTATTCCAAAACCACATCCATATCTAACAGAGATACCCAAAATATAACATTAAATTTAGAGAGTAATTATTACAGTTATTCCTCATATCACTCTTTATCACAAACATGAAAATCTCCAACAAGGAAACCCACAACGAGAGTAAAAATATATAAACAGACATGTACTAAACCATTACTACAAAACATAAATATACAAAAATAATTCTTAAAATATACAATTTTTGTGGAGTAGATCTTTTACATAAGCTACTATATGCATAGGAATGTGGCAAACACTATCTCTATACGATATGAAATTCACAACATTAAAAATATCTATAAAGAAAAACTGAATACTAAAATGGGAAAATAAATAAGATTCGAATAGTTGTATTATAAAACAGTATCAATGGTGCAAATTATAAAAAAAATATATATATAAGTTTATTTAGGCGTAAAAACTTATTGTTCAGCAGAACCTGTTTTTGTATGGTCCTTTTTTATGCGATTTGTTCAATGCGATTTTATTTTTGTCTGTTCTTTTTACTAAGCGGTATATGAATTTCAACGGCTTTGGTGCCCCTGTAATGTTTTCTATCAATGTATAAATGTACACTTCAAGACGATCTGTTCATTGGTTATAAACAGTCTCTCGACAATGCACGTTCAATTGTTTTCTCTCAACGCACTTGATTGCAGACGAAACTTTCAATGACAGTGGTATTATCACTAATTTGTTAGATTATGAAGACGAACAAGAAGAACCGGATTCTCTTTGCTTCGATCACTTACGAATCTAGTTATCATGACGTTTACAATCAATCGACCGTCGTCGCAAAAACTTATCATTTACTTATGATGTCAAAATATAAATCAATTGAAATTGTATTTTCGAGTGACGAAAGCGAATTTGAACTAACTCACCAAAAGGAAGATGCGCGCTTTGGATTACGATGAGTGGCAATGAATTATGTATGAGTATTTTTTGGATTCTCCATAGATACAATGAGAAATTAAATGTTTTTAAAATTTTTCCATCTAGAACTTTTTTTTTGTACGCACTTTCTCGTTAATTTCGTAAATAATTCAAGTATTTTCTTTCTCAAAGTGCGACTTTTTTTTATGCGGTCCCTCTCCGCAGTAAAAAAAAAATTGTAGTATGTCGACAAAGTTGTTAGTTATATGTAAGTATTTATGAAATTCTTGCATATTTTTTGTGCAGTTTTTTTATGCGGTCCCTATCTTCCACACAAAAACAGGTTTTACTGTATATATATACAGTCTGATCTCTATTTAATGAAGTTTCTAAATCCCCAAAAAAGTTCGTTGTATTGAAAATTCGTTACATAGAGGTTCACCTTTTAATATACTTTATAAACCGCATAAAACAAATTTTAAATTCATAAACACTTTGCATTCAAAATAAGCAATTATTCACACCTTTTTGTAAATTAATATCTATTTATTTTATCTATATCTTACCCCCCCCCCTCCCCCAAAAAAATCGGCTGGCAAAATAAGAAAAAAGAATATCGAGGAATACATTGTATTTTCAAATTTTCAACATTAAGAAAATAATTTTATATTAAAATAACGAATTTTAAGGATGTTTCCTAATTTAAAGTACACAAGTAATTTTGAGCATACATTATTTTATAATTAGAAATTCTGAACATACATATTACCGCATGCGTTCTTAAATTTAATTACTCATAAATCTGTTAATTTGGTTTGAAAAAATGCTTTGTTTCATAATGCACCTCGAGCTACAATAAACGAAGTTAGCAGTATGTCTGAGTAACACTACAAATGAATGGGAGACTAGTTCAAGGATACGGGGACACGAGACAACACCACTGAGGATCTAAGGAGAAAAACGAGTATTTCTAGTGAACTGGACATTGGAGGTCAAAAGTTGCACATCTTGGATGAAATGCCCTGAATTATGTTACTTCCGGTGATTTTTAGGTACCTAATAAAACCAGTTCAAGATTTGTGACCACTATAAAACATGTTTAAAGAGAAAATATCAGGGCTTCGAACCGGAACTGAACCGAAAACCGAAAACCGGAAAAAACCGTTATTTTGGTCGGAACGAAAACCGGAACTGAACCGAAAAAAAATATCGGTTTATTTCGGTTCGATATATCTTTCAGTCATTTTGTTACTGTTACCAACTTATCAATATTTTCTAATTTAACGTCAACTTTATAATTATCATTACATGTATACTGCTTCTCGATTTCCTATTTTGATATTCACTAGTATTTTTCTGTTTCAGTTTCGCATGAAACTACTTGTAGAAGACATATTTAATTCAGTTGATTAAACTAGAAGTATAGATGATTTTTTAAGAAAAATATCGAGTTATATTTTATTTTTCACATCTCAGCATGCGATCATCCACGGATGTTTGTATAGACTGTTTAGATCAGGGAGGAGTAAATAGACAGGAGAGGCCCTAAGTGACGTAGCATGAAGCATCTATCAAATCTTCTGCGCATCAAATGGGTGTTTGGTAATGGCGGCGATTCAAATGTTTCGTAATAGTAGTATTTCATTAGGCGATTTTTACGTCAATCATTGATGTCATCATCCATCACTCCGCCCCCAAATGAATCGGGCAGGCCAGGGCTTCGAACCGGAACTGAACCGAAAACCGGAAAAAACCGTTATTTTGGTCGGAACGAAAACCGGAACTGAACCGATATTAATTTTTTCGTTGAACCGGAACGAAAACCGGAACAAAAAAAATTATGGTTCGAAGCCCTGGAAAATATCTTGAAATGTCCATAAATACTTTTCAAATAGGGAGAAAAATATTTAAGCACAAAAGAAAATGTTCGTTATATAGAAATTGCACTTAGCTATTGGGAGGTTATTTTACGAAGAAAATCGTGAAATGTTCTTGGTTCCAGGAAAAAGTTCGCTATACAGAAAAATTCGCAATATAGGGGTTCGACTGTGTAATATATATATATATATAAAATTTTTCCAGTACTTGAAACTTAACAGCTTTGGTTATAGGCCACTCTAGAAAGGGGAATGTAATTCAATTTTCTCCCAACCCACATCTTCAAATATGAAAACAGAGTAGTAGAAATGAAAACAGGAAGAAGCGAGCTGTGCGTTAGGAGGTTGGTCCTATCTTCGCCCAAGCTTGAGACTGCTAGCTTTATTTGTTATTGTAATACATTTCTGAGTGATATCGAATGGAGGAGAAACAAAAACTTTTAAGAGTTCACAGCTATATTGTTATGATGCTTTATATGATCTCTGCCATAGTAATATATCTTTTAGCCAAATTTCGTTACAATAAACCGAATATTTCTCCAGTTATCATAGATTTTGGGTTTATAACCTTAATGGACATCAATGTAATTCCCAATTAGATAGTTACAGAAAATGATTTGTTTAAATTAATGCTTTATAATTGTATAGTTATAACTACTAAATCATAGGTTCCCAACCTTTTTTGAGCTAGCGCCCACTTTTCTAGTGAATGTTTCGGTATCACCCCCTCCCACTCTACAGGAATAAAAGTGTTCTTAATACATGGTAAAAACAAAAGTTAAGTTTTAAACATATCCTATAACTAATAAAAAATATTTTTTAATTTAATTTTTCTAAAGCTCTATTTTTTTTATTTGCGAATCTGAAATAGCTGTTGCCACAAATATAATTAACTGTGTAATATTATATATTTTAGTCATAGATAGGATATTGTTGGAATTGAAACGCTACTGAATTTCTTCTTCATTTAAAAGAGTGGAATAAAAGTTTTAGCTTACCTGTTATAAAGACAGGCAGGGGTTTCGATGATACGAAGATAAATATAAATTGACAGTTTCAGCCTTTAAAGAATCACGTTAATTCTTGATTAACATATTTTATTATGTTTCTTGGATAATATTCGTAATGAAATCCAGTGGACGAGACATTTTCCCTACTGCTCACAGACAAAAACCACACGTGCACTACAGAAATTAAAATTTACTATATCATTCGGTTTAATGTAGGTCTGAATGTAATGTAATATTTAAGTTTTTCATCCACTTCCCGAACTACCGAAATATGGGAATTTTTGTACATGTAATATAGAAATGATTTGAATACATACAATCAACATAAGGTAAACAGCATTAAAGTTTACTTTTGTAATAATCAGTGTTTTCTTAGTCTTTTATAGACTATATTTCGTTAATCTGCCCAAACCCCTCCGTGCCATCTCAACGCCTTCCCATTTTCTCTGGGTTTCTTACCGCCCTCCTGAAAGTCTCAAACGCCCACAAGCGAGCGTTATCGCCCACGTTGAGAACCTATGTACTAAATGGTTTAAAAGAAAATAAGGCCATTTTAGTCCAAGGTCACGTACTCGTGGATGGCATGACAGGAGTTTGAGCCTTGGTGTCAATGAGGATCTTCCGTGTGAAGAGGCTGATCTATGTTGAATCTGTAAGCACTCAAAGTCCTCACTTTGACGTGGCGTGGAAGTGTGGAAAGTGGGATGCCAGATCAGGGGGTCAAATCATGAAAATGATGTTTGTGTACAATATTCTAACCTCCATACCAAGTGACTAAAGACTTGGAGACCAATTTAATCTAAACAGGCTCCACAGAGTGATGGTGCTTCATTCGAAAATGACCCCGGTCATATATCTCGCCAGGTTTCAATGAGATTAGTGTTCTTAAAATTTGTGAAACTGCGCGTGCACACGCACTCATAAAAGTAAAATAATTATTAAGTAGAGAATATTTTGAAGCATATAAAAGGAATTCAATATGATATACATTATATACTTATATTACGTGTAGTGCTATTGCTTGTGTACATTACATATATCAACAGTGCACGTTATTGATTTATTCTCTTAAATGAAAAAAAAAGTTAAGAAAGAATTATTAACAAATTGTTTTAAGTTGAAAATTAGAGCTGAATTGCGTAGTTCTTGGTAAGTTTTCTCCTTTGCGATTGCTAGATTAACCTCTTCAGGCCTAACATATTTTAAATGAGGAAAAATTTTTTAAGAGATTGATTTTTTAATAGTATTGTCAAAAGTACAAATGCAAGGAAAAAATAAAATTTTTATTAGTAGTTTTGCCATGTTGAAAGATGCACATATGTGCACACCTCAGGTCTTAACTGCAACAATAAAAAAAATATCCAATTTTTTTCAATTACGATTAGTTTAATAAATCTTCTTTAAAGATGGAAGAACTGCATAATAATTAAGTTTTCAAATGAAATTTTTCAAAGGCATTATTTTTTTTTGTAAGCAAAGGTACAAAAAAAATTGCATTTAGTACATAAAACACGAATTCTAGATTTGAAACCTTCATATTTACATTTTGATGCAAATTTGTTTGTATGAGAAAGTACTTCCACAACAAAATAAATAATTAAATTACACATGGTAACATTTTAAAAACATTTAGTTTCGCATTGTATACATGGAGAAGTTTTTAAAATACACATACATAATTCACTGCTACTCATTGTAATCAAAGCACTCATCTTCCTGTGATGAAAAAGTTCAAAATCGCTTTCGTCACTTGAAGATTCAATTTAAATTGATTTATTTTTTGACACCATAAAGTAAGAGATAAGTTTTTGCGACGAAGGTCGGTTGGTCAGATGCTTGTAAATGTCCCGATAACCAGATAGGCGTGATTGAAGCTCTTTTTGAAATTTCATACTCCTTTCGGATTTGGTGTCTATTTTAAGAAAATGCTTTCCCAATTTGTTGGAAAGTTGTATCCCTGCATATATTTTATCCACTCTCAAAGAATCCGGGTTTTCTTGTCCGGCTACATAATCTATCAAATTATTGATAACTCCACAGTCACACATTGAAAGTTTCGTCTTTAATCAAGCGTGGGCAGTTTTCGGGTTGAGAGAAAGCAACTGAACGTGTATTGTCGGGAGACTGTTTGTAACAAATGAACAGAGAGAGAGAGAGAGAGAGAGCGTCTTGAAGTGTATATATGTACATTACAGTGGCGTAACGTACACCCGCGCAACCCCTGCCTCGAGGGGTGAAGACAGGTCTCTAGGGGGCCGAAGACCTGACAAACGCCAAGTACATATTTACCCAACTTATAAAATATTAAAAGCAAAGTCTGACTTTGTAGGAAATCCTTAACATTCTACGATCGCCACTGGAACATTTATAGAAAACATTACAGTGGCACCAAAGCCGTTAAAATTCATATACCGCATAAAAAATGGAAGTACAGAAAAAATCGCACAAATATAAAATCGCATAAAAAAGGACTGCACAAAAACAGGTTCTACTGTATGGTGTTTAACTATTATTTTTGATTGTTACTATTTATTCATTAATTAAATTTAATTATTCCAATTAGTATAGTAAAAAGAAATCACATTCTCAGAAACTAGGCCGTCCCAGGTGGGATTCGAGCCCACGATCTTTGGATTAGAAATCCAACGCGCTATCCATTGCGCTTCAGGGACACACGGAGTGATTTTCCTTTTTATATATGTTGTTGAACTATTATTTTTGTTTATTACTATTTATTCATTAATTAAATTTAATTATGGAATTAAAATTTGAAAAAACTGTATTAATATCAAGTGCATCCCCTACAAGTTTAAGAAAATGTATTTGAACTTGAGTGGATCGACCAAAAGTATTTTATTAACGGCTGAAAATTTTAACAAGATATATATATATATATATATATATATATATATATATATATAGGGAGAGTGTGAACTAATAGTAAGAATTGAAAAAATAACTTTTCACGCCAAATTTCAGTTTGAATGTCATTTACATCTGGAACCGAATAACAACCGGAGGGGTGCACCTGAAAAGTTACCTCTAATTCGAATACTACACCTGCTAAATGTGTGATAATTATATGATCCATCAACTTCTGGAAATCATCTACATCAAATAAAAATTCCAATGGATTGTTTTCATCCATTAAAGATATGAAATTAAAATCACAAGTACACATATGTGTACCTTGGGTCTGAAGAAGTTACTCACCAGTGGATTTCTCCATTAAACCAACCAAAAAAAAAAACAACTGAAAGAAAAACATATAATTAAAAGTAAGTGAATAAAATATTCGAATTATTTGTGAATAAAAAAGGATGATGAGCAAATCAATCTCTTCTATTGCGTTAATTTTCCATTGAATAACAGTGAAAATTTAAGATTAAGTGTATACCGAAATAAAAATGATACCAAAAATAAATAAAATACACATGACAAAATATATTAGACATTTGAATCTGTAAGCACATTTTATTTTATTATATTTACAGTTTTCACAATATATCAGTCTATTACCGTTTTAACTAAACAGACATGTAACATTGTCTCCGGTTGATTCATTTGTCTGGAGCTAGAACTGCCAAAGATAATAAATTTCTACTATTTTAAAGAAAAAGTTCAGACCTTTCGAATTTCAAAGTTTGAATTAACTTTTGAATAAATATTCACCGGGACATCAAGCCTTAGTTCCTTAAAGTCTTTATTATAAAACGAGTTTTACAATAATGATAATTAAGTTAGACTCCTCTTACGATGCATTAACGGGAAATGAGTTTAGATTTTCCTTCGTGAGTGCAGGAAGTAGAAACGGAAGAATAAGAGTAACTATATAACTAATCATCTTTGCTCTCTGTAGCCGTAAATTAATGCTTTGCGTTTTGGGCAGTAAAACTGAAATACACCCAGAAAGCTGAATAAAATTTTGGCTTCTATTTCAGAGCAGTTCTTTTTCCAACAACCACCTCTGCAAGTTGCTCCGTAGCTGAGACAATCAAGATAAAACTACCTTTGCGATATGAACGGTGTTCCTTGAGTTAAAGACAGAGAATCGTCATGAGAAAACTGAAGCGCTGAATTGACCCATAAAAGGATTACATAGCTCTTTCTTTCCTTTGTTGTTTGGGCTTAGAGTGAAATCTTTTCAAAGCAGAAACAGTTTAAGTGTTAGAATAAGAGGAGTTATTGGAACTGTTTTCACAATAATCAAGTTAGAAATAAATAAAAACTGATATTAAAGTAAGAGGTAGAGTTATTAAGATCTCTCCGATTGCATCTGAAGTCCTGTTTTTGCTTCTTTTTCACTCATTTTGGATTATTTAAAATTCAAAGTTGAAAATTTCGTACTATTGTTTTTAGTTTAAAGTTATTTAAAAGTTATATTTTCTAGTATATAGAATGTTACTTAAAATGCTAATTGTTTGTTAACTAAGTAAACTATTAAGGAGTATAAAAATTTTAAATTAATGCTTGAAACTGGCTAATATTTGTAGTTTTTTTTATACATAGAATAAGTTTTAATCGAAAAAACGCATATACATTCAAATATCCATCTATATATCTCAAATGTTTTACATTATGCAATGTGGGTGTCAGGGCATATGAAAACCAGCCCATTCTCATTATTTAACCGATATCTGAACTTGTTGTTTCTTTATTGTTTTCTTTCTTCGCACCACGCACACACACACGCGCGCGCGTAATATACCAATAAATTTTTATTTACGTTATTCACGATCTAACTTCGGTATAAAAAGAACTACAAGTAAATACAATTATAAACTAGAAAAACCAATTATACTTTTAAAATTGAGTGATGCCTCTGGGGAGTGGTTTTTAAAGAGAGGAATATGGTAACAATGTTTCAAAAACATTATTTTATTTTAGAGAAAAACATTAATTTAAACTAACCTGCTAAATTTTTGATACACATTATAAAATTTATTTTAGGAATTCATTATTCTTTCATTTAGTTTTTGTAGACAGATATTAATCATTTTAGTATGTAATAACTTTTTGTTTTAATCAAATTTTGGTTGTGAATTTTAAAATTTTTTTTATCTTGATAAGCTCTTAGCATTTTTGTGTAGAGGTATAACTTGTTCTATAACAAATACTTCTGGAAACCTTCAGGGTAATAATATCACTGAAAGACAATTGCTAAGGACGGTTTACAAATAGCTATATAGGATAAAATTGTAGAGTTAGAAGGCTTAGAGAAATAAAATAATGTTAAGGAATTCGGATATTATAATAAAGATAATTTTTTTGCACTCAGAAAAAACAGAAAGTTTTGAAAATGAATAGCTGTAAGTGTTTATTTCATGCAGTGCACGGATAAATGAAAAATTCTCAATAATAACAACATAAACTTTAGAGAAAGTTCTAAAACTAGATATGTTCATTACTAAGTCTGATGCGACATTCTATACGCCATGATCTTTTTTCCATTGCATGATTTAGCAGCTGCTGAGGCAATTTATACTACTCCTCTTTTGGTGTTTCGATGAGGGTTCTCTTGTTTTTTCAAAGATCTTACTGACTTGCAAGCCTCCTCTTCAAGGTATCCCAAGCATTTTAAAGGAGTTCGGATCTAGAGAACGTGCTGGCCATGAAAATCGTTGAATAGCCTCGCTGTTTCGGCAATCCTCAGTAGTGTCTCTTCGATGACATGCTGTAATGTTGTCTATGAAAACAAATTTATCACAGACTACACCACGGAAAAGGCAAGCATCACGCCGAATAACTTCATTAATGTACCGTTGGCTGGTTAGAGTCAGAGTTTCAGTTATGTGTAGATGCATACAATAGTTTATCATAATGCCCCCTCATACTGTGATACTGCATGTAGGATATCAACCCTTTTGTTGAATATTTTTGGTCGATAAGTAGTGCACCACTCTCACGCCAGACAAGTTGTCGTCTACAATTAGACGCATACTGAACATAATTTCACCCGAAAAGAGTGCGCAAACTCAGTTCCGATCAGTCCAATTATGTTGATCATGACAGCACTACAAACGAACCTTTTGGTGAAGTCTGAACAATGGAATACACACAATAGATCTCCGGGTGTAAAGTCCCGTTTACTTTGGTAGCAATAAACTTTTCTGCTACCTACTTGGATGTAGTACACTAACCCCTTTTCACTGTTAAGACAATGTACCTTTTTTCTGCAGGTATCGTACTTCTAACGTGACCTCCCCGTACGCTTACTACACATTCTAATTTTTTAAAATGCCTTACAAAATCTTGAAATAACATTGTGAGTTATATTGAAATCCTTGGCAACATTGGTTAATTTTCGTTCTTCTTCAATGTCTCCACTAATGCGACCCCATGTAAAATCGCCAAAATGATATCGGGGAGATATACCTAAAATTTCAGCTCAGCAACCAAAGTTTCCCCACTAAACTTTCCCTTTCAGCAACTCCCATCCATACACAGGGGCGTCTTAAGGCATTAGCCAACTACACTCGGGCCCAGGGCCTCACTTCGTTCTCGACTCTGTTTTAACAAGATCATGATCCGGATAATTTTAATGGGGTGAAAGATTGTTCTCGTACATATCCTCCGAAAATCAGGGAATTTCAAACTGCATGTCCACTGGTAAAAGTGGTAAGGCTGTATTATTATCTGATGACCGTTGTCCATTTCTAGGCCTAGACCTAATACCAAAAAATCATTTAACTCATTTAGTCGAAATGCGGCTATCGATTGAGTTGATTTGTGCCTAGGTTTTTGTGAATCTTGCACATTTATTTGTTTCAAATTACCCTTTGAACGTGTATTTGATAATGCATGCTGATAATGACAATGATTTGTGATTTGATAATGATAACTGTCTATTTTTAAGCTCTTAGGTAGGGCCTAGCTTTGCATAGGGGTCCAGGGCCTAAAAAAATCTTATCCATTGTTGTAACAATGTAACTGTTAAAACAATGACAAAAGTTGGAGTAGAAAACCGGTTTTTCAGCCAAACTAGCCAAACCAGGTGTGCATTGTTACAACAATGCAGACAAATCATGCTCTTTTTTGAATTCCCACTGTTAGTTCACTCTCTCCCTATATATATGCATATATATATCTTGTTCTCTCAGATTTTCAATCTTAATAAAATACTTTCCATTCATCCATTCAAAGTGGGAATTGACTTAAATTTTTTTTTTATTACTTGTTATTAATTTGTATATTACCTGTGACCTTCCCTAAAGGCTCATTCACACCAAGGCAATAAGCAACAAACTCAAAAAATGTAGCCAATCAAAGGCTTTAACTTCCTCGCATAAGAGCCTTTGATTAGCTACATATTTGTTGCTCGCTATTTATTGCTTCGGTGTGAATGAGCCTTAAACCGATCAGTTTTTTTACTCAAAATGTTTAAAAAAAGGCACATTTACATATTGTATATAATTAAACACTATACATAATAGAATAAGAAAATGGAAGAGTTTTAATTTGTAATTTTAAATTTTAAAGTTTTTACGCCATTTGTTATTTTACACTTGTGTGGATTACAAAAGCGCTTTAATGTTTGCTTTTTGTAAATACATTCTAACTGTCATAAAGGATTTTTTATATTTATATGTTAATACTCTCTCAAATGGTTGAGGAGTTTGTGTGCGTTCACCTGAAGAACAAACCAAATTCTGTATTGGATTTCTTAAGAGACAGACTTATTCGTATTAAACACAAAGAGGCCCTATACTGTTGCTACAGAACACATCAAGGCGTTCCTCAGGGATCCGTACTGAACCCAATCTTGTTTCCATTCTATTTGGCCGGGATTGAAAAGATAATATCTGATGGTGGGTGTGAGGTTGGAATGTTTGCTGATCACATCGTCCTGTGGTGCTCCGACTCTGATGTTAACCTTATAGAATCTACTCTAAATTCAACGTTAATTGATGTGAGGAACTTTGCAATTGAAAACAAGTTGGTATTTAACGTCTCTAAATCATACACAGGGTTCTTTACCACAAATAGACAACTGTACTCTTACCGCCCCCAAGTTCTCTTCAATAACCAGCCTCTTTCTTATGTCAAACACCCAAAGTACTTGGGTTTCGTTTTGGATCAAGAGATCACGTACAATGGGCACATACTAAATTTGGAAAACAAGAGTCGCAAGAGACTGAATATTCTTAAGTACATCTCTGGAAGAAACTGGGGTACTGATAAAAAACACTCAGGGCAACGTATATTGCTTTCATCAGGCCAATCCTTGAGTATGGGTTCCCTGTATATTTCAGTGCCTCCTCAACTAATCTCATCAAATTAGAGAGGGTTCAATTAAGTGCAGCTCGCATCATAACAGGCTTGAAAAGTAGCTGCCCGAACGACATAGTACTTTATGAGGCAAATCTTCCACCACTCGGTTTTGTTAGAAACTCAAACTTGGTTAAATATTTCAACAAATTAAGAAGCTATGGAAATCAAAATCGAACATCTGAATATTTGTGCAAGTGGATAAATTGCCAAAGATTAAAGAAGAATAGCCCATTCAGTTTGGCTGACAATATGAAGATAATTTCCCATTCTGTAGAGCGATCTTCTCTAGGACCTTATGTGAACCCGATTGATGGCCTATCTGGAGTTTACTTTCATACTGAACTTATGTCCGTCATAAACAAGAACTCAGATATATGCTCCCGATTACCTAAGACAGTTGGCTCTGGAAGTCATAGATGGCATTCCGAGTGATTCCATTTTGATTTATACAGATGGCAGTAAAGACGATTTGAACAATGCTGGGAGTGGTGTCTTTATCAAAAGTCTTTCAGTCCAGCTTTCTAAACGCAACCCGGAAAACTGTTCGGTATTCAGAAGCGAATTAATTGCCATAAATGAAGGATTAAAGACCATTCTTGACGGCACTAATTCTAATGACATTTGGGTCCTTACTGACAGTCGGAGCTCAATTGATTATCTGCAGGACTGGAGCAATATATGCGACTTCGTGGGCATGCAAATTATAACCCATCTTAGAAATCTAGCCAAGGGAAGTTCACTTTCAGTGGATTTCCTCCCATGTTAACATCCAAGGGAACGATGCTGTAGACATCTTAGCTAAAAGAGGTTGTTCTGAGCCTCTGAACCGGGACTACAAACTAACATATAAAGAAATTTTCTCTATAAAGAAAAAAGCAGTCAGACAAGACTGGTTCACCCCTCCCGTCCATCCTTGGTTCAGCAGGAAGACCCCGGGGGGGGGGCGTTAGAATTTGGAGGTGACAGAAATGATCAAACGACCATCTCAAGACTCATAAGTGGACATCTAAAAACGACTCAGGGCGCAAAGTCTTTTCATTGTGCAAAAAATGCAATCTGAAGCCGGCATCCCCCGATCACATCCTGGATTGCTTAAGGTTCGCTCTGGCGCATGTTTATGAAAGTCCTCTACTGGTGCTTGACTTCGCTAGAGTTCACGGTATCATGGATCTGAGAGAGATCTAGCTGTTGCTAGATCTCTGAGGGATTGGAAACAACAACAACAATAAACCAAATAATTAACAGACAGTTCTGAATCTGTATCCAAATTTAATTCATCCTTTCACAAAAAATATTTTTTGTTAAATTTGTGTTATCTGTAATTTCAAAAATCGCTGGTCTCAGTGCAAAAGCATTGCATACAGTAGAACGCTATTTCAATTATCTAAATTTTTGCTTTCATAAAAGACAACTTTCCGTCTTCACCACAAAGAAAAATGCCAAATGAAAAGCATTCCAGTATTTTGTCAAACTGCATCACCTTTTCAAAACACTAGCACTAAACAATATCACTATAAGCATTTAAAAAATCGTAAATCAAAGAAAGAAAAAAATATCATATATTGTGCCTTTACCAGTACACGGGTAAACCGGTTGCGGTCGACTTTCAGTAGCCCGTACAATCCGGTTAATGCAAACCGGTTAAGGAGTTAAGCCACTTAGGGTTTTTTGATCGTTTGTTGCCCCGGTTAAAAAAATGTTGAAAAAGGCACATTAACAAATTTTTAGTAATAATTTAGTAATTATTTTATTAATAAACAAGTTTTCTAATTAGATTAAATCAAGAAAATTTTAATCTAAGTTATACAAAAAGCAGTACATTAAATATATAGGTCTTAAACATCCGTTTTTTCTTTCAAATAATATTTGTTTTTATCATATTTATTCAAAATTTTTGAAGAAAAATGAATTTAATATTTTCATATACAAGCTGTTTTCTTTTACAATACCAAGCCTCTTTAGTGCCTTTCTGAAAATATCAATGTTTAGTTGAATTCTATCTAGCTCAGAGCACAAATTCAATGAAAATGACAACAGACTGAATCTACTCTTGAAAAACTCAATATTAAGGAAAATGTACTCGAGCAAGTAACAGTGAAAATGATAAAAACATTTTTTTAAAAAAAATCTCATGCTTCTTGAAAGTGAATTTCAAACAACTTGAAAAGATAAATTTGTTCAAAAAACGCAATAAAAAAATCTGTCTTTTGTTCTTTATGAAATTTTACTATCGTGCCTGAATTGCACTTTACAATATTTCATGACGCAATTTCAAAACCAAAAAGAATATTTACAAATAAGCCTACTTGGAACTCTGAAAAAGCAGTTTGCCATACCATAATACTGAACTAGATAGAATAATATAGCATGAGTACTAGATACTTTACCAAAATGCTCTTAATTTTAACCACTAATGCGTTTATAGTCATCGAAATTTCTATAAGCCACATTAACCCCTTAACTGGTTTGCCCGTTCACCGTCGGAGCTACTAAAAGCTAGCCATAACCGGTTTGCCCGTACACGAGCACTTTCCTTCTTTCTATCTTTGATTGGCACATATTTTTAATTCTTATGTTGAGATTACTAGTGCTAGTGTGTGTTTAAGAGATGCAGCTTGTCCATGGTACTGAAGTACTTCTCATCCTTTATATTCTTGAAAATATTCAATAAAGAACAGGTATATGCAAGGCAATGTGCAATTTTTTGCTTAAGAAAAAATTAAAATGGAATGATAATTCCAAAAAGCTGATATTATATCTGTCTCCATTGCAGTGTTAAGACTAAGTATTACACCATGCTTCAAATTGCGTGTTACACATTTATATGCACACACACACACAACCCTCAATGGTTTTAAAAAGAGGTAGGAGGATAATTTTTTTGTAATCCTTGTAAATAATAAATTACGTAATAAAAATAATTTTCCCTTTTTTTCTTTATATAGAAATACAATTGCATCATTTCAGAGTGAATCATATTTCATAATTTAGCAGCGAAAAATAATTCTTTAACTTTATGAAAAATGTCTTGAAAATTAAAATGCACCGCCAAAAATTGGAGCTTAACTTTGAAATATTTTATATCTTAAGCTTATAAAATAATGAATTTATTGTGCTGTCTTCGCACAAAAGTTTAAAAAAAAAATAAATGTGACTTTTTTCCCATCCATTTCGTCTGTCGGCTTTTTAAAAATGGTCTCCTGGGAAATCAATATTTCTTAACAAAACAATTTAAAAAATTAATTGAAATATTCAAAAGTAAGAAAATGCAGTCAATTAAAAATCTTGGTTTTTTTTCCATAACAATAGGAAGATTAATTTTCCATTAGCAAAAAAAAAAAAAAAAAAAAAAAAAAAAAAAAAAACGTTTTAGGAGAGTGTGGAATAAATTACTGAAAATCCTAAAGGAAAAAATCGTCGTATTTGAGAAAGCATTTTAAAGGGTGTTGTAAGTAATTATATTTAATTTTGAAATAAAATATATAATTAACCAAAGAGATATTTTAATGATTAGGTTACGGTTGTCCAAAGCCAATCGTAAAAATAAAAAAAAATTGTTGAAAGTTTGTGATGGTTAAGTAAAATATATATACAGTCGACTTTGGATAATTCGAAGTTGAAGGGACCAATGAGAAATTTCGAATTATCAAGAGTTCGAAATATCAAGAGGGTAAGAAAAAACTCTTGATTTTTTTTCTAACACATATAAATTTGAAACCCTGTTATAAAACAACAATTATACGTATGTAAACCATTGATTCTTCAAGGCAGGGTACAGTGCCACCCATGCCCCACTTGGTGCCACATGCTATAAGTCACAAAGATGAGCCCTAAATAGTTATGTCAGTCCAACGCAAAAAGCACAATCCTGCACATCACAATAGAGGACCATCTTTTCTGAACACATGAGTAGCAGGGCCACGTGTTAAACGAAAGCTATGGATGGCTGACAACAGGTGTGGTCAGAACTGTTCACTTGAAGAAGGAAAGTAATAAGTGTCTTTTCGCCTGAAGAGCCAGGAAACACAAAGAAGGGTAGCAGACAGATGGTCAATCAAAGTGTCTAAGTTACAGGGGAGATACGCATAGACAATGCAACTCAAAACATGTAAGCTCCAACCTATTTGTAATAGGATTCTAGATAGTAAGTGTTCGAATTGTCGAGATTTTTATAAGATAGCATCAAATTTTTGCGTGTTGTAGTCTGGGCAGCCTCAGATTTTACTTCGAAATATTGAGTGTACCAAAACGTATTGTTTTAGTTCGAAATATCAAGAGTTTTTCTAGGGGCTGAGCATATACTTCGAATTATCGAGAGGTTCGTATTACCGGAAGTTCGAATTAGCGAGAGTCGACTGTATATATGCATTAAAAATCAGCAAAATATCAGTTGCTGTTCCATGAATCAAACGAAAAAAGTTCTCAAATTTAAAATGATAGAAGTAGGTTTAGTTAGATTATTGCTGGCCAAACAAAATTAAATATGAGGAATGTCTAGTTTCTAGTCAATCGCACTGAATTCGATAAATCTGGTGCGAGCTTCCCCTTTCTTTTCTCTTTAATTGTATATCCACACTCTAGTCCTTTATACAAATTTAACTTGTACAAACTTACTTGTAAAAGAAACTTGTAGATTGTTTGTTGTTAATTATATTTCATTGTAAAAATGAGCTTCTTTATTGTTATATTTGCCATGGTAATAGGAGAGTAGTTACCAGTCTCGCGCGCATCGTTTCTATTGCCGCTAAAATACAAAGCCCTCAAGTTAGCGAGCTGTGAAAGCTTGAAAAGGGGGAGTGTGTGCGTGTGTGTTAATTCAGATGTCACTTTCGTCACGTGACCGAAATTCAAAATAGTACACACACACCCCACACACACTCACACATACACACTCATATATACCAATGTTGTTGCACCAAAACAGGTTATGATATAAATGTTGAACAAGAGCGTTTCTCAAACTATGGGGCGTGATAACTCTACGTGGGCGCGCAAGCATATCAAAAAGCCGAAAATAAAAGATTTTAAAAAAATATTATCAATTTACTGAAAAGCAAAGCAAAATACATACTGATATAAAAAAAATAGTAAAATACACATCTACGCTGTTATAATAATACTCTTATAAATGTATCAGTACTGCACAATGTATTTCATTGTTAATTTTAATAATATTAAGTTAAGAACATGTTTAATAATTATCAGTGACCCCATAGGCTTGTCATTTATAAAATTATAGACAAAATTTTAACACATGTCTTAATGATTGGTACGGTTTATAATCAAAGTTGCATTGTAGCTTTACATCAACGTACATTATTATTGAAATCAATATATTGTTATAGTATGGAAGGTGAGCGCTAGGAAAATTATGATTGGAAATTGGGTCGCTAATATTGAATGTTTGAGAAGCTCTGTTGTACAATAATTGGTGCGCATACGTACGATCTAGGAAGATTCTCGGAGGATATGCCCCTGGATCAAATATATTTCTCCAAAACTTATCCTTTTATTACACTCATGTCCATAAATTAAGGATAATTCAAAATCACACATAAATTGACCTCTAAAATAAAAATTTCACCTGTAGAATTATCACACACATCTTGAAGAAGAATATGCAAATTACAGGAAACCACCAGATGGCGCGGATAGTACGTCACAATGACAAGAGTGTAAGAGGGGGGTATATAAGGAATGGTGGCAAAGAAGTAAAATTGTTCACAAGCGCTTTAAAAGACTTTCAGTGCAATAACCGCATAGATATGGCACAAAGGAAGCATTTGGATGATTTTTTACGTGGTAGAATTATCGGACGACTGGAATGTGGACGTACCCAGCTGGAAGTATCCGAGGAACTTGGAATCGCCCAGAGTGTCATCTCCAGGCTTTGGCAACGATTCCAAGATGATGGTACAGCACAGGTCGCCCCGAGTTACAACGCCGAATGAGGACCGGTATTTGGCAGTTACTGCCAAAAGAAACAGACGGAGCACAGCATCAGACCTGTCTCGTCAGCTCTCTTCAGCTACCGGTACGACAGTTTCAAGGCAGACCGTGTACAGACGCTTAGGGCACATTTGTCTATATGCTCGTAGGCCTGTCAGATGTGTTCCCCTTACCGCAACTCACTGTCGCCTGCGATTAACCTGGAGTAGAGAGCATGCATTGTGGACACCGCAACAGTGGTCTTGTGTGATGTTTTCCGACGAGTCCAGGTTTAGTTTGCAGTCTGATTCTCGCCGGACTTTCATATGGAGAGCGCCAGGTACCCGTTACCACCAAGAGAACACCATTAAACGACACCGTTACGGTGGTGCAGGATGGCTCGTTTGGGGAGGAATTATTCTTGGTTCCAGAACTGACCTGCATGTTCAGAGTGTAACGATGACAGGACACATCTATCGGAATGTCATTCTGGAACAACATGTACGTTTGTTTATCGGGGTGCTATGGGTTTTGAATTTCTGTTTATGGATGACAACTCCCGTCCTCCCCGTGCAAACATTGTAGACGAATACCTTCAATCGGAGGATATCACCCGTATGGATTGGCCAGCATACTCACCGGACTTGAACCCAATAGAGCATGTGTGGGATATGCTTGACCGACGAATTGCAGCCCGTCAACCCCCTCCCACCTGTCTACCGGAGCTTCGGAGGGCATTGCTTGATGAGTGGTGTAATATTCCCCAAGATCAGATTGATAATTTGATACTCAGCATGCGTAGGCTTTGTAAGGCCTGTATTGCACCGTCCGGGAGACATACTCCGTATTAAACCATCATACTAACCATGTTATACTGTTCTTTGTAAATAGGTTCTTTTTTGAAATTTGCTCCAGGGAGTAAAAATTGCAATTTTTATTAATTATGTCAAACATATAGCATCTTTTTTGCTCTTTACTTTTTGTTTAATAAATAGACTTTACAAATAAGTCAAATTTGTTTTGCTTTTGTCTCTTACTTTGCCTGAACTTCATTATCCTTAATTTATGGACATGAGTGTATTTCATCAAACATTAGTTTTATGAAAGATATACTATATATTATTAATAATTGTATTGTTATTTATTAACGTAAGAAGTACAAGGAGAAATTTCAGCCCGAAAAAACTTTTCCAATATTTTGTTTCTCTAAAAAGACTTTCCCAATATATTCGAACCAAAATATTTTTCCACAAATCGGGACTGGGAGAGGGGGAAACTGGAATCATGATCATGCCTCGATGGACTGTTGTTTCTATCTCTTCACAAAATTTAGAACGAATAAGAAACAAAAATACGGACAAAATAATGGTGTGTTTCAATTCGTTTAGCCCGTATGTTGTGCGAGCAAATCGAGTCCGGTAAGTGATGCATGCACAGAGCGTGGGCAAATCAATTACTTAAAATACAGCAGTTAAAACGTCTTTAAAATTTTTATTTTTTGATTGTTTTATTTTATTGTATTACCAAATTTGTGTTATAACTTGTCCTGTCTTTTTTCAGTCTCGAGAACATGGCGTGAACATCAAAAATCGTCTTGTGGTGTCAGTTGTAAGCTAAATCAGAGTAAGTATGGCCATGGCATGAGGAAGTTGGGGATGCGAGGTATCATACAATTTCGGTATTACTAATGCTATCCGATTGAGACTCAAAATTTTTATGTTCATTCCCAATAGGGAGTGAATATTAAAGTAGAGCTATTCAGTTATATACTCAAGGACTTTTGGTGACGGACTTTGAAATTTTGGATCATGGTCAAGTGACGAGGTTGACACTTATGCTTTCATCCCCTCTCCTAACTTCCACACCACACCAACGGGAGGATGTTTGAGCCTCGACTTATTTAACATGCATCAGCCCACTCTATACGGCGAGTCTTCAGCGGTACTCGGCTCGAATTCATGATACACCAGCCACGAGTACGTTACCTTGACCAGTAGGCTATCTTTGTGTTGTTATATTGCAATGGCTATGCAAAAAGAAAAAAAGGGGGGGGGGATATTTACACATTTTTTGTAATTCTGGTGAATATAAGTTTGGTATTTCTTTGGTTTAGATAAGTATGAGATTTTTTAAAATTTATTATTTAGTTGCATTACACGCAAAACATACATTTTGCGTTCAGTCTTTAATAGCTCACTAGCTTCACAGCCCGGCGTTGCACGGGCTTTTTCAGATGTATAATGTTTTTTTCTATGCCAATGGAAATTTCCCCTTTCCCCCTCGTTGTCCCTTCTTGGTGCGAGTGTGATTTCTATATTAATGTCATTAAAATTTCCTTTTTCAAAATTTTTTCCATCTCTTTGTCTCGTCGGAGGATTTTGTTTCCTCTCTACTTAGATCGGCGTTGCACGGGCTTTTTTGAGTATAAAACTATTTTTTCCCCAGGGATAAGGTATTTTTTCAAATTTCTATTTTCGTTTAATAATTCACAAAGCTAACCTAGTTTCATTCACAAGAAAACAGACAATGTACGAATTTATATATAATTAAAAATTAATTTAGTAATGAATAATAAATAGAAAGCAATACTGCTTTAGTCTTCTTAAATATTAATTTATATCCATTTCCTTTAAATAATGAATCAAAAATTCTTTCAGTTAGCTGTTGAAACGACTGTTTTTTTTCTGGATGTTTGATTGTTTTTAAATTCGTAGGTAAGCAAACGTATCTATCTATGTAAGGCTATCTTCTTTAGAACCGTTGAACACAGAAACGCTACGAAGTTTCCCAAAGATAAATGATCCGAGGAATCCATTTGAACCATTTAAATTCCGAAATTACATATAGTTAAAAAGATATTCATTAAAAACGTTAAAAGGCATGATTCGTCTGTATTGATGTAACAATACAGACCCCGGTTAGGCCAAATTTGGTTGAAAACTAGTTTTCGACGACAACTTGCATCATTGTTATAACGATAATATTATAACAACAATGCAGGCGAATGTTAAGTTGAATGTTATTAATTTTTTTAATTAATATTTTTTAACTAATTGTAAAATCGGAATTTAAATGGTCAAAATGGATTTCTCGGAACATTTCCTATCTTTTGGTACCTCTGACGCGTTTCTGCGTTCAGCGGTTCTTGAGAAAATAGCTTCACGCAGACAGAGAGATAGATAGATGCGTAAATACATTTGTTCACGTTCGGATTTTAATATAGAGTAGATTAAATCTATCAAAATCAACACCTAGATATCAACTATGCAGTGATTTGGTAAAGTTACAGTGCGACGCATTGCTTTATGCTTCTGAGATGTTTACGATATACCTAAATGCATGCAAAAAATACATTCAAAAAAGTGAAATTTGGAAAAGAAAACAGATTTTTAAATTTGAAAAATTAAATACGTTAATAACGAATGTATTTGGACAAATGTCACAGTGAACTGAAACTGACTATTTAATTGGTATTGAAACTTTAATTTTCCAGGGATAGATAGATTTTAAATTGTTATTATTGAACGGATTCTATTCGCGATTCTGACTAATCCTCTAGGGAAATTCTTTTCAACTGCTGTATGATAAAAACTCTCTTTCCGTGGAGGAACCCTGATTTATGCAACTGTGAGTTTCTATTTAACGTTAAGTGGAGAGGGGCAGGTGGTACTGAAGTTAGAGTGTTAGAATTATAATAATTGAAACAATCGAAATTTCAGTAAGGAGATATCCAAACGGCGAAAGATCATCAAGGCTGCGGATTTAACCGTCACAGATAAGTGATCCAATTAATTGTTATGGATATCTAAGTTAGTAATTAAGTTGACAGCTCCCTTTGTTTAAGCTAAAATTGTTAGTAAATTGATATGCAAAATAAAGGCGTTGATTTTATTAAAATATCTCTTAATTCTGTGCATCCAAATTTACAAGTGACCTCAGGGTTGCGACAATTACACAAATAATATACTAGAATTGTTAATACTAATGAACAGAGTTGAGTAAGTTCATTATAAAGTTTTAATATGTTTTTAAACTGGATACTTTATAGAATTATAAATTAATTTTTCTGTAACTGAGAAGAAAATGTATTTTAAATCTTGCATTTGATTAAATTCTGTTGTTTCTAACTCAAAGTTTACAAGATTGCAGACAGTATTTTGTTTTACAAAACTTAAAAATATTAGTCTAATCAAACAAAAACATCACTATTAATTAAATTGCTTAGAACGAGTATAATGTATATATAAGTATCGGCGAGTGAGACGAGACGACAATATAAATGTTTATTTCGACTCATATTATGTGTTCTTAAATTTGCTGTTTCTTATCTCCTCAACGTGTTATCATTGTACACAAATCACATAAAATGCCAGTCATATTTAAGTATTTTTTACTTACAATACTCTTCATTCAACAACCTCTATGATGCATCGAAATTTTAAACCCATTACTCCAAGATATAATTCTTAAATACGTTTTTCCTGCTGTTGTACTTCTAATGTCAGAAGACTGAATTTACAGCTTTTTGTGATCTTGATTAAGAGAGTGTCCCAATAAATTATTTCATATTTATTTCTGGCTGATCATACTTTAAGAAACCATGAATCAGTGCGATTGTAAAAATAATTGTTATAAGGTCAAAAATTCTTAGACAAAATGCATTTGATGAAATTTTTAAATGTGAAGTCTGATTCGTATAATCATTCTCAAACTGTTCTAAAAATTACTACATAGACATTAATCAATAATTCAGTATAGAATTAGGATTAAGAAGTTATACATGTTGTTGTTGTTACAAATGGCAATATTGGAAGGATCAATCCAAACATATAAAACAGCTCAAGTAGAACACAAGAGCAATGATAAATAATAATTAAAAAAGAACAAAAATTTAAAATAAGAACCAGCACAATTAGCAGGGGAACAAAAGTAAAAAGTTACAAATTTAAAAAAAAAGAAAAGGAACATAAGAGACGTAGTCTTTACAAGGAGTTCAAGAAAGTGCTGGCATTCCAGTGTGTAGTTTGATTATCTCATCATGTTTTTGACACTCTTTATCTAGTTCTGGGCATATAAGAAGATGCTCTGTATTCATGATGCCCGAATTGCAAACTTGGCATATACCTGATGGAAGGATGTCTATTTTATTAAAATGATGTGCCATGCAAACAGGCATGCTGTGTCTGTTTGCAGTCTGAAGTTTGCCGCAGCCTCTTTACTGGGCTTTTGGTAAATCCTTTTCCAAGTGTCTTAAGCCCAGGATTTGCCTGTTGATTTTGCTGCCTAGTCAGATTTAAGACACTAATTTCTCACAAAAATATGTTTTTTAAGTGACTCTGGAGGAAATGATTCGTCGTCTTGTGACAAGTAAGTGTTCCTCTCTCGGCAAGTAAGTCTGACTTTTCGTTATTGTCGTACCCACATGTGAAGGGATCCATTAAAAAAAGATTGTTTTGCTGTATTTATAAAGTTCAAGGTTTGCCTTATTTCTGAGGTAGTCTTATTATCTCATAAATGTCTTATTGTGAGTTGCATGTTCCTGAGTTTATTTTACTTGTTTACTCTTTTGTGATTTCTCTTGAAATTTAAAATTAAAAAAAAAAGTTCTTCTAAGTATTTTGTAATTTATGTTGCTTTCAGCCTCCTTTTAGGCCCAGAAACTCGAATCCACGATCGTCCGACAAATAAACCAAAAAATAATTAAAGTAATAGCGCTTTCTCAGAAGTCTGAGCTATAAAACCAATGTTTGTACAGAGCTGAGCGGAAGGATCTTCTTGGAGTTTGGTGGTAAAATTCTGCACTTGTGCTCGATCTTTGCGCCAAAAAAAAAAAAAAAAAAAGAGATTATTCTGAATTGAAGAGCAGCATGGCTTAAAAATATTTTCGTAGTAAAAATTCTTTTTGTTTGATTTGCTATAGTGTTTTTAATTAGAATGCCGATATGAACATGCGAGTTTTATCACTCAATACCTTTTTATGATGTTTTACGACCTCAGGTCAAAATAGTCTAAAAATGTTTTAAAAAAATATTTTTTACGACGCAGTTTTTATTTACAAAATGATTGCTCATTTAAAAAATAGCTTATTTTTAAAAAAATCTTTATGTATTTGATTTAAATCTTATGTACCATGTTCAAGAGAAAACGAGACTTTAATTCAAATTCAAATTGAGCTTATAATTTATTAACCGAGATTCTCAAACTGAAATTGTAGCATTTAATTCGAAGGGAGAAAAATACTTCTTTAAAAATAAACTATCAATTGAAAGAATGTATAGAAAGAGCAATCAGTTCCTTAAATATCTATTATTTCTTACACTAAAAGTACAAGATTCAAAAGTGGTTATTTAAAAAGTACTACAAGCATATATCTCATAAAGAAATATTAAAGCAATTTGTTTTCTCTACTTTGTTTATTTTCTCCAAGTTAGAAGTTGATAGTCTTATTTTGAAATTTTCATTATTAAAGATTCATCAGTAGTGACTAAACTAATTTCCACACACTTAGATCAAAAATTTTTTTTCATTGGAATCATATACAATTATTAAACCACATAACTGGAAGAAAGGTTTGACGCTATGTATATTTTACACTTGTGTGTCCCTGTTATTAGTAAATTAGAAATCTACTGTATGGTGAAGATATTCGTATATCACCATCTGTACTGTGTGTGCAATAAAGAGAAAATATACCACATACACTCTATTGACTTTATACATGTTTTTATCACTTCTTCATTTTACTGTACAAATTTAACAATGAAAACTGATATTTAATGGAAATTAAATTTATCTACTACTTATTTAATCGCACTAATAATGCCTACATTAAAATGCTGCTAAGGAAGGAATACCTTTTTAATATTACCCCCCCCCCTCAGAATATTTCCTCAAAATCGTACTTAAACATTTCTCATTTATTGTTCAAGTATTAGAACTTCTCATATTTGCTAACATATTTATTTGTTTTTATTAAACCAAAATGTTAAAGTTATGTTTATGATCCAGTTCTACTAGCTTTCATATGATATTGATAATGCAAATTCTATTTCCTTTTTTATGTAGAGAAATCATGATTATTGTTTTTCCTTTTTTCCGGTTTTACAAACTTTCTATTTATTTTAAATGTTTTAATTTCTAACACTAAGTATTTTTATTCAGATTACGTGAGAGAGAGAGATCCAGGAAAATACTAAGAATTCTGTTACCATCTGTTATAGTACATTTAAAAGTGTAGTATAGCATGTTTTTAAGGAAAATACAAAGAAAAAGTTAAAAGATTCGATGGGATCTTAAAATTTGTGCTATTGCATCGCATTTGAGCAATGCAAACAGTCTGTGCATAAATAACTGTATACGTGTCGTCCTTCTACTTTTACAGTCTGTAAAAAGATTGTACAGCTCGAATTTCTCTTTTTGAAGTAGCATTCGAACATTGATTACGTAAAGGTCATATTATGTCTCGTGTAAGAAGAAGGAATTCCTCCAGCGCGTGGTAGAAGATTGCCGCTCATCCAGGTTACTTTCTATCGCTTCACTATATTGCTGTTCCAATTGATTGTGAACCCCTGACTGTCATTTAAATGTATGAAACTGTTGGATATGGAAGAGTCATAAAAATCACCATGAAGAATTTCATCGCAGCCACCAGCACCCGAGAAGGTACACATATTGAAAGTGAAGTTTTGAGGAATCTTACAGCATTCCTCAAGTGCCCTGAAACAGAAAATTGGCTCGTTTGTAGAACAAGTGCTTGTACGTAAATTGCAACGAACTCTGGAGCTTTCCGGTATGTTTGTACGGAGACTATTGTAGCGACTTCTCAATTCTGACGCTGCAGTAGTGATTAGAGTATAGTGGTGAATTGAACGACAGTCTACGACTCAAGAGTGGTGTCAGATGATCTTCATCAGATGAATCCTGATTCTCTACTTAGCCTCGAGATGGACGCATCCTCCAATTCAGATATCAAGGAGAATGGCCGCTCGCTGCTTACATTCATCATTGACATACGGGCCCAGTATCTGGATGATTTTGGATGTCATTGGGTTCACATCTCTGTTCCCTCTTGCTCGCATTGCCGGTGCCACATTTATGTTTCCAACGTGTTAAGATTCGTTATTTGTGTCCTATCTTTGAGACCTCCATGACACTACTTTTCTACTAGACAATGCCCGACCGTATGCTTCCCTTGCTATTAATACCAGGTTCGTAACCAATAGCCATAGTATAGCTCAAAATTATGATGCTAACAAAAATTCTCTCTCTTCATTCTGATGAAGCATTTTTTTGCCCGGATTTTAATTTAATTTATTTGACTATATTTATTTGAAATTTTTGGGGAAACTGATTATAATTCTGTGATGGTTATCATTTTTTCCGAGTATTAGTGAATTAATGTGGAAAAAAAACGAAGGGATTTTCTAGTGCTTAAATGAACTGAGATGTACGAAATATATCACATTTTCAAAAAACGGTGTGAGCAGTGAAAACGTTTTAATCTATTCTTTATAAGTGTGATTCTAATTAAAAAGTGTTTCAGAAACATAGTAAAACTCTTTGTAGTTTAAAAACAAGGCATTAAGTATGCACACACTACTGCAAATATTATCTTTTTACATTGCCCATCTGAAAATAAAATCAACACATACAAGAATTTTTTTTTTGTATTTCACTGATTAATTTATTAAAAAAAAGAAAAAAAAATGCATAATTCTTTTTGACTATAGTTTACTGAGAATATGTTTCGATGATATTTATGAGTAGTTAAAAATCTTCTCTTATCAGTAAAGTGTTGTTAAAATACTATATTTTTTTTCATTTTTACCGAATAAACTTATTTTTTTTAATACAGATTTAAACTATCAGTATAAGAATATCATTTGGAAATACTTCATGTCATTAATTCAGAAAAATACAATTATATATATATATATATATATATATATAATGACAGAGGATGCAAATAACATAAGAAACATGTTATGTGATGCTGCTGTTTTCTAAATGTTAACATTTATTTCAGTCAAAAGCTTAAAAAATTAGTAGCTTTTTTTCTGGTTACAATTTAAAATTGTTTTCAGATATTTTTCAATAATAATAATACACCTTTTTAACTATACACAGTTTCAAAAATATTTAAAACTTATTATTAGTCTCATAAATTTAAGCATTTTATAGCTTTTAAAGAATAAAGAAACTGAAAATAATAAAGTATTAAACTGTCATATAAAGCTTTTGATATGTGTCTAAAATCCGCAGTAAAAATCAAATAATCCTATCAGAGAGGAAGAACAAAATAAGAGTCACATTCCTTTTAAAATCTGTCTGAAACAAAGACGATACATTTCAACTTCAAAGTAAGAGAAAGAAAGGAAAGTAGAAATAAATTGCACAAAAAACAAGTGACGAGATAAATACATATGATAGGATCTAATACAATCGAAGAACATAAGAATTTAAAGGTTAAACTATAGCAACCAGTATAATATTCAGATTGATTATTTTTCTGAGAAAAAAAGTCAGCATATATATCTGTCTAAAGTTACGATTTGGAATTTCACTCTCTCCAAGTTAAGACATGAAATTTTTTAAAAAAATGTTGAGATCTCATAAAAGAATTTCTGTTGCTTTATGAGTCCATAGTATCGTTATCGAGCATTTATATTAGTCACAAAATAGAGAAAGTCATTTGAATTCAAGATTTTAAGCAACTTACTTCTAATGCAACTTATTTTTTCAAGGTTCAAATTTTAGAATTAATGTTATATTACACTCGGTGTAGTTTAACCTTTAAAAGTTAAACTACAAGTATAAAAACACGACAAAAGACAAGCATAAAAAGTTGAAATTCGCAATAATTCTATTTTGAACAATTATTTATTGAATTTTTCGTAAATCAACAACACCATGATTTATTGATCCAGAATTCGATACTTTGCAAAAGTCCATTGTTTGATAAAAAATAAATTACAGTTTTTTGTGAAAACAATAATTAAATGAAATGGTTTTTAGTAAAGAATGTATCCACTCCTTCTTGTAAACCATTGACTGCATCGATTTTCCTTAATGTAAATTAAGCTGTCAGGCAATGGAATGGCAAGAAACATCAATACAGGCAGCAACTGTTATTCATGCTCCTTTAACGACTTCGGAGGAAGACTTAAGGAAACCACATACCTGCTAAAGTAGACCTATTAGATTGGGATCCGGAGATCGATTCATTCTGTATATTTTTATAATATCTGTCAATCCATTTACACCAAGCATTGACCCTCAAGACATTCATCAACAGACTTATCTTGATGAAGTTAAGAATCATCATCCATTAGGATAAATTCATCACCAGTAACACCATCCTAAGGTGTGGCATACGGAGAAGATTGCATCCCCATGTTTCACAGTAGAGTTCTTCCGTAGAGCAAATTCAGGTTAGTGGGAAGAGAAATTTCAGTCCTGACCACGATTTCACCTCTCTACAAGCATGCTTTTAAACAATGGAACAATGTTAGATTGGTAATATTTGATGTTTTATTCCCTCCAGAACTCGACCATAATTACTCTCCAAAGTAAATTGGAATTCGTTGAAGCCCATTGCTGCGTGTATGTCTGGTCCAAGTAACGTGCTCTTTTTCTAAACACAAATGATCATTTGTGTTTAGAATTTGAGTGTCATCAATTAAGAGGTACGTATACAAGGGAAAGTTTTGCTTAGAGTCCTTGACTGTGAAAACATTTGCAAAACTCAATAAAAGATTTTGTCTTCCCTATTGCAGTACATTAACCTGAAATGAGCTGAAACTCAATTGTGTGTTCCTCCTCTTTCAAGCCTAAATAGCTGTAAGTGATCCTGAGCAGAGGTTATAAACCATAAGAAACCTAAAGTGTCTTGATACAGAATATTTGAATTAATGCTACGAAATACATTAAGATGTTTAAGAATAAGTATGTAATACTCCCCTTTTCATCCATCTCATAGCAAGCAATTTTAACAAATTGGGCGTACGATGTCTCGTAGACACCGGGGACGATTTCTCAGTACCAAAAATTGAAGGTCAATTTTCTTATAGTCTTTAGGTCCTTTTTATTGCCTTTTTAAAGTCCTAACAAATATTCATTTGGAGAGAAAAAAGAAACGTCTTCAAATTTAAAAAAGGCATTGTATGTCAACGATAGTTTGATGCTCCAAACAGACAAGTTGGACGGTCACACAGATTTTCATGCCTTTCACAAAAGCTCTGTAGCTATTGTGAAGTATAACAAAAAGCCTTAGGTACCCCATGTTTGCATTTTCAGGGGTGGAGTTGGATGGGATTTCATTTTTATGTATGACAACACTCTCATTCGTACAATTTATCTGAGTGGAATGTATATTCGCTAAATGGTTAGCTTAAATGATGCACTCACATTGTAAAAATCTATGTATGTACTTTTGAAATTTAAATAAATGCTGCTTGGTGACTTAGCACCAATTGTTCTCCTGAAGTTACAATGGTACCAATTGGACTCCTGGGAGACCAATTGATATCTCCAACCGACATTAAATGAGCTTGATCTCTTTGGATGATTAGAATGGATTGATCAGACAGATATCTAGATCTTAACACTGTAGAGCATATTTGGGGTGCTCTCGGGAGAGCTATTGCAGCTCATCTTCTCCATCCCCAAACCATACAGAACCTGAAAACAGCTTTGATAGTGGAGTTGGGATGTTTACAACAGGGACTCATAAGCAGTCTCATTTATAACAAAAATTTGAAGATGGCGCTGTTCAACCCACTAGGAACTCGACCCATCTCACCTATTCAGAACTCACTCCACTTACATCAACAACAAATCAACTATTCCTCCTGCTCATCACTGGTATGAGGCTAAAAACCCTGGTGGTTCTCTTTCCCTTCAATGCAGCAGGCAGGAAAAAACTATTCTAACTCGTTTTCGGAGAGTGGCCACCTCTTAACTTTGACTTTTAAGGATAGAAACAAAGTTCTTCCGACTTGTGTTAGATGTTCTGCCTGTCAGGAATCTCCAGAACACATTTTTCACTGTATGGGGCTTATAAAACAAGATCTTCATGAAGACCCTCTCATGGAGGTGGACTTTTGAAATTGAGTGAAACAATGGACTTGGTCTAGCCTGGCTAGACATGGAGATGAGCAACAACAACAACGTAAGAGGAATTTATGTAGTGCAAGCTATGTAACAGTACAAGAGGACCATACTCCCAACTAGCCCATTTTTTGTTCCTTCTTGTAACCTCTTTTTGCTTACCATAGTTATTGTACGACTTTTTTGTGGTGTTATACAAATTTATGTACGTATTAACTGTATTAAACTCTGTCCAGACAATTTTTAAGGACAATCGTCTAAAAATGAAATTTCATTTAATTTTGAGTTAATGCTTTTATGCTCTTGAAATAGTTTTAATTTAATTAAAGCTGTGTTTACGAATTGAATAATAAACGAAATTTTCCTTTAAATCTTACCAGACGCGATGCTTGAGTTAACTATCGTAATTAAGATGTCTTTGGAAGTTAAAATGGTGATTCAACTAATCGAAGGATTATACATATTTTATTCCGATGTAATTATCAACAAATATTTACACATAGCAAGTTTTAAGTAAGGAATTAAATTCTCATTTTTGAACATCCATTTTGCAGTTTTCAAGAGTGGAGCTTAAATTAAAAATTATTTAAGTGTTCTGCAAATTCCTCGATTTTCGAGTTCTCGGAGGAGTGTCTATGTTACCTTAAAAGCTACCGAAAGAGGATTATTTGCAGAAAGCGCACGTGGAATTAAATTTTCTCTTATAAAATTGGTTTCCTTAGATGAATGCACTGACTTAATTTATAGCTGTGGATTCGGGGGAAGCCGATCAAAGTTCTTGAAAAGATGTGTTAAATTAAGTAAAGCATTGAAAAATATTGAATAAGTCTGATAAAAACATAAGTTGTAAACATTACTCCCTTTATGATAATCTATTCGTGTTAAACGGATATTTAGGAAATTCACATGGTTTTACTTTGGAGTAAATGTATATTTTATGTCTTTTATTTTTTAGTGATATCAACCAACTCCTTATATATGTATACATATATGGCTCTTTAATAAAAATTATTAAATCGAGTATGGGGGAAATAAATTAAATTTTGCCGCTAAAAACATATTCAAAAACAAAGCAATAAAAATGAATAAGGAAAATACACCAGAAGATATGTAACAATTTTTTATTGGCTCTTATACAAATTTGTATTCGTTAAGAATATAAATTTTTTTATGAGAAAGTAAGCAATCAGAAATGAGAATTAAATTCAAATGCTCGTTAGTTTTAAACTAGTATTTTAAATGCCATTAAAATAAAATAAATTTTGAAAATATAACAGAATAAACTATAAAAGAACTTTTAACCATTGATATACTTTGAAGCTAGTAACTTGCAACAACAAACAAAGTATCTAATATTGTCTCTTTCCTCAACTATATAACATATAACAATATTTAAAACAGTAAGCTAATATTAAATTCAACTATATTTCTTTGAATGTTGTTGACTGTTACTTTGGTGACTTTTTGTATCGTTCTACTTTGTATTGAGTTGCTCTTCGATTTAGGACCGAAAGGTCGAAGACGAGCATGGAATTAAAAATATTCTATTCAATACCCTTTACGGCATCGTTAGAATGATGTCACAGAATTTTCCTGATTTTTTTTCAAATGTGAACTAAGTAAGATCTAAGAAATCGACAGTAACCTGCTCTTTAATCCACGCGCGTTGTTTACTTCAGATATGAATCTGTTCCGTTACAAATATAGTTTCGTATTACTATAGACCAGTGGTATTCAAACTGTGTTCCAAGAGGCATACCCAAGGGTTCCACGAAGCATACCCAGGGATACCGCGAGACATACCCAGGGGTTCCACGAGTCACAATAAAAAATCGAAGAGAAAATTATAAACATGTATGAAAAAATGGATTTACTTTTCTCTATGAAGTTTGTACAACCACTATTACCTAAAGCTCATCCCAGTAATTAAGAAACTGAAAAATGCATTTATACATAAATTTATATTTAGTAATACTTTTTAAACTACTATTATAATATAATAAAAGAAAAATAAAACGTTTTCTCTTTATCTGAACTGCCTACTAGACTGTGAATATTCTAATGTTAACTATTCGGAGTTCCACGAAATAATTTTATACTCGTTAGTACAAAGTTTTGCAAAACAAAATAAGTTTCTTATGGGAAAGGCACCTTTTTTTCATTTACAGGAAAAAACGCCTGTAACAGCAAATTCAATGTTAAAATCAAAATTTAAGCAAGAACAGCTCCTACATTTTAAGTTTCAAATTCATACAAAATACACAGGGTTTCACAAGCAGCTATAAACATTTTGATTCCATTCCAGGGTTTGAAATCCCGTGTAATTTTTTCAATCCCGGGATTACATTATCCAAATCCCGGGATTGGTCCCGGAATTAGGATTGGACTATTTATTACAAATACTTAAATATTAGCATAGTTGAAATTGTATAATAAAACTGAAAATGTAATTAAAAATTGATTTAATATTATTTTAATGAAACAAATAAAAAAATTAATTCATCATAAAAAAATAAAGTTAGTACATAATGAAATTTAAAAAAAAGCATTTCTTTATTTCTTGTGTTTCTGTAAATAAGCTTATAAAAACACAGCTCCTCCAGCGCTTCATCGTTGAAACGGCTTCTTATTTTTGTTACAAATTGTCCTGCCAAAGAAAATGCTCGTTCGCATTCTTTACTAATAGGTATTATCGTCAATAAATAGGAGTATGTTCTTTTCAGGTAGTCACCACATCTCCCTCCTTTTTCAAAAAAGAGACATTTCTTTTTGAATTTTTTTGATGATAGTATCTTAAATCTAATAGACTGCATTGGTGCATTTTCCTCTTTGAAAAATTTATTTACTTCTTCTGCTACACTTAATGGTTTTTATGCACACAAATTGATCCAGTTTTTTGAATCATAATGTGAATCAATTTCGAGTGTTACCTCATTTGAAATTGAAGATATAGTTGCATGAGCTGTTAGTAATGAAATGGGATTTGAAGTGTCTCAAATCTTCCAAGCAGATCCCCTGCAATTAACGGCATTTAATTGAAGAAGGAACTGTGACAAAATCTATTCTTGAGATGTTGCTTATATTACTGTGTACTTTGCAGTGAGCCACTTAGATCTGTGCGACGTTCTCCCATACGAGAAATGTGAGAGCAGTGCATATATTTTTTTTTTACCTATAGCACTTATAATTGCACACAAAAAAATCTGCGTGCATATTTCATAAACAAAATATAAATTCTTGAAAAATTTTTATGGGAAAAAATGTTTTAAATATATTTTAGACAAAATTTAAATCCCGGAATTAGTTATTTTAATCCCGGGATCCTGGGGCTGAAATCCTACTAGATATCTTCCAAAAATTCTAATTGCCTCTGTCCAAGTTAGATGACACCTGGCAGACACCCTGAGGATGGGAGAAATATCCGCTTTCTGACCCCACTCGCGATGGGGAGAAAGTTACAGAAGAAAATAAGAGATAACATATATCAAATTTCATGGTTTAATATACACACTCGCCACTTGATAATCACTGCAATAAACTATATAAATAAATGAAATTTATTGATCTAGTGGAACACAGCTACGATATTTCCCCCTTTATTTTAACATATATTTACATTTTACTTTCAGAGAAATAATTGGCAGAAATTATTTCATAACTTTTAAAATATTAAATGAATTAGCAATAAAATGTTACAATTTCATCGAATTTTTCGGCTTTAAAATTGGTCTTCATACAGTTTATTGTTTTAATACACCATATAGTATTGATTTAATAATGATGAAACTGATTTACTGATTATTTTAGAAAGTAAAAGAGAGAGAGAGAGAGAGAGAGAGAGTAAAATTTTTCCACACACACTTTTTTGTAACAAATGCTTTCCTATGATAAATTTTGTATACGAAATCTTATATGTAAAAACTGAAACAAAATTAAGTTAAACGCATTATCAAGATTTATATATTTTTTCTAATTAGACATCAAGAGTTGCCTACTTTTGGGAAATATAAATACACCCAACTCTTTTATTTACGTGGTCTTTTTCACACGATTGTGAAATAACATGGTTCACCGATACATAATTTCTTTACACGAATTTTCTGATCTGGCATCCAACCTCCCCCCCCCTCCAATTTTTTCCCTTTGGTTGGGGACAATTTGATCAAATTTATGACAGTTTATGATAATAAAGAATTCGATAATGATGAAATAAAGGGAGAAGTTCAACTATTAACAACTGCTTTAATTCGCCAGGGTTTTAAAAAGATTATTTCCGAGTGGAATAACTTATATCAAATATCGAATAATGCGCATTTCACCATGGAATTTATTCTTTCTATTCAGAGACTTTTAAAGACTAAGCACTTTCAACCTAATTTTTAACCTACCCAGTTTCTAACGGGGCATGGAAACTTTAAAGCCTATTTGAAACGCTTCAATTTGTCGCCTACTGACCAGTGTTTTTCCACCAGTGACACAATCCAGGATGTCAAGCATATGATACTTGCTTGTACTAAATTCCCTTCTGAAAGACGTTCTTTCATGAATTGCCTACAGAAGAACAATACAGCGTGGCCTCCTCCTTTCTCTGCCTTTGTTCAAAGCAAATAATCTTACATCGTTTTCTGCATACAGTAATAACACACACACACACACACACACACACACACACCGCACACACATATATATATATATGTGTGTGTGCACTTGTATGTATATATATATATATGCGTGTGTATGTATGTATATATGCATATGTGTGTATGTATGTTTTACATATTTGTATTTTGAAAGTCTTATTATGATCATGTTTCCTAATCTTCCCCATTGTATAATTTTAATTATTGAATGTCTCTGTTTTTTTCACTGTGAGCAATCTTGTATTTTATTCTGTATTTATTGTATTTGCTTCCATTTTTGTTTCTTTCCCTTTTGATTCCCATTTGTGCCTATATCCTTCTACTTGAAACTTCCTACCACTATTGATTGAGTATTGACTTACGTTTGTAAGCCTTGTGTTATACTTGTCGGCACACAAGCATTCAATATAGAGCCGGGGTGGGTATTAAGTCGATCGCGATTGACTGGTGGACCACCAAGACAATTTGGAGTGACCGCCTGAAGATTAGCCTTCAGTAATTGTATACGGAAATATTCAAGATTGGCTGACAGTACGCAGACTAAGTCTTCTACTAACTATAATTACGAAAACTAGCTTAAAAGGAAAATGTTTTAATTTTAATGTGTTTTGAATTGTTTGAAAATAAATGCATCATTAGATATTATTATATTTGTGGCTATTATTATTATGTTTGAATTTTACGTTTTGCTTTAAGCGCAGTTCCAAAAAAAGTGAGTTTTTCATTTTATTTATGTAGGTAAATACATATTTCGAATTTATTATTAAGTTTTAATAAATATTGTTGACTTTTTCATTACCTCACCACACCTACGACCCTGGGCAATGGACGCACTAGAGAATTTTTCTAAGGCGGCGTGGTGGCCTAGGGTCGAATGTGTACCATTCTCATATCCTACCCCAATATACGCTGCCAAACATATATATATATATATATATATATATTCATTTGGTAGATTGTCGGGAACAAATAACAGTAAGAAATAAATTATTGAATAAATAATTAGCATTAATTCTTAAAAAATTATTAATAACAAATACTTAATTAAATTTTGGGTACTATATATAAGGGATTATAATTGATCGAAAAAAATCATGATTTATAGAGGAGGATCCAGACCCGTGGACCCCCCCCCCCACCTTTGTATTTGCTGCTGATACTGGGTGGACCACAACAGCTTGAAAAAATAAGAAGCCCGTACCCTGAGAAAGTCTGCCCACTCCTGATCTAGAGTCTCAAAGAAAAGTATAGTACATTTTCTTACTTATGATCCTAACATAGGGTGTGCATTAAAATATCAACATAATCTTAATTCTTACATAGCAATATATATCAAGAATTTTAAAAGCAATATGAGAAACCAAAAAAGAAAGAAAAAGATTATAATAACAAAGTTATAACAACAAAAAAAAAACCCAACAGAGGCCGTTAATAATGAACGAAATTCTTCATTTGAATTAAAGCCGATAGTAGTGTTAGACACATCTACTGATGATAGCATGTTTGATCCAATTTGTAATATATAAATGTACACACGCTTGTTATAAAGTACCGATGAATAGTTGTATCAGCACTTTTATTCCTAATTTCAATATGAGTTTTTGTATGTTGTATGCTCTTATAGACTGAATATTCATCATACACAAATTTTAATTTCTTTCGGAATAAAAATGAATTATTTTTGTTTTATAAATATGTAACATGGATTTCATTATTACTTTTTTTACACGGTTTCTTGGGTGGTGGGGGGATATTTAGAGTTTTTCCATTTTACACGGCTTTTTATCTTTGTCTAACCTATCCTCTCAAATTTGCTATATGTCGCATGTATCGTTTTGCATGGTTTCCTAAGGAACGTATGTACCATGTAAAAATGAGTTGAGTGTAATAATAATATAAACTCAAATTTTTATACAGCTACAGAACCGACATCAGTTGTATTTTACTTTTATCTATTATAATATTTTGGTAAAAATACCGGAAATATATTTTATTCATTTTGCATCAAATGATAATTTTTTGTTAATTTTTTTCGCTAAGCATTTTGCTCATCTTTCAGTTCAGGTAATTGAAACGAAATTTTATATTAAATTCATGCGAGTTTCAGTTTCTAAATCTTACCTACTGTGACTCTTCCATTATTAAATATTTAAAATTAGATTTGGTTTAATACTAAGATTTTGAATTGTTATTTATTAACGTCAAATCCTGAAGCCCCCCCCCCCACACACAAGGTTTAAGTCAGTTACATTTTTAAAGGTGTCCCTATGGATTTTTATACAAGCTCTTTGGGTTGAGATGAAGTCTAACGTATGTTATAGGGTTTATTTCGCTTTTATTTTTCAAATAACATGCAATACCTTCTCGTCTTTGAGATAAAATACTTCACAGAAATAAGTCCCTATTTTAATTTTAATTGACGTAATGTATTTAATATTTGATTTCTTCCTTATCCTTATAAATAAATAAATGTACATTTTGACAGCATTTGTGAAAGTTAACAATCCTTTTTTTTCATTCTATGCAGCAACACAATTTGTTTTTCGTTAAAAAACCATAAATATTAAGTAATAAATTAATTTAAAACATATTTTTTTAAATATTTAACTAAGAATTGATTAAAAATTTTGATATCTAACTAAATATTGAATGAAAGTAAAAATCTGGGGAATAAGAGAAGGACTAATATTAAAACAACGAGTATCCAGATCAGTTAACTTATGTAAGTAAATAATTAGTTTATAATTAAAATTTTCTTAAGATAACAAATATTTTTTTTGCTCATAAAGAAGATTAGAAATTCTTTATTTTGCATATCTTGTATCATAAATGCAAAAAGGTTGATATCATCTTCTGAACTTGATGCAAAACTTTTTCCTAGATTATCACCATCGCTGAAAACTTTTATCTTATTAAACACAACCTGTATATATAGCTTCATGCATAATTCAAAAGGGAGAGATATAAATCTTGGCTGTAAGAATTTTCGAAGATCAGGTGATAAGATCCCCTGTTGAGTTTTCCAAAGAAGCATTTAAATTATTCGGACCTGGGAAAAGTGGCGGAATCTGATTAAAAGAACCACAGTAAAAGATAAAATGATTAAGGGTTGGAAATCGAAAACCTCGCTGCAAAGGAAACTCTGCTCGCTTTCGAGAGGTGCCCAGATCAATAAATATTACCCTTTATTACCCTAGTGGATAGTAATCCTTTTCTTTCCAGAGATGTATATCGCTGATACTTAATTATCTTAACTCGGTTCTATCTTCGTTAAGTTTGTAATTTTCTAAGAATATGCAAGCCTATTCAGAGATTTACCACAATGTGATTATTGATGCAATTAATAATTAGAAGCGAACTTAATTTTCTGGTGAGGAAGAGTAATGGGAAATTTGCAATAAAGAAAATAACACTCTGTTCAAATTGCTTAGATTTGCAAACTCTTTTGAAATCTAAAGCAGACCTATCCTAAATTGATCAATTAGAATAAATTTGCTCTAATTATATTGGAAACTGAAAACTTCTTCTCGAAATGTGTTTTTGATTTATTAGAAATTAATACGATAAAAACTTGTAGCTGAGGAACAAAGTAAAATACAATCGGACCTGTATATAACGAACCTCTATTTTGCGAACATTTTCCTGAAACCAAGAACATTTTACTGTTTTCTTCGTAAAATGGCCTTCTAATAGAAAAGTGTGTAATGAATAAGTTATCCCACCCATTAGTGTGCGAGAGTTAGATGGAAAACTAACCATAGTCAAAACAACACAATTTATTTACTATTCTCAACAACGACACAAATTCAACGAACCAAGTTAAGAAATGCACAAATTGATAAATATGGGAGCAATAGAGAGCGGAGTAGAAGGGATAACTGGAGTTATAATAATAAATCGGATCACTTACACTGAGCACTTCCAGGCAATACACCTTCTTATACTTGAAGATAATCTCTAAAGTGATCCAATCCAAGCCAACTGGATCCAATTTAACAACTAATTGACCAAATCTTCAATCTTAATATTAATCAAATAATCTAAGAAGTGCTCTCGTCTAGCTTTACGTTATCATACATTAATCCTCACTGGTATCCTTCAGCTTCTAATCTCCCTCACTCGAACCCGAAAGCTAATACTTAAATGCATGACATAATTTATATAGACCGCGTCTTCTTCTTCGGGAGGAAATTTTCAATTAAATAATATTTAAAGAAAGTTATATTACCCCCCAAGAGGATTGATAAGAAAAACGCAGATAGACCAGTTACAAGTGTGTTTTCTATTTAGCGAACTTTTTCTCCTGCGATTCCATCTTTTTTCTTCTTAATTTTAAAATATTCCAATGTATTTTTCTAATTGTTCTCTCTTTTAGCAGATTTTATGGTGTTCAATGACCTTGAATTGGCTTTACCGGATGTCTACCTCACACAAAGCAATAAAATTGCCGCAATTTTTCAAACAAAAAACTCAAAATTAAAAGATTTTATCAGTAATTAAATTTAAGAATGCATATGGTAGTGTATGCTTAAAATTCCTGGTTATAAAGTAATGTAGGTGTAAAATTAAAAAAATGTCATTAAAAATTCAGTAGTTTTGATATAAAGTTAATTTTTAAAGTTGAAAGTATAGTACACATTCCCGGACAATGTATTTTCTTATAGTTTTTCTTGTAGATTTCTTTTTGATGGGTAAGATAAATAAAATAAATAGAAAATAATTTACAAAAATGAATGAATATTTACTTTTTTTAAAGCAATGTAGAGTGTTTATGAATTTAAAATTTGTTTTATGTGGTTTCTAAAGTATATTAAAAGATGAGTTTCTATTTAGCGAATTTTCCACATAACGAACTTTTTTTTGGGACTTAACGACTTAATAGAGGTCTGACTGTATTTCTAACACTTCAAAATTATAAAGATAATTGTTTATTTATCAGATTACCCATGCGCCAGCTATCGGAATTATTCATCTGAAAAAAACGTGATGTGGATATGAAATTTTTGACCGTGTTTTGAAAACACTGTTTGGATAGTTTTCTATTTGGCTTAATTGAACGGGTTTGACAAAAAACAATTAATATAAGTTTTTATCTCTCTTTAAAAAATACGGGTAAAAAAAGGCGTTACACTAATTGAAAAAAAGAAAACATGTGCTCTTGTGTGTGTCACTTCATTATTCATGAAAATATTCCTTACCGTAAAATTTAGTTAAAAAAACCGAAAAGACAACGCTTTTTACTGAATTGCACTATTTTTAAAAAATTTTGATAAATCGAAAAAAGCTTTTACCGTAATTTTGTGATATTTTTACTAATAAAGTTTTAGCGCACAATATGAAATTAAAAGCTTAGTGAGATTTACTTTTATATATTCAAAGTGGTAAAGATCGCCATTATTTTTTAGTAGTAATTACTTCTAATAAGATGTATAATAACAAATTTTTAATGATCGAAAAATATTGGTGATAGTATCAGTAGAGTTACGTACGAGTCTCTTAATTTTTTAATTGAGAGTAGAGTATTGTTTATAAAATCCTTGTGTGTGTTCTTTCTCAGTTTGCACTACTATTTAACACACTCATAGACATATATTAATATCTATTATGAATGTGAAGAGATTTTAAAACTTAGTTAAAAAGTTCGTAACGTCAGAGTCTTCATTCATACGCTCTGAAACTAACTTTCTTTTATGGATTATACTTTGGGGAAGCTACAAAATAGTTTTGTTTCTTCCGATATTTACAAGGTTTTTATAAAACACCACACATTATCGTATTAATTAAAATCAATACGAGAAATACACATCAAGTGCATCACTTTGTTATATATTTTACATTTTAATAATATTAGTAATTCTGATTTATCAGAATATATCAATATTGCTCTAAATTTTACTTAAATGTAATCACAAATTTTTTCACATCTCTGTGAAGCTAAATTAAATTTTTATTTGCTTATTTGCAAAAAAATTCTCTTTTGTATTCTGCAGAAGTATTACAAATGATAAAAATATTTTTGAACCCTTTTTAATCTTAATAAAATAATGAATGATTTAAAGTTTTTAATGTGTGTGCGTGTGTGATTCGTAAAAAATTCGTTAATACAGCAACCATCAAAGGTCGAGTAAAACGCAGCTAAAAATTCTCAGTGATTTATCAATAACTTTTTGAATTCAAACAATTCGAGTAAAATTTACGCAAAATTGCACTTCAGTACTGAATTATTGCCTGAAATTCTTTCTGTAATTATTGTTGTGTGTGTGAGTGAACATTATAATCAAGTTTTATCTTTAGAGGATTGTATATAAAGCCATTAAAAAAAGTTTTTTTTTTTACATTCAATCTCTTAAATTTTTAACATTTTCTTATATGTACATCGAACTTTGGAATTTTTGTCAATAAGCTGTATGACTAAATAAATTCTGTGAATAATTAGAGAAATAAATTGCTGTGATTGTTCAGCTCAATTATCAAAAGCAAAATTACATTTTTTGAGCCTTTTTAAAAATACAAATAATCAATCCTGCGTATGAAGCAAACTAAATAAAAAATTAATTTTTTAAAAATGTATTTTATTCTTAACTTTTTACAAAAATATTTATGTATGTAATTTTGACTAATTTTTTAAGTTTCATATTGAAGTTAATGGATGTGTGTGTGTTGTGAATAACACAACCATTTTGTGAAGCACATTTGGTGAAGAACAATAATTCTACAAATTACACTTTGTGAACCAAAAAAATCACAAGAAGAAGTTGAACTATTAACTATGAAGAAAACAAAATCCTTATTACATGATAAAATAAAATTTTAAAGGAAAATTTAATTTTAAGTTTTTTGAATTATTGTGAACTATGTGTAAAAAGAAATTAATAATCTTTTATATATATTTTTTACCTTAAAAATATCTTAAAAGTTATCTGGCTTAACATTAATATTATACGATTTAAATAAAATACAAAATATTATTCATATGTGTCGCAATGTAAAAACTATATTTAAAATATTTTGTAATTTTCTTCAAATAAGAAAATTATTATCAGTCTCATATCTTTTAAGCATTTACAATATCCATATCTCATGCTATGAAATATCGCAAGATATCGATTCATTATTCGTTAGTACATTGGGTATATGCTACGTAGTACTCTGACAATCTATCGAAATTGAAAAAGGCGATTTGGAAAAAGCGGCCCGAGCATCTCAGATATAGAGTTCTGTTGTTGGATGACTCGGCAACGGGGCAACCTCAAAACCATTTTGAAACTTTTGTTTAGGAGAGCCTACACCATCCGCCATACGGTCCTGGTCTCGCTTCAAGTGACTTTCATCTGTTTCCGGCTTTGAAGAAGAATCTCGCCAGAAGGCACTTTGGAAGCAACACTGAAGTGAAACAAGTAGTTCCTCTCTTCTCCCTCTGAGTTTTTCCTGGAGGGCTGTTTGAAGCTTGGTAATGGTGCCTTAATATACTTGGTACTTATCTAGACAAATAAACTTATGTCTTAACTTTAATGTCGCATGTCGCATTCTAAGTTTCAACTTTCACACACAACTCTGACCACAGTCGAGAGCGGCAACTTATTTTCCGATTCACTCTCGTACATAAGCAAACTTAATGCACTTATCGAATGATACATTTGGTTAAATCACAGGTTCCCAACCTTTTTTGCACTGGCGCCTCCTTTTCTAGTGAATATTTCGATACAGCCCGCTCTCTCTCTAGAGAAATAAGAGTGTACATAATACAGGGGGGGGGGAGTTATATTTTAAAAAATATTCCATTACTAATAGAGTGTATTTTTTATTAAAATTTTTTTCTAAAGCTCCAATTTTTTTTACTTGCGAATCTGAAATAGCTGTTGCCACAAATATATTTAAATGTGTAATACACTCATGTCCATAAATTAAGGATAATTCAAAATCACACAAAAATTGAACTCTAAAATAAATATTTCACCTGTAGAATTATCACACACATCTTGAAGAAGAATATGCAAATTACAGGAAACCACCAGATGGCGCGGATAGTACGTCACAATGACGAGAGTGTAAGAAGGGGGTATATAAGAAATGGTGGCAAAGAAGTAAAATTGTTCACAAGCGCTTTAAAAGACTTTCAGTGCAATAACCGCATAGTTATGGCACAAAGGAAGCATTTGGATGATTTTTTACGTGGTAGAATAATCGGACGACTGGAATGTGGACGTACCTAGCTAGAAGTATCCGATGAACTTGGAATCGCCCAGAGTGTCATCTCCAGGATTTGGCAACGATTCCAAGATGATGGTAATGTGAGTAGATGTTACAACACAGGTCGCCCCCGAGTTAGAACGCCGAATGAGGACCGGTATTTGGCAGTTACTGCCAAAAGAAACAGACGGAACACAGCATCAGGCCTGTCTCGTCAGCTCTCTTCAGTTGCCGGTACGACAGTTTCAAGGTAGACCGTGTACAGACGCTTAGGGCACATTGGTCTATATGTTCATAGGCCTGTCAGATGCGTTCCCCTTGCCGCAACTAACTGTCGCCTGCGATTAACCTGGAGTAGAGAGCATGCATTGTGAACACCGCAACAGTGGTCTTGTGTGATGTTTTCCGACGAGTCCAGGTTTAGTTTGCAGTCTGATTCTCGCCGGACTTTCATATGGAGAGCGCCAGATACTTGTTACCACCAAGAGAACACCATTGAACGACACCGTTACGGTGGTGCAGGATGGCTCGCTTGGGGAGGAATTATTCTTGGTTCCAGAACTGATCTGCATGTTCAGAGTGTAACGATGGCAAGCCACATCTATCGGGATGTCATTCTGGAACAACATGCACGGTTGTTTCGGGGCGCCATGGGTGCTGAATTTCTGTTTATGGATGACAACGCCCGTCCTCACCGTGTAAACATTGTAGACGAATGCCTTCAATCGGAGGATATCACCCGTATGGATTGGCCAGAATACTCACCGGACTTGAATCCAATAGAGTATGTGTGGGATATGCTTGGCCGACGAATTGCAGCCTGTCAACCCCCTCCCACCTGTCTACCGGATTTTCGGAGGGAATTGCTTGATGAGTGGTGTAATATTCCCCAAGATCAGATTGATAATTTGATACTCAGCATGCGTAGGCTTTGTAAGGCCTGTATTGCATCGTCCGGGAGACATACTCCGTATTAAACCATCATACTAACCATGTTATACTGTTTTTTGTAAATAGGTTCTTTTTTGAAATTTGCTCCAGGGAGTAAAAATCGCAATTTGTATTAATTATGTCAAACATATAGCATCTTTTTTGCTCTTTACCTTTTGTTTAATAAATAGACTTTACAAATAAGTCAAATTTGTTTTGCTTCTGTCTCTTTCTTTGCCTGAAATTCATTATCCTTAATTTATGGACATGAGTGTAGTATGTATTTTAGTCATAGATAAGATATTGTTGGAATTGAAACGCGTGCTACTGAATTTCTTCTTCATTTAAAAGAGTGGAATAAAAAAGTTTTAGCTTACCTGTTATAAAGACAGGCAGGGGATTTCATGGTACGAAGTAATTGATAATAAATTATTGCTTTCCAAATAAATATAAATTGACGGTTTCAGCCTTTAAAGAATCACACGTTAATTCCTGGTCAACATAATTAATTATGTTTTTTGGATAATATATGTAATAAAATGCAGTGGACGAAACATTTTTCCTACTGCTCACAGACAAAGATAACACGTACACTACAGAAATTAAAATTTACTATATCATTCACTTAAATGTAGATCCGAATGTAATGTAATCCTTAAGTTTTTCATTCACTTCCCAAACTATTGAAATATGTGAATTTTCGTACCTGATATAGAATTGATTTAAATACATACATTCAACATAAGTAAACAGTACTAAAGTTTACTTTTGTTAGCACATAATCAGCATGTTTTTTTAAGTCTTTTTCAGACTATAATTGATTAATCAACCAAAGCCCCTCCGTGGCATCTCAACGCCCCCTAATTTTCTCTGGATCTTTTACTGCCCCCCTTGAAAGCCTCAAACGCCCGCAAGGGGGCGTTGTCGCCCACGTTGAGAACCTATGGGTTAAATCATATTAATTTAATGCTAAAGAACTTCAAAAGGTTTCCTAAAATACTTTAATATTACTTTTTATTTTCTTTATAGTTCCCAAATTTATAGTAACAAATTAATTACTGTTTCGGTAAACTCTTAAATTTGCATTTTATTCATTTTCAAATTTATTCCCTTTGATGTATGTATCAAGTTTATTATTGTGTGAGTTAATTTTTTAATCTTAATATTCAGATGTTTTGAAACCAGAGGGATAGCTGTTAAGTCACTCATGAATATTTATGACTTAATTCTTTCTGATTTTTATTCTAAATTTCTACGTGAATACAATTTTATACATTTTAAAAAATCTCACCTTTCGGGCACGTGTTTCTGCTTTCATATCTTCATCTCACGAAAGATCATTTGCTTAAACATTTTATACGATATCCTTTAACCCTTTAACTAATCAATTTTTTTGTCCAAAATATTTCAGAAAAAGGCACATTTTTTTATTGCATATAACTAAGCATAACAATTATTAGAATAAGAAAATGGAAGAATTTAATTTTTTAATCTTTAATTTTAAAGTTTTCAGACAATTTTTTATTTTATACCTGTGAAACACAAAAAATCCTAAGTTTTCCCTTTAAAAGTACACTCTGCATGAAATGAAGAGGGTTTCATTCATCGTAAAAGAATCTCTCTCATACAAAAAAAATTTCATGTTCGTATCTCTTTTTCAAACAGTTGAGGGTTTCTATATACATATATATTTCTTTCCAAGTGTCGCCTTTTGCCTTGTCACCCTTTTCCCATATCGAAATTTTCAAAAATCTAAATTCCTGGTTTCAAAGAAAAATTTCCCTCTTCACCACAAAAAAAAAATCCCCGTCGAAAAGTATTTTGGACCATGGACAAATTGTATCTCTTAAACACTCTAGCAATATTAATCTCATAATAAGAATTAAAAATATGTTCAAATCAAAGATAGAAGTGAGGGAATATTAACATCGCAACTGTTCAGCTACCCAAGGGTTTTTGGCAACGCATCTCGTAATTTTGAGCCCTGGTCAAGTGACGAGGACGACACCTGAACTGGCATCCTCCTCTTCTAACTACCACACAAAACCAATGGAAGAATGTTTGAGCTCTTGACAGATTTAACGTGCATCTTCTGTGATACTAGGCTCGAACTCATGACACGTCGGCCAAGAGTCCGTTACCTTAACCACTAATCTAACACGACACATCAAAGAAAGAAAGAAGAAAATACCGATGCCCTTACAGCGTACGGGAAAACCGGTTGCAATCAACTTTGGGTAGCCCGTTCGGTGTACGGATAAACCGTTTAAGGGGTTAATCAATTTTGAGTTTCCATAAATCTTATAGCAAATTTTCGAATTAATCTAAAATCTAGTCCAACTATTTCAGTGTCTTTTTAAGTGTATGATTTCCGTATTTTTGTCGGAATGATTTATGAAGATCTTACGTTTAGCAGTATTAAGAGAATTCTTGATACTTTCAATTTACAAGTTTTTTTTAAAAAATTAATTCCAAAAAAATTCTGCATTATTTTAGCTTTAACCCCAGTTTATGAGAAATTAAGAATAAGCTATCCTAACTTCTCAAATTCTTTTTAGAAAATATATTCTAGCTTATTTTAAGAATTTTTCTTTCCTGCTTTTAAATTTGTGATGTTATCAGTTCTTCAGCTATCTAAAATGAAAAAGAGGACCATGTCACTAACTAGAAAAAATCATTATCAACCAAGTACTGTAATACTATTACACATATAATTTGATTTATCTAAATGTAGCTTTATTATTTCTTCTCGAGAAACGTACTACACATTATATATTGCATTCTGGAAAAAAAAGGCAAACTATTTCTGGAAAGCATTCCTCAAGTTTTTTCTCAGAAAATTCTCAATCTTCTTTTTCTTCCGAATACAATTTGTGTCATCGTCTGTTAGATACGACGTGAAAAGAGATGAAGGATGATTCTTTTTCGGGAGAAAAAGAAACAAGAATAGGCCAATCCGGGATAAACTACTCTAATAGGAGTGTTTCGAACTCATATATACCAGCTACTAAAAGTTCTCGTCAAATTGGAAGCCAGCGAGCAATGTCCGATTTAAAATTCAGATCTGATTGGAGGGGATGGAATTGGCATTTTTTGGCGCAACGCTTGGCGAGTAAAGGGAAGCGAATTCCTCGTGGGAAGCAAAAGGTGACAGAAGAGATCTTTGCTTTGCGGCCGAAAGTGGTAACTGGGCGTCGTGTAAGATTGTCTATCATTCGGACACGTGGGTATGTTGATAGTTATATCAATTCATCATGACAGCAAGTAATCCATCACCTCAGGTAGGCTTTATTTTTTAAAATTCTTATAAGGAATCACCGGTTTCATGTGTTAGGAATTTTTTTTTAAATAATGAAATGTTTATTTTTCGCACATAAACTAATGTGGTTAAAAAAGTTAGATTGTTATGTCATCTGCTTTTTATGAAAACTTTTTTAACAGCTATGAGGCAAAAAGAAGTTGTAAAAAATTTATTTTAATGCTTTAAAGGATTATTTTGTCAATTGTTTCCAAAATTTCTAATATTTTTTATTGCAGAATTTTAAATTTCATTATGAATACAGATCATTTTTGTGAATACTTATATAATCCAATTATAATTTAATATAATATATTATGATTGTGCATAGTATTGTTATGAATAGAGATATTGTCAAGTACGCAAGTATTATCGGGATTTTAAGTTAAAGAATTAAAAATCTTACTGGTGTAGAAAGAAAAAGGAATCACTATTTCTCATGTGTAAAAAAAAATCATTATTTCTTTGTTTTTCTCTCAAAATAGAAAACAAAGTAAAAAAAAAAGTCGTAAAAGCTTTTAGATTTCTTTCCAAATGCTTTTGGGAAATGAAAGTGAAAATCCATAAAATGATTGAAAATTTATTAAACATATTCTTTGAAAAGTAAGGCAAGGATAAAAAATAATAAAACAAATATCTTTTCAAAGTTAATCAATTTGCGTGATTGTGTTACTAAGGAAGGACGAGGAATAAATTATTTCTAAAAGTTTTCGCGAATGTTATGGATTAATAATTTTTTTTAAAAACTGAGTATAATTTTGAAAATTGTGAAGCAATATTTTTAAAAGCGTATCACAAGTGACTTGATAAGCAAGAAAAACAGTGCATGAAGTTTGATTCAAACATTTCGCCGAATTTCTTTATATAAAATTTTGAATTTATTTATACGTGCTAAGCAAAATACCAGTAATCTCATAGGAGCAAAATAAAAATAATATAAATCATTAAAGTTTGTAATAAATTTATTTATTTGAAGAACTTTGTTATTAAAAATCAATATGTTATTCGTTCCAGAAATTTTTAAATTTATTAAAAAATAATCACGTTTTATAATCAATATGCATAATCAATATGCAAATACTACTTAAGTTTACTTTCAAGAAATAAGATGCACTAATATTGAATTATTTCAACAGCATATGAAATACTTGATTAATTCTGAGATCGGTATTCATTATAGTTCAATGTATCTATTCAATTTTCTATTATTACTTTAATAATGTGATTATTATAATTATTGGAGATAATTTCAAGCCCCCATCACTTTTCTAGCAAGCAGTAATAATTTCTGATGGAGAAATGCCAACAATTTATATCGATTTATAGTTTTGAAAACAAAAGAGAACATTTTAATTTTAAATTTTAGAATGAATACAATCAAAAACTGAATAATTTATCGCAAACATAACAACGTAAAACTCTTATTTAGGTGGTTCTTATAAAAGTTATCTCTTTTCCGTTTATATGACAATGTAATCTAAAATTTAATTCCAAATCATTTTTGCTTGTAGCAATACATTAAAAAATTAATGTAGTAATTAAATAATATTAAACAAAATTAAAAGAGTAAAAATTCACTTCCAGATTTTACTAGCCAATACTTTTAAATTAAGGCGTAAATAGAATACTAGAATACAAGCTACACACTGATATGCATAACATATAAAATATTGGTTAATTAACCTTATTTAAAAGTAAGAATTTATCATACAGTTCCTTTTTTTTTTTGATAAAAGATTCTTATCGAATTTTTTGCGAGTGTTCCTTTGAAAGAAAAAGGAGAGCGATCGAATGCCTTTGAAATTATGAAGAACAATGCTTTCTTCCGATAATGGGCCTTTTCAGTCGAGTAGAATTTGTTCATTATTTGGATGTGTCGATTATAAAGTTTGACAGCTACCAAAGAAATATTTGCGTGCCTATATATATATATATATATATATATATATATATATATATCATATTTAGAATAAATGGCATCGTTGTTTCAGAATCAATATCGATAAATATATACTAGAGTCTCATCAGATTTGAGTACATTTAAATTATGCATCGGGATCAAAGTTTTCTCATTTTCACAAAAAAGATCTTTGACCACTGTAAAAAAGGCCAAAAAATAGTTCAATGTAAGTAATATTTTATATTTTTTAAATAAATATAAGGATTAAAATGTAATTTGAATTCCCCTTGGGCTTTATTTAATTTAATAGATGCTCTTCTTAAAAATCTACTTTTTTTCCAAAATAAAAATTGTTTTTTTCTCGCAGTAATATATTTAATATATATCGTCTTTGCTCCTTTTTCTTTGGAAAAAAAATTCTTTCTTTTTTTGCAAAATTAAGTTTTTCTAAATATGTTTCATAATCATTTGCTGTAAAATTATATTTTTATATATTGTGTACCAATGTTTCTCTAACATTTATCAACAGATAAAAAAAAAGTATATTTTTTTCATGGAAAGTTAAAAAATAATTTTCAAAAAACTAATTATCGTTTTATTTATTTAAAAAAAAGTTTTATTAAGAACTTCGTCTTAGGAGCCCATAATTTTTGTCATTTTGTTCATCGTTTATATATATATATATATATATATATATTATTTTGAACATTTTAAACATTTCATTCTCCCCTTCAGAGGAATTTTAAGAAAAAGAAACCAAAATGTAGTGTGTAATTTTTGCTATTTATTTAGTATAATTTTTGGCTTAAGTAGAAATTTTAAATTATATCCACTAAAGACATGTTTTTATGGCTAACAGGTTTCAAGATTTTCATTAAGGACTTGAAATGTGGTAAATATATTACTTTTAAAACGCTTATTTTAAGAAAAGTGCGTATAATTTGGCCATATAATTTAATTAACTTTGGGTAAACAGAATTCTTTGAACTTTTATTTAAAAATTCATCTGAATCAACACTTTTCTCAAAATTATTAAGGTTACCCTTATAATATTTAATCATTTTGTTCTGAAAAGACTTATTACTACTAGCACATTAAGCCTTTTTAAAAATGCAGGAAATCTTTTGTTTTTTATTAATGATAAGAAAGGAAAATCATATATAAAATTAAAGCATAAATATTAGTAATTTTATTCTGCAAATAAATAATTAACAATCATTGTAAAATGATACTATAGAAATGAATATTTAATTTTAATATAATAAAATAATAACATTTCTTATTTGATAAAAAAGTAGGTAAAGCGAAAAATTCTGAATGAGAAATATATCACATAAATTTAACGTTTATTTCTGCAATACTGAATAATGTTACACAAACAAAAGAGGAAACATGGAAAATGAGTCTAATTAAATAACCATTCTTTTCAATTACATGAAATTTTAGTAAAATTTTGCAATTCGTTAGATATGTTTTATTATCCAACTTTTGTACATTTTTATTTGTAATTTTGGACTTTTTTCTGCTCAAACAACATTTATTGTATTGAAATACGTATAAATATTTCATATATATGTGTATTGAAACACACACACACACTTTTACTTATTTTTATATAATTGAAATAGTTTTTATTTCTAATAACTGTTACACACACACAAATAGCTATATAGCCATGAATATATATCTTTATAAGGCATACATATATATCTTTATATGTATACTTTGGCTGTAGTCCAGTATCAAATGTTTTTACTGGATTTGTATGAATTGTTCCTTCTTCAGTGACTTGACAGCCCAGGGTGGGCCTTGGTCTTCTCAAGAAGCCTTTTCCAGGCCAGCCTTCTTCCTGCTAGCGCTCTCCAATTCTTAGTTCTCAAAACTAGGAGATCCTTTTCTAGGACATCAATCCATCTTAGATTTGGCCTGCCTTTTCTCCGTGTGCCGATTTGCTGGGCATTGAAGACTTTTTAGTGATGCGGTCTTTGTTTATTCTGACAAAGACCGCACCACTAAAAAAGGTGGTCTTCTCATTTAATTTTTGTACTTTGATGAAATTAACAATGTCAGATTCTTTATATGAGTGATAGAGTTCTTAACTTGATCTTCTTCGCCGCATGCCATTTGCTTGCATTCCTCCAAAAATAATTCTTAAAATCTTAATTTCGTAGATACTTATCATGTTCTCATCTTTTCGAGACACGGAAGATTTACTCACATACGTTAATACTGATCTTAACACTAGATTGCCCAAGGAAGTCATTTTTACTGCTTTTTAATTTCAATTAGAAAAACAATTACGTATATAATGACACCATTTCTTAGAAATCTTTAGAATATATTTTTTTCCAAGTGAAGTAACTTTTGTTTATTGTTAATATTTACTAATAACTTGTTATAGACTGTAAATAATATAAAATATTAAAAATTAATTTTAAACAAATTTCTTTACACATTAGCTACTCTTTCACAATACAGTCATTTTGACTGCTTTTAGGCAGTATAGGTATATACTTAAAAAATTTCAGTCTTTTTAGTGTTAAAAGACTTTTGTTACAATAGAATGTTTTCTTTCGATTACATTTGATTTCATATATTTTAGTATTCCATTAAGACATCTATTAGCCATAGTAATTCGCTTTTGGATTTCATACTGCAATCATTTCTATTGTTAGTTTACGAACCTAAGTAAGTGAAACTGATATATAATACTACGGATTATTTAAAATTATTCATAGATAATAATCATAACATTAAATTAGATAAAAGAGTTTTCATTTCAATAAAAAATTCCTTAGAAAAAAATATGAGAAATTCGTCTTTATATATATATTTTGGTTTTATAGCGAAGCATATACATCTTTCTACTTCACACCTATATATCATTACGTGTACACCTTGGCTGTAGTCAAGTATCAGACGTTTTTTACTGGATTTGTATGAATTATTATAGATTATTAAAAATTATTCATAGATAATGTATATAGCATTAAATACTAGATAAAAAATTTTCTTTCAGTGAAAAATTCCTAAAAAAGGGGTATAAGGAATTCGATTTTAACACTCCCTCTGTTATTCATCAATGCAAATGCAGCCTTTTTAAAATGAATTTCGACTTATTTCTATAGTTGCAAGGTGTTTACAGAAGCATTTCAAACGCTTAAAAAAACTTCATTTTATTTGACTTCGCTAAAGCAAATAAATTGTTATCCGGGAACTTCATCCAATTCAATTTATCCCCTGGATGTTCAAGTGCTCGGAAAACGGAAAGAATCTTCAAGCAGATACCGGATATTCATTTCTGGAAGCTAGTTATTGCTTTTTAAAAGTTCCAATGCTATGACCGTTGAACGCAGTGATTAAGATAGTGAAAAATTTAATAAATAAGATTTTTTTTTAATACAAATGTACTGCAGAAACTTCATCCCTTCATTGAAGAATACTTGAAAAAGTTTGACTCTTTTTTATGTATGCACATGATTGATTAAAAAAAAAACTTTTTACAAAGAAACGAGCAGTTGCTTTTGTTTATGTGTGAAGGCAAAATTAGATTGCATTTTCTTATTGGTGCTCCTGCAAGAGCTCTTTATTAAAATTTGAAAAATGAAAGTGAATGAAGGTACACGTTAACTAGGAAAAATATTTAGGAATAAATATTTTTAAAATTCAAAACAGTCTTTAGAAAATCATTTTGATCATTAGAGTAAAAAATAAACCATAAAATTCTTTCATTTTATGTTTTTACTCTTTCTCTTATTGGAGAATGAATAAAGAGAAGTTCACTTACTTAATTTTCATGAAAAATAACAAAAAGAAAAAAATCAATTTTGAATGAAGTACATAAACAAAATGTATTTTTTAAATAAGGTTCTTAAAGTTACTTACGCCTTTCTTCTAAAAAAGTACCTGTGCGGTTTTACCTTATTATCATAAATACAACATTTTTTCGTTCCATTAATTTTGGGCTTTCCTAAATTATGGCAAAAAGGCTCAATTTTGCAGGTTGCACGTTACATAGTTTAACTCTCCAGCACTTACAAAGAAAGACTGACATTATTTACTCAGATGTTAATAAATATTTGTTTTAATTTACCCGCATATGTTTTCAGGAATTAATGGTGAAGTTTCTGCAGTAATTAAAATCAAATGCTTTAGAGCATTATAATAGCACAGATATAATTTTCTCTGTTTAGTTATCTAAGTTTTAATCTACTTATTTAAAAATGTCTTGAAGCTTCTTTTTTTTAAAAGGTTGGATTGAGTGGAATATGTTTAGGGGTTAATTCTAGAATTTAATCCCCATTTTCATGAAAATAACATAAGGAAGCCATTCGAGCTTTCTTGATAATCTCTGATAATTCTAAATATAAATTTGTGATAAGAATTAGGTTTTGCGAAGATATATGAGATTGGCTGGCCACAAAACATGTTCAACCCCACTTTTATATAAATTTTTTTTATATACAAGCTGTCCTAAGTCAGCAATGTTAATAATACTGTAGCATCCATTCTTTTATATTTAGTTCTATTATTTTAATTTTTCTTATTTCCTTTTAAATTCTGTTGTCTGGTTATCTTGCAATTTCAATTCTTTTCTGTTTTAATCATGTTTATTCATCTCTCTCTCTCTTGTAGAGAAATTTTGATTATATATATATATATATCTTATATTAGAAAACTAAAAGTAGGAGAGAAATGAATTGTTTATCTGATTAAATTAATTTTTTTGTAGTTTATTTGCTGTATATTGGAAACATTAAAAACGTTTTGTCTTGCAACTAAGAATTAAATCGATGTAAATGTGTGTGTATGAATTCTTTCAATAGATCTCAAAGATTACTTGACCATATCCAGAAAGTTAATTATCAACTAAGAACTTAAAACAATTTTTTGTGTGTCAAGTTTAATGGTTATAAGTCCTTACCAGCGTAAAGAAGGGATCATAATAAAAATTTTAATATATTAATTTTTTAAAAAATACCTTAATAGATGTAGTACGCAATTTTTCGTAGGAATTTTGATGATAAATTAAAATTGTTCTCATCATTTTACTAATAATTTTTTTCAATCTTTTGTCACGAAGATTGAAATAACTACACGGTTAGACTTAAAACGTATTTATTAAAACAGAGAACTCCCTTCAACTGGAGGGACTCAGCTTTTATAACGCTAGAAGAAGAATCGAGAAAAAACTGGGCATAAGCGCACATACGCTGGCCTCCACTGCATCTAATTTACATACGTACGAGAAATATCTGAATAGTAAAGAGAGTTCCAGAATCAACCAGATTCCGAGAAATAATAAATAATATTTTAAAATTAAAACTCCAGTCTTTGTATAAAAACACACTGGCTCGGATTCGAATCAGCGATCGACGGATCTTCAGTCCAGTGCTCTAACGACCGAGCTACAGTGAATGATTACAATTCTTCTTTTATACGGCAATATCATAATTTGAAATATTCGGTAGCATATTTGTGTAATAAAAAGGTTATAACAGTTATACTTCAATTTTAAAGAAAAATATGATAGTAAAAATACACATTTGTGTATTGAAATAACTCTAATAAAAAAAATAAAAGGAGGTTTCTGAAATTATCTTTTATTACAAATTTTTAAAGAAAATGGAGAGAATAAACAAGATATGGAAAAGTAAAAACTATATGAAGGCTCAAGTTAGACATTACATTAAGAAACTTTACTGATTCAATAATGTAACTTAATTATTACAACTTACACTAATGATGCAGTATGTAAACTGAGTAGCTTAGTTATTTTAGCAAAAAATTGTCTGAAAACGTTTCATGTATAGAGACACAGCACTGAATTTTCTTTCAGTGGTGAATTTTTAACTAATTCGTATAATTTTTAATGATTAATTTTCTAATTGGTTCATTTAAGTCACAATAAAAATGATAACTACGAGCTCCACTTTAATGTAAAGGGAACAACGAAAATATATCTGTTTTTGATAAATTATCTTTTTTATATTAATTTAAAGAGACGTACTGTAATTTTAGCATTTATTATCTTTAAAGATTTTACTACTTCAATCTAAGTAACTTTATAAATTAATCCATGTCTGTTATAGCAGCAGATTTCTGATTAAAACATACCTTAACTATTTTATATACATGATTTATCCACGCACTTCTGACGCAGCAGGAAATGCGATTTAAGGGTAATTACAAAGTGAAATGATTATTTCATCGTCCAGAACATGTAATTATCGCTTCCGATATTGGATTATAGTCTTAGAGAAACCCAATTGACAGATTAACTGCTGCTTTACTCTTGATCCCACAAAAGACCACATTAATGAAAGATGTATGATAGAAACATCTATTTCCTCTTTCTCAAATTTTTCAACAGTGGTTACTGTAATAAAATGATTACTATGAATCATCATTGATATGTTTGAATTTATTCGAAACTGTGTGTACGTTCTTTATAAAGCACAGATTTTAATGTCTCTGAATTAAAACATTTTACTTCATGAATTTTTTACTATTCAGTATCACCATGAAAATGAAATTTTGGATGAATAAGTTAGTGCTATTAGAAATGTTATTATGAAAAATATATGTTGAAATAAGAATAAATATTTTGATTATATCCCACTTAAGGTATCCGACTACCCTAAACTTGAGAGTTTTGCCAAAAATTGACAATTTTTTTTTACGATTTTATTTTTATAAGCCATTTTATTAGCTTTATAAAAACACCAGGTTTATTATTTTCGTTCATTAGAACAAAAACTACAAAAGTTTTAGTAAGCAGATGCCATTACTTTAAGCCAGATATATATGTCATACTTTAAAACATGTTTTACTCGAAATGTGTTTTTTTTTAAAAAAATACTCAGGGGGTCAGCGATTCCTAAAAAAAATTGGAAAATAATCAACTGAAATTTTTTGTGTAAGTTCTGTATAATGGTAGAAGTGTTTTAACCTTCAGATTTATCAATCACTGTTTTATTAAAAAATTTACAGTCCTTTATGTGAATATAATCACTGTTTTTTTAAGCAATTTAATGTAATAACTGAGATAAATTGCTCTAGTTTTTGTAAAAATTAAAATATCTCTTATCCTAAAGGTCACTTCAAAAAGGAATAGTATAGCAACACATTAGAATGAAAAAATTGAAAATTTGTTCATAAACCTTTGGTACAGAATGGGCCACGTTTACGTTATTTTTTGTCAATTTTTACCTATTTTTTCCCTTTTTAGTATTAATAATTTCTTTTTCTCTTCTTAACTGCAGCATATTTTTCTTAAAATGTACTAAACAAATCTAAAAATAACAAAAAAATTTCCATATCACCATTTTCTTAAACAAATTTTTTACAAGCAGTCGGATACCTTAACTTTTATGATCATATATCGATGTTAATAATATGAAATCTCTAAATGGGAAGGGGTATTGCACATGTACCGTTGTTCAAATTGAAAAATGGAGTCAGTGGTATACACAAAGGAAGGGTTTGAGGGATCAACCCCCTCCCACAAGACCAACAGATTTTCCATTTTTAGCATAAAGATAACGTATCGATGCTTTTGTCTACGTTTTTTTCAAAAAGTAACCTCTCCCATAAAAGTAGTTTTTGCATGTTCCCGAGCGTGGTTTATCAAGAGTGAATGTTCATATTTTCCTGCTTGAAAAAAGCTTACTTTATTAAAATATTATACAGTGAATATCATTTAACACGAGGAACTGGATTATTTAACATTGAGGGAACTGGAATATTTTTTCTTGTTAAAAGAATTTCGTTTTAAAGGATATTGCAAAAACAGAACCTATATTCAACGAAATTAATTTTATTAAATTACATTTTATTTACATAGATATGTGGATATGCATGTATTTAATAAAACCCATTCAAACATTTCCGTAATTTGCTGTCTTTTTTAAATTATTGTTGATAAAATAAAGTTAGTAATACCAAAATCTTTACATATTTTAGTGTTCGACTTCTGTTTTTGACCAACAGCCTTCAGAAGGCCATCTTCATTATTTGAGAAATAGTAGTTTGCTTTCTCCCTGAGACCTTTGCCATTGAGCTCCTAATTTTTTTTTCTAAAATAGAAAAAAATATGCGAACCAAATCCATTGAATTTTATTCACACTACGTTGTACTCACCCACTAATTCTAAGGCTTACTGATGAGAGATTAGATGTTTTTACAGAGCGTTTGTAGGGAAGGAGGGTAAAAGTAGCTTAAAGAGACAAAATAAGTTCGTGTCACTAGCTATTCCAATGGTTTTTCAAAGCCAAGTTAGCCTCCTTTCTGAGAAACATGTGACACCACATCTCTTTCTTTTCACACCCCTCTTAAATCTCGCCTGCGTTGTTGGTGTTTTCCCTATTTTGTTCATTCCCAGAAGAAAACCCTTTCGTGTTAAGATATCCGACTACCCTAAAACTGTGAATTTGGCAAAAATTGACAAATTTTTTTATGATTTTATTTTATGGGCCATCTTATTAGCTTTATAAAAATACCAAGTTTATCATTTTCCGTTTACTAGAACAAAAACTACAAGTGTTTTAGTAAAAGCAGAAGCCATTACATTAAGCAAGATGTCATACTTTAAAACGCGTTTTACTCTAGATGTGATTCTTTGAAAATAATCAAACGGGCTCAGCGATTGCTTAAAAAGTTTTGAACATAATTAACTGTGAAATTTTTTCTGTAAGTTCTGTATAATATGTAGTAGAATTGTTTTAACCTTCAGATTTATCAACTACTGTTTTATTACAAAAATTACAGTCCCTTATGTGAATATAATCACTGTCTTTTTAAGCATTTTCATATAGCAACCGAGATAAAGTGCTCTAGTTTTTGTAAAAAAGAAAATATCTCTTATTCTGAAGGTCATTTCAAAATTGAATAATATAGCAACACATTAGATTGAAGAAATTGAAAATTTGTTCATAAACCTTTGGTGCAGAATGGGCCGCGTTTATGCCATTTTTTGTCAATTTTTACCTATTTTTTCCCATTTTAGTAATAATAATTTCTTTTTCTCTTCTTAATTTTAGCACATTTTTTTTTAAATGCACTCAAATCTAAAAATAACAAACAAAAAAAATCCGCACCTCTCTTTTTAAAAAAAAAAAAAAAGTTGTCGCAACCAGTCGGATATCTTAAGCGATTTTCGTTTCGTGTTAAGAGAAACATGCATGAAAATACATAGTAGTTTTTGGGAACCATTGTATTATTTCGTGTTATCCGATATTTCGTCTTAAACGTATTTCACTGTATTTGGTAATTGTGAGGACACGCGTGAAATTTTTTTCAATCTGTAAGGAACCCACATCAACCAGAAAAACATTTAATTTCTGTTTCATATATTTTTTTTATCAATCAATAAATATCAATTCCCAAATCTATTATACGGAGCGTGGGAGCACTAGCTTTGTGAGGATTGAGAAACGAGGTTTCTATTTTCGTCTTTCCTGATTTGATACTGTTATCACAGAGAAATTTAATTTACAGAGATTCAAAAGAGAGCTCGCTTTAGTGATTCCTCTTCGTAACATTTCTTCCTCAGGGAAAAAATAAATAACTAAGCGACAAAACAAATTCTGTTTTCTTTGCAGAAAGATGATTTATTTTTTAAATGAATTGTTATTCATTGCATTCCGTTTATTTTGACTGGATATGTTGGAAAAAAGAATAGAAATGCATTGTTGCATTTTTCAAAAGTTATACATACTATTGTTATAGGTTTATTTTTTAATGTTACTACTGGATTCGTCCCTTTCCAGTTACTTAGAATCCCTCATTATTCTAAATTAAAGAAAGATAAGGCAGAAATAATTTTTGATCTAATTATCTCGAAGTTGAGTAGTTTTTTTTGTTTTTTTGTTAACACTGCCACATATGAAAAATATACGTGATAAAAATATGAATGTTGATAAAATATATAAGTCAGGTTATTCTATAGAAATCTTAAATTTTATGAATTGCTATTTATTGCATTCCGTTTATTTTGACTGGATATGTTGGATAAAAGAATAGCGATGCATTGTTGCATTTTTCAAAGGTTATATATATTATTGTTGTAACAAGTTTATTTTTTATTGTTCATTCCTTTCCAGTTACTTAGAATCCCTCTTTATTCTAAATTAAAAAAAGGTAAGGCACAGAGTATAATTTTTTTTATCTAATTATCTCGAAGTTGAGTAACTTTTTTTTGTTAACACTGTCATATGAAAAATATATGTGATAAAAATCTGAATGTCGATACAATAAGTTAGGTTATTCTATGGAAAGAAATTAGGTGAAGATAAAATCTAAGCTAATATTAATGATCACACATTAACATTACCGAGGCAATTATATTTTATCATTTCGGATAAAAATAGATACGTTACAGAAAGCTTTAGACACAATAGTTGTTGACACATGCCGAAATAATTGGATTATTTCAAACATGTATACTCAGATAATTTCAGTTTATTTCCAGTTTCCTTAAGACTCACGGTGATTTTCTCTTAATTATTACAACTTATATAAGATAGGTGCGTTATAAAATATAATCCTTGTTCCGCGTTACGGTATTCTTGTTGAAAATATTATTTGTTTCCACATTCGTTTACTTTTTCTCTTCAATACACTCATATGTATTTACCTTACTCATAACAATGTTCTTTTTTAATTCTTATTATTTTACTAAGAATTTCTATCCATTTGCTAATTATATTTAATAATTTTGCTTCTTAAGAATTTCTTCAAAACAAATAAAAGAAATAACGGAATTTTGATGAAAGGAAATGAAAAAGTCGGAAAGAGCTTTAATATTGCCTCTTTTGAAACAAAATACCTAACAATACGTAAAGAGCTAGATAGTATCATTTTTATGAACTTCGAGAAATAGTAAATTATTCGCTTACGACTTTCTATGTTTCTTTTCTTCCGTGTTGAATGAGTTTCTTGGAAAAGTATAATCGTGTTAAGCAATTTTTAGATGAAGAAACATCATGAAACAGTTTTAAAAAATCTATTTCACGCGATAATTTAAAGAAAATCACTGAGGAGTTTGGCTACTGAAATATAATAACAAAGAACTAGGTACTATGTTGGAAATATTACAAGTTCTTAAAAAGTTGATAGGTTTAATAGTTTAAAAACCTCAAAAATACGGATTTTAAGGAAAAAAAATGTTTTTTTTTTATTCATTGATATTGTAGTAAAATAACATTAACCTGCTAAATGTAAAGGACAACCAGTCTTTTGTATCAAATTTGAAAACAAATGAACATTAAAATATAAGAATTGGAAGAACTGCCATTAATCAGATATTTATTGAATTTTAAATAATTCCAGCATCAAGCACGATGAATAAATAACGAATTATATTTTTTGCAAAAATCAAAGGTTCAATAAAAATAATAAATTAATAAATTGCAGATCTTTCTGAAAAATAATTAAGTAAATACGTTTTAACACAGAATGTGTCCACCCCTCATCGATTTCTTATAATGTCAATTCAGTTGACGGCTACTCGAATGGGAAGCAACGCCCAAACATGGAACAGCTCTTGTTTCAGCTCATTCAATGATATCCTTAAAGAAAGCCTTAAAGCAGCCAATTATCTACCGAATTTGTTCCAAAGATTTTCTATTGAAAAGGGCCGGAAATATTGAATATTCCTCGATCCACAAAATTCGAGTCTCAAAATATTCTTCAATAAGCCTAGCTCAATAAGACCAGAAATTATCATCAATATAGATGAAACAATCACTAATAGCATAATCATACGATGTGACAAATTGTAACGGGTCTATCCACGAGCCTCTTACTAATCCTCTTTCGGAAAACTATTCCTTTAAATATTGTTCCATTGAAAACTTTCTCCTGAAGAAGATGACACGGATAATATTTAAGCATTAACTTTTAAGTGCGTGGAGTTAGTGGTTAGGAGTCAGCAGTATGTGGTTAGCGGAAAGTAACTATGAGTAATCGTCGAGAGTTGCTCGATGATTAATTGATGAAGAATTAAATATTGCTAATTGACTATTTAGTCAATAAGTTGGGTTGGATTAATAACGGCCAGAGGTCAAATAGCGGAGAACGGTATTACGGTAATTTAGACCGTAGATAACCAAAGAAATCTAAGTGTAAGTTAATTGAATTATAATTAAAAATTAAGTATCCTTCTTACTATGCGTTTGCTTCTATACTTAATAAAATAGCAATTTCCTACCCTGGGTTGTTAAAAATTAAATGAAAGAATTGTAAAAATAGAATTGTTCTGATTATGGCTGATCGTTATTCTAACCCCCAAACACCAATGAACGTGACAGCGCGTTCATCATAACATGGAGAAAAAATCTCATCACGAAAATTTGCCTCCATGCAGGTTAATGTGACTAACCTAAGTGATTCCATTTCAAACAATGATTCCATCACTATAAATATGTGGTTCTATGTGAATCATTATCCAATGTAAGCCGGAGGTGGCTTGTGATGAACCAGTATAGTTCAAGTAAAGTGAAAAATGCTTTATTTATATAGTACGGTTTATTGGTTCCTGCAAAGTGCTGCACTGAATGCAGCATTATTTAATAATAATTATTTAATAAATAATTCGTTCCTATCCAAGCTTTGTTAGAAGAAAATTAAATGTATAATTACCTACAATTAATGAAAACTAATGAAAGATTGAAAAGTAAAATAATGAAACGATTTTTTACTTGATATTTATTAACTGAAAAAAGAAAAAAGTTACTTTTTAAATATAAAATCAAAGCAAAGTTCTCCCCCTCCCCTCACACAATTTTTTCTCTTTTTTTTAACTCGCTTGGTTTGTAATGGCTGTAATAAGTTTTTCATCACGTACTAATTTTTGTTTCTCATTCTTTATAAATGGGTGCAAGAATTCTATTACTTGTAATAGTTTTAAAAAAAAAGAGTGAAACACTTGACTAGAATCGAACGGCAACGATAACCGATACGTACGTTAAGGGGCTATCATAAAGACTAAATGTAAGTTAGCTTTGTGATCTGTTTGTGCCACGTTCAGGCGATCCAGTTTGTACATAAACACGCATTAATTATCGCACTTGACCTTGATCAATCAGAATAGTTCATTTGGAGAATATTGTTTTCGTAGGATTGTTTCGGTAAGATCAGTTTGTCACAAATTTTCCCTAAAGCCCATAATATTTCCGATTCTCAATCAATACTAACGAAATTTATTACTTAAATTACTACCCGTGCTACAGTGAGGTCCTCTATGAGTGAATCCGCTGCGTACTTCCTTGCATTCCATAAACGGTAATTTCTGAGTTGTTGTTTAAGAGGTACATAAAGGATCGTTTTGCAAAATGTCCTTAATTGTGAAGACGTTTGCTCTCTATAAAGGCAGATATTGTTTTAAAGTACTAAAAAGCGATGAAGTTCAGTCCCCTTATGGTTATAAACCCACAGAGGGGTAGGGCCTTCTTGTTATTGAATTTTTTAATTCAAATTAATTCCCGAGTGTTTCAACCACACTGAGAAGCAATGAGATATTTAGCATCATCAGCTTGTGATAACCTCATTTTCATCCTTCTCATTATTCACCATCTTTTCGAATCGGGCGAGACATCTAAAAATAGTCAATATCTTAGGATCAAGAAGTTGAATAACCGTTAAAATACTCTAAAAATTACAAAAATGGCATATATTCAATTTCTTCTGACAGTTATACATACTGGTGTCCAAAAGTTAAGCATAAATCGTAAAATGCGAAAAACATGGAGTTAATATCCCTAAAACTATTCCAAATTTCTTGCGAAAATTAATTGGGTGAAGAAGAAACATTGGGTTTATGCAAAACTTTTCTGTCAACTACGTCCTGCGCGAAACACTGGCGCATGTCGGAACGCGGAGAAACCGATTCACGCAGCATAGGCAGTTCAGACAAGTTTCGTGCAACTGCTGTGAGAAGGAACGTTGTTAACCATCAAACAAGGTGAATGATGGCAAAAAGGCGTCAATTGGACATGTTTACGAAAGAAAGAATCGTTGGAATTCTGGAATCCTCACGATCACAACCCGAAGTGTCTCGAATTCTGAATGTGGACCAGTCTGTGATATCAAGACTGCAGCAGAAGTTTCAAAGAACGGGAGATATTACCCGACAACCAGTATCAGGTCGACCAAGAGTCACAACCCCTCGCCAAGACCGATATCTGGTAATAAGTGCACGACGTCAGAGGGGCAGTACTGCCAGAGCACTGGGTTCGGCGCTCACAGTCGCCACAGGAATACGAATTTCGAGACAAACTGTTTACAGGAGACTCAATCATGCTGGCCTGTATGCCAGAAGACCAGCAGTTTGCATTCCCCTCACGTCTGCGCATAAACGTGCTAGTTTGAACTGGAGTTTGAAACATCAACATTGGAGTGGGGGAGATTGGGCCAATGTGATGTTCAGTGACGAGTAACGGTTTAGTCTGAGTAGTGATTCTCGGTGGGTAACGATATGGAGAGAACGTGGAACACGTTTTGAACCAAGAAACATAACGGAAAGACATCATTTTCCATCAAGGGGAGTAATGGTATGGGCAGGCATCATGATGGAAGGCCGCATAGACCTCCATTTCTTTGACATGGGGTCTGTGACTGTTCAAAGATACAGAGACGAAGTTCTTGAGCCTTATGTTCGCTTGTTTCGAGGTGCTGTCGGTCCAGACTTCATATTTATGGATGATATTACGCCATGTCACCGAGCGGTGCAGATTGAAGATTTCGTTGAAACGGAAAACATCCAGCGCATGTCATGGCCTGCGAACTCCCCTGATTTAAATCCTATCGGGCATGTATGGGATATGCTCGGGAGACAAATTGCAGCCCTTTCGCACCCACAAAGCTCCGTTACAGAACTGAAGAGAGCTCTCCAAGAAGCTTGAAACCGTTTGAGCCCACAACTCATTCATCATCTCATATGGCAAGTATGGTAAATCGCTGTGCAGCGTGCCTGGCTGTCAGAGGTGACCACATGCCTTATTAAACTGCAGCATCAGTATTTTATTTAATGTTTTCTTTCATTTTTTTAAAGTGTGAATCCTTGCTATGCTCAGTTTTCTTTCAAACTGCTACTTTGGATAGTAAAATTAATTATTATCATTCTTTTGATTTGCTTCCTTATTTTATAACCATTTTACACTTGCATATCACGTTTCCCGCCATTCTGATTTACAGTCCCTTCTTTATTAACATAATTATCAACTATGCTTAACTTTTGGACACCAGTGTTAGTATCCAATTCTTTGAATGTAATGATATAACTATTTCGTAAAGTTTTATTGTAGTTAGTTATGACCATTCACATGAACCATATATTTCTTTGTTTTCATTCTTTTGAAAGTGAACAGAAGAAAATAGATTATACAATAATTTTCGGATCCCTATATAGTATTGAATAAGCGAATTCTCTCTCTCTCTCTCTTGCTAAGAACCATCCTATAATCATAAACGAATTTTTAAAATAAATTTTTAGAGATTTTTCTAGTAAGAATTATTTTATAATTGTATTGTTCGGTGCTTTAACTGTCCTGTGACATTTTGTTATTTCGAGCTAATAGTTAAAAACAATTTTAGCTGTAAAATTAGTGCATTATAGCAGTGACATGAATAAATGTAAAATTTTTATTAATGTAGAATTTTAAAATGTCGACTGATTATCTGCATTTTTGAAAAATTCTGCAATGAAAATATTGCAAACATTCGAAGAGAAAATGTTTAAAATGTTTGGTTTAGAAAGCGTTTTAAATACTGTCGTTATTATTTAAGAAAAAGAAAGAATTGGCAAGTTACATTGCAGAGAGATTCAAGTGTAAAATTCTACCTAAGTACAACCGAATGACATGACACTAAAATACTTAAATATTAAATAATGAGCACAAATACCGTTATAAAAATAAAAATTCTTTATTCTCTAAATTATGATGATCGGGAGAAATAAAGTTATCGCAAGAATGTAAATTAAGAGGGGGCTCAGAATTCCTCCCCTTTTTTCGATCGCTATACCTTAGAAAAATTACCTTTTTCCTAAAAAAATAAACCAGCAAAAAATTTTCAAGTAAAAAATATCTCCCATGCTCATTGCACTTGAAGTTTTGAAAAATAGAGAACTTTCGCTATTTTTTGTCAGATTTTTTACAATTATTTATCTTTTGTCCCATAATGTTCTTGTTCTAAATGCAAAATCTGGAACAAGGGGATAAAGAAATAAAAGCTAAAACATGTAAATTCGAAATATATATTCGCACAAAAACCTCAAGCACATTTATTTAAAAAATTCGCAATATTTTATTTTATATTCGATTTTAGACTTCGGCCTTCAATAAACAAAACTTAATAAATGGTAAACATATTTTTCGTTTTAAATACTTTTAACACTATACGTGGATCTGTTGTTACGTATAATTTAGGAAATTGTTAAATATTTAATTCAAATAATGTATTTTAAATTTAAGATTTTTTTGATAAAATTCGTGTTTCACACTGATTTTTATAACAGATATCTGCTGATATTGTCTTCAAGTTACTTCAATAATTTATACTTATTCATTGCTCTTGTAACTTTAACTTTATTTAAAGTGTGATGTTGAAAGATGAAAAATTCTTCTTATCATTGAGATTATGAAGGCCTTATAATTAATTTACCAAATAAAAATGTTGCAAATGAAAGAAATATACCAAAGAGTGATTAAAATATATTTAAATATAACTTTACAAATAAATCCTTATATGATTCCAAGACAGGAAGATTGATTCGTAAAGGAAGAATATAATATAGAAAGACAGTATTTTTCATTTATCATTGCATCTTTTTGAAATTTTGCTCATTTCTACTTCTAGAATGAAAGAATCGAGAAGATAACTGAAATGTGAATGAACGTGTTTAAGGTATTTAACTACCCTAAAATTGTTAATTTTGCCAAAAATTGAGAATTTTTTTATGATTTAATTAATTAGGTCATCTCATTAGCTTTATAAAAATACCATGTTTATTACTTTCCGTTCTCTAGAACAAAAACTACAAGTGTTTCAGTAAAAACAGATGCCATTTCTTTAAGCAAGATGTTTTATTTTAAAACACGTTTACTCAAAATGGTTTTTTTTTTTGAAAATGCTCAAACAGGGACAGTGATTGCTCAAAAAGTTTTGAAAATAAGTAACTGATTTTTTTGTGTATATTTTGTATAATAGTAGAAGTGTCTTAACCTTCAGATTTATCAATCACTGTTTTATTACAAAATTTATAGTCCCTTGTGCGAATATAATCACTGTTTTTGTAAGCAATTTCATGTAATAACTAAAATGAAGTGCTCTAATTTTTGTAAAAATTAAAATATCTATTATCCTGAATGTCATTTCAAAAATGAATAGCAAAGCAACACATCAAAATTGAAAATTTGTTCATTCACTTTTGGTACAAAATGGGCCTCGTTTATGTTATTTTTTGTAAATTTTTACCAATTTTTCCCTTTTAGTAATAATAATTTCTCTTTCTCTTCTTAATTTTAGCATATTTTTTCTTAAAATGTACTAAGCAAATCTAAAAACCACAAAAATTCCCGTATCTCCATTCTTTAAAAAAAGTTGTCGCGCAAAAGTAGTCGGATACCTTAACATATCCTGAGTACTTCAGAGCAACATAATCATGAGCAATAAACACCTTGGGTAAATACATTATGTCACTGTTTGTTTTCAGAAGTACTTTTTTTCCCTGTTTTCTATCATCATTTATACAAAAGATATTTTGCAAATATTATTAATGATTGAACAATTAGGTACAGAGCAATTAGAATCTATTATAGAATGAAAAATACATGGATTATTATAAAATACACAATCTTTCACATTTCCTTTAATAAATTGAAGAAAATAAAATTACATCTCTGTATTTCCATACATTTGTCTATCTATCCATATCTTCTATTTATCTTTATAAATATAAAAACGGGTGAAAATTATATTCTTATACGACGGCGAGCTAGCTGTTGACAAGAGAATTTTTATATGATGCCCAGTTTTATTTTTATCTCGTTACGTAGCACTCTTTGTTGCTTCTTGGATCGCAATATATAATCTTTTTGAAGAGGTTTAATGGAAAATAGATTAATCTTAATCCGTTAATGGACGAGCCATTTACAAACAAAACGAAGGATAAGGAAATAGATTTTTTTCTTGAAATTTTTTTCCGTAGAAGCTCAGAAATGAATAAAAACATTGCAAATGAATATTTTTTTATCATTATGGAAATGTTTTAAAATCTATATTTACAGATCTTACTTATTTAGTTTATTCAAAATAGTATTAAGGGTACCTAAAAAGCTACGAAAAAGTTTACTATCTTTGCAAGAGATTGTGTTGAAGAAAATTGTAAGAGAAATTGTTCCTTTTATGTGTAGATAAATAAATGGAAAATTAGGATAAAAAAATTATCATGTTTAAAATTGAGATGCACTATTTTTTCTGAATTAAAAATATCTAAAACTCTCATTTTTTTTGTATGTGTAAATCAATATTTTTAGAACCTATCTGTTACAACAATACCTTAAGAATTTATTTAATAAAGAATTGTATGTCTATTTTTAGGAAAATATTCTTTCCTCTTTAGAAGTTTTATTTTATATATAAAATTATACTTCTTGTATGAATTACCCATAACATACATTTCAACCCCGAGAGATTTCCAGTTTGATGAATAAATTGTTTTAGTGAATTGACGTTGTGATTTCTTGAAGAAAGGATTTAGAATCGTCTGGACAATGCAAAATTTAAATTGAATGTCATTCTTTCTGTTTCATTTCTGCTTGAAACTTTAAATACAAGAAATTGCTTTATATCAAATAGATTAAACCCACTGACCCCTTTACCTCTCCCCATATTCCCTTTTACCCCTTCTCCACCCTTCATAAGCTCTTTTTCTTATAAAAAAATGCTATTTTTTCCCCCCTTTTTACTTTCTTCAGGGCGAATGGGACATTACTTTCGGATTGGAATATTTCTTTCAAATTTTCAATTGCAATAAATTGAATCCCCGAAAATAAACAATATCTTAAAAACAATTTCTGAATTTTCAAATTTCACTACAAAATCTTAAATCGTAGAATTACTCATAAGCTTTAACTTTAAGAGTTAATCATTTTTGAAAAGGAAAAGCGGCGAACATACAAAATTTAAATATCTCTATATACAATATTACTTGCATCAAATGCTTCATCAATCTGTACATATCTATGCGTACATGTCTTTACTAATGAAAACTTATGTTTTGAGCTTAATGTATGAAAACACACTAAATTTAATGTGTAAATAAAATGTGTTTACACTTGTAATTATGTATAGGAATCTCAGAGTAAAAATCAAGGTTTGTTTTTGTGTGGGATTTTATATTGCTCTATCAATTATTTCTCTGCAAGTTCAGGCTCAAATTACCATATTAATGCAAATAGTTTACGAATTGATGTGAATTGAGTCTTTCAGTTTTCTAAGCAGTTTTCCTTTTTAAATCAACGAGGAAGGAGAAACCACAGGAAAAAGTAAGCAAAAAGAATATAATTAAGCTCAGCTAAGTAAAAGTAAAGGATATATTAAATCAGTTATTTTGTAATTAAAGCTGATAGAGGCTCACAAAATTTAAATTTAGATCTTAGGCATTTAAGTTCTTCTTGGTGATGCTACTACTGTGATCAGAAAGTACTCGGAATGCTGATATAAAGTAAAGAGTATCAATTTATAGGGTCAAATTTATTGCATCTCTGATTTCAAAGTAATCTTTTCCAATTTCAATTCATTTTTGCCAAATTTTTCCCCCCAATCTCCACAAAACATACCTTGAAATCGTTTTAGTGAAACACTTCAAAGGTCCGAATTGAATTTTCCTTTATTGCAACAATGAAATCAAAATGAAGACTACTAAAAGGCAATTTCAACCTCGGAAATAAAAAGGAAGCCTGTAGAGCAGTATTTGTTGAATGTTTTATCAAAATATTACGAATAATAATCCCGATATGAAGAGATAGATAATAGCACAGCAAAACTCATGAGTAATTTCTTTAAATTAAAATCATTTTCTACGAGTTGCTTTACACAAACGTTGCAAAAGACTCAAATAATAATATGTACTAACCATCTGACCATCGCGGAAATCAAATTTAATTCAAGTTTTTTGCCCAATTACACTCGAAATCTTAGAAAATCAACAAAGTGAAAATTCTTCCCTCTATAGAGAAATAAAATATTTCTAGGCGATAAAATGAAATGAATTTCTGAGTGTTGCCTCACGTTTATATAAATTGTAAAATTATATATATTTGATAAAAGTTTTTATAAGATGGTTACCATATATGTGTATTAAGGGGATCTTCCAGAATACTTTTTGATTCTAGTAGTATATTTCTCTTATAACATGTCAGTCATTTTTCTCATAGTTAAAGACATAGTTTTGTCATTTCTCTTAAGTTATCAATTAAATATAGTTTAGGAATAAAAAATTAAAAAGAAATTGAGTTTTTCATTTGTTTTTATGTTGCCTTGGCTCGATTAATAGATCCACTTGCATTTCATTACTGTAAAATCCGGCGTATAAAAGCGATAGCTTTAAAAATAACAAAAAAAGTAAGCATACAAATTTTTTACTTTAGATGTATCGAAATACTGTTTACTTAAAAGATACGACTTGCCTTATGAACTAAAAGAGTTGTAGTTTTTTAGAAGAAAACTATTTTGTTATACAAAAGTCTGGGATAGTACCTCGAATAAATAACTTCAAAACTTAAGAGCAATGTATACTAATATTTCAGATTTCTTGGTAAAAAAGAGGTGCGCACTTTACGGTGAATATACCTAAACACATAAGAAATTAAGCTTGAAAGTATAGGTTTGCGTTATACACTGGTGAGCGTTATATGCCGGATTTTACGGTAATACATGATCTGCAAAATCGTATTCTAGCTAAAATACAGATCTGTGCTATACTTCAAACATCGGTAACTTACATTAAACAATATAAAATCATGGAATTATTTAAAATATCTAGTACACGAAGATGTTAAATTTTTAAATAAAAATAATATATATTTTACATTAAAAATAAACTGTATACAACTTAAATAAATTTAGAAAGATCAATATATATATTTTTTGCACAAGAATCTTTTTAATATTTCAGAACTTTAATGATTCTCTTAAAGTATTACAATGTAGGGATTCATGTAACTAAATAACACAGATATTTTTTGTAGATCGGTTCTGGGCTCAGATCTCTGTGAATTGAGATAAATCTTCCTTATATAATTCCATAATCATTATTTAATTCATTATAAATATAATATAAGCTACTTACATAATAATTCATTACAAATACAACCCAGAATTTGATACATCAAATGCTTTTTAAATTTTAAAAATAAATTACTTGCATTATTAAGATAAGCTAAGTAATATGAAAAATGGCCAATATAAATTTCAGTAATCTGAATAATAGCCGACATAAACTTGTTACCAGAAACAATAAATTTTCTTAGTATAGCGTATCTTGTTTATAAACGCGAGCACGAAAATTAAATTAAATAGAAAAGGCTATTTTGTAACAAAACAGTACAATTTAGCGGGGAAAATGTAATACATTGTGTCAGTTACGTGGGTTCCCCCTCTTTACTCAGATTGTTAAATACATGAAGGAATATATCAGTCAGTTATATTTCGTAGAGAGAATTGTGCTTCTTTATCAGAATAGAACAATTTGATCTCTACATGAAGAATGGCTTTATATCATTTCAACAATAACATTTTAAAAGCTAACGGTATGTGTAATGCCTCTTTTTTTAAAATTTTTATAAAAGTATGAATACCTTATTCTTATTACAAATTCTGCTTAGTTGGTAACATGTGCGATGGTGCATTTCACTATTTTCCATTGTTTAAAGCATTGTATTTAATATGCATTAACAATTCATTACATAATGACACATAAATAAAACAGATTTATATAGTTGGAGGAAACAAAACTTCAGGATTACACATTGTAATTCTATTGGGCAAAGAGCACGCGTAAAATCAAGGGGAAAAACTAGATTCTTGTGAGAATTCATATCGCTATCCATTCCATTCAAACAAAATAATTTCAGATGAAGTCCAGTTATTTAATTACAAACTTGCTTTAACGTACATGCCTACCCGGTACCCACTTCCAAAAAAATTGTAGACAAAGCAGTTAATGAGATTTGTTCGAGTTATATTAAATTGAGTCGGGAAAAAAATCAGATTGACAAGCCATTATTCGGGGGGGGAAATGAAATATTCGAAATCTGTTTAAATTTTTGTAAAATACTAAATTATCAATATGTTTAGTTATGCAATTTATATTTTAAGCAAATTTATTTTCTTCCATTATTGAGAAAAAATTAGTAGGGAATTAGAAACTTAATCTTTTGTTGAATTTTAACACTTATATTTTCGTAGTTAAACTCGGGGGAAAAAACATAAAAATTATTTTTAAAAAATATTAACTTTCATTTTTTTTAAAAGATAATTTGAACTTTTAGACTTAAATCCACACTTTGTATACTACATTTATAAATATGTAAATGTATCAACTATGATATATATAAAGATTATCTTGATTAGAATGGAAACACAAGGAATTAAAACAAACATTCGCATTTCTCTGAGTAAAACGCATTTTAAGTTCATAAAACCATGGGTTTTGAGACTGTCAATGCTGAGAAAACTTTAAATATATTTAAAACTAATTGAATATCAGACCTAAAATTTAAAGCCATGCTTCCCAAACGGATAGGTTACGAAAAACGCAAAAATAAATAAATAAAGTAAAAAAATATAGCCTTAAACAGCAATTGTTTGAAAAAGTATGATGAGAGAGAGATTTTAATGATATTTTTTGATGATTTTGCTTTAATTTTGAGTGTATGATTAAATATTGTAATTAAAATTACTTTCCGACGAACCGACTTTTTTTGTTTAAAAGAATTTTTCATAATTAAACCGTTGGGATTCAGTAACTTAATGGTTAAATCAGAGCAGCAGGGAAATTGAAGGGAAATTTGACAGCTCGTTTTTAAATCTGGCGCTCACAAAATTAATTGTAGGCTGCCAAAACATCTGTACATTTCTATAGAAAACGTAAATTAATTTCTTGTACTTTTCAATGAAGTAGTGTAAATTTTGGTAGTGGCATAAATTGGATTCATGTTAGTTTCTATTGAATGTATATATAAAAGCCGATGAAAGTAGCTTTCTTCTTATTTTTCTTAGACTAGAAAAGTGTATGCTAAATAATTGAAAAAGACAAAGGAATTGCACATTTGGTATTAGAGCCCAACCAAAAAACGCTCAGAATAATACTACACGTTATTGTTAAGGTACTACTTGAGATAACATTTTTTTTTTAAAAAAATGGAGATATGAGGATTTTTTGTGGTTTTTAGATTTGTTTGGTACATTTTAAGAAAAATATGCTAAAATTAAGAAGAGAGAAAAAGAAATTATTATTACTAAAATGGGAAAAATTGATAAAAAATTTACAAAGCAATTCATAAACTGGCCCTCATTCTGTACGAGAAGTTTATTAACAAAATTTTTCAGTTTTGATGTGTTATTTTGCTATTCATTTTTGAAATGACATTCAGATAGGAGATAATTTAATTTTTTTACCAAAACTAGGGCACTTTATCTTAGTTATTATATGAAATTGCTTAAAAAACAGTGATTATGTTTACATAAGGGACTCTAAATTTTGTAATAAAACAGTGATTTGAAGGTTAAAACACTTCTATTATTATACTGGACATACACAAAAATTTCAGTTAATTATTTTCAATACTTTTTGAGCAACCGCTCTGTCCCCGTTTGAGCATTAAAAAAAACACATTTAGAGAAAAACGCATTTTAAAGTATGACATATCTTGCTTAAAGTAGTGGCACCTGCTTTAATTAAAACCCTCGTACTTTTTGTTCTAGTGGATGGAAAATAATAAATTTAGTATTCTTATAAAGATAATAAGATGGCCTATAAAATAAAATAATAAAAAATTGTCAAATTTTGGTAAAATTCACAATTTTAAGGTTGTCGGACACCCTAAAAAGTTAAAATTTTCACTCTATTCTTGCAAATCAGTGATACAGTTATATGAAGTTATAAGCAATATCTCAGCGAAGAATATATGAATGAGGACTGAGTTATCTATTAAAAAGCTTAAAATATTCTTCAGGCTTCTTTTAAGTAACGTAGTTATTTCATATTTCTGTTTTGTGATTGTGTGAAGTAGCTTGAAGAACTCCATATTAAATGCAAAAACACTGACAGTAAAAAATAACTTTTTTGAGTCCAGTTACAAAAGTATTTTACTTAAAAACTTGAAAGGTAAATATTTTTTTTTAAAGTTTAATCATACAGTTTAAAAAATATCGTCGAAAAACTGTTAGTATTTTGAAAACTTAAAACAAAAATGTTTTCGTCTGTCTAGTGCTTAGCTGGAAAACATTTTTGAACAAATACAGTGAAGAAAAATGTTGTTTAAAGAAAGATTTTCCCCTTCTAACGCACACAGTAGTCGAAAGCAAAAGCCTGAGTTGACGTAAAAAATATTATACTTTTTAAAGCTCTTTGATCTTTTTACACTGACTGAGTTAAAATTTGTTATGCAAATTAAGAGCTTCAACACTCGAAGAAAGCGTAAAAAATCATTTTTAAAAAGTTTTTTGTCTTGTAGTCTTAGTAATGTAGTGAAGAATGAGTTTCTCTAAAGAAATTAGAACTTTTTCTAAGAAATGTTCATATAGTTATAGAACTTTAATAGAGTGTTAGCATACTTAAGTATAATAAATCTTTCTTAAGGTATCCGACTACCCTAAAATTGTGAATTTTGCCAAAAATTGACAAATTTGTTTCATGATTTTATTTTATAGGCCATCTTATTAGCTTTATAAAAACACCAGGTTTATTATTTTCCGTTCATTAGAACAAAAAGTACAAAAGTTTTAGTAAAAGCAGATGCCATTACTTTAAGCAGGATGTGATACTTTAAAATGCGTTTTACTCGAAATGTGATTTTTTGAAAGCAATCAAACGGGGCCAGTGATTGCTCAAACAGTTTTGAAAATAATCAACTGAAATTTTTCCTGTGAGTTCTGTATAATAGTAGAATTGTTTTAACCCTCGTATTTATTAATCACTGTTTTATTATAAAAGTTACAGTCCCTTATGTGAATATAATCACAGTTTTTTTAAGCAATTTCATATAATAACTAAGATAAAGTACTCTAGTTTTTGAAAAAAAAATATCTCTTATCCTGAAGGTTATTTCAAAAATGAATAACACAGCAACACATTAGAATGAAAAAATTGAAAATTTGTTTATAAACCTTTGGTACAGAATGAGCTGCATTTATGCTATTTTTTGTCAATTTTTATCTATTTTTTCTCATTTTAGTAATAATCATTTTTTTTCTCCTCTTAACTTTAGCATGTTTTTCTTAAAATGAACTAAACAGATCTAAAAATAACAAAAAAATCCCCATATCGCCATTTTTTTTTAAAAAGGCTGTCGCAACCAGTAAGATACCTTAAAGAAAACAAACAATAAGGATTTTGTTTTTAATATATATATATATATATATATATATATATATATTAAAAACAAAATCCTTTTTGCCTGTTTTCTTTAAGAAAGATTCAGAGAAAAAGTTCGTTATGTGGAAAATTCGTTACATAGGGGTTCATCTTTCAATGTACTCTAAATAACCACACAAAGCAAATTTTAAATTCATGAACACTATATACTAAAAAATAGTAATTATTCCCACCTTTTTGTAAATTAATATCTAACTATTTTATGTATCTTACCCACACAAAAAAAAAATAAAGAAAGAGGGCGGAAAAAAAACTGCAAGGGGGAAACGAGGAAAAAGAATGTCGAGGTATACACTGCCTTTTGCAAGATTAAGAAAATAATTTTGTATTAAAATTAATGAATTTAGTTAATCTTCTAATTTATAAAGCATACAAGTAATTTTAAGTATGCATTTTTAAAGGGAGAATAACTTGAAATGTCCCTAATTTTAAGAAAACAGGGAGAAAAAAATATTAAATCACAAGAGAAAAAGTTCATTATATAGAAGATGCACTTCGCTATTGGGAGATTAGTTTACGAAGAAAGTCGTGAAATATTCTTGTTCCTGGAAAAACTTCGCAATACAGAGGTTCGTAATATGGAGGTTTGGCTGTATATATATAGAGAGATAGATAGATAGACTCAAAATAACAAGATAAATTCAATAATATCAAGAAGTTCTTCCAATACTGCTTAAATCAGGACTACAACATAAACTTCTTAAGGACATATATTCACCTTAAATACATTAGTCATCTTGTAACTTCTGATTCCGAAACCCTCACACAACACTAGGATCTCAAAATCAGCATGTTAGTGGTCTTGCTGTGAAGTTTATATTATAACACTTTTCACACAGTTTACATTTTTTTCATACTCAAGTAAAAGATCGTATACATTTAAAAATTTCTACGTTTTTGACGTTTTACGTTTTTGACGTCAACCAAATTATAGCCTATCAAGTTTGATTGACATCTTTTTTTAGCATCTATCTTTGCATCTTGGTTTAGAGGATGCATTTATATATAAATTGGATTTTTAACTTAATGAATAGTAGCTTTCCATTAATTTCAAGACTCTTTACTCTCTTAGAAAAAGCCGTGAGTAGAATTTTTCGAAAGTTCTTTTTTGAGGAATTATTTTCTTAGGGAATTGTTTTTTAGGGTTCTTCCCTAGGATTTTATGATGAATTGTTGCAGAATTGAAGTTGGTTGCTTTCTCATGCATTATTTGGAGTCTGAACATAATTTGGATTTTTTAAGTATTTTATTTGGTTTTTTCTACCTAGTTGCAAAGGGGGAAAGCTAGCGCTTTCAAACCAGTTTAACCCCACTTATTTGGCCCTAAGTCCAAAATTGCTTTTTGAACTGTTTTTATTGGACAGTTTTTCATTTCATCCTTTTAAATTATTATTATGTTAATTGTGGTTAATGTTCTTTGTTTTTTATTATTTATTCGTTCATTTTTTGATATATTATATATAATTTTCATATATATATATATAGCTAATATTTCTTACTGTTCTGACTAGCTATATGCTTAGGTTTATAACTATATATATATATATATATATACATTCTAAATCACTTTAAATCTAAAGAAACAAATTAAAATAGAATTATAGCCCTACAGTATAGGTCAGTATATATACTTTTCCAAAATATTTTTTTTTGCAATCAGTGTATTTCATATAATATTAAACCAAATAAAGGCCATATTTTAATAGATGCAATACTATTTTATGTATAAATGGTTAGAAGTCTGTCCAAAATGTATAAAAAAGCGCGATTAGAGGGAGAAATTTTACAATAATTCAATTTTATTTTGCTCAACGATTCCTTATATTTTTAATCCTCAACTCCATTTTTCATTCATTAGTAAATTAGATATAGTAAGGTATAAACATTGGAAAATATTTACTTCAAAATTTTCTTTGTGTGTATAAATGCTACAAATTTGTGTAAAATGCTGGATAATAGCAATTTTAGTTTAATTTTTATATAATGCTAAATTTATTTAATTCGATTGAATTATATTCAATATTTTTAAAACAAGAAATCAAAAGAAGGATACACAAAGGAGTTCTTAAGCAAAAATAAGCATGCTAGCTTAAAAGGTTTTTCTCATTAGACTTAACAATGAGTACACAAAAATAATGATTGAGAAAAAGATAACTCGAGGTTTATCTATTGCATTACTATTTATGATGCACTCTTCGGTTATAAATACTGCTTCATTAATTATACAAGATGTCTGGAAAAGTTCTTGACAACTTTAATATCTCAAGAAACAATAGATTTTGCTTTCATTTTTTATGCAGGTGTATAGGGAACTTCTATTGTAATACGCAATGAAGTAATTCTTGGAAAAGAACATTTAGGAAGCAATTTCCTTTCCTGTGGGTGATAAGAGGAAAAATCAATTTCTATGTTATAAAACAGCCTAACTTTACTGAGAATAAAAATAAAACTCCTCCATACAAAAGACAGTTAAAAACGTTGAAAACTAGTACGTACCTTCCATTAAACCTGCAAAAGGATAGGTTTTTTGTTTGTTTGAGTATTTTTAGTATTTTAGGATTAAAAAATGCAGGAACCAATAAATTTTAAAACTTAAATTCCAATAAAATAACACATTTTTAAAATTAGGATTACAATAGACATATTGCGTAATTTTTTTTATTTAGAAATAAGATAAAACATATTTATAAATTTTGCAGAGTCTCAAAATTAAAAAAAAGTACATTGCCTCTTATTTTAAAAGGCAAAGAAAAGTTTTTGGAATTATTTGACTGTTCTAAGATGAAATTGATGACATTTATAAAATGTATAATGCTCAGTAAAATTAAATTTTTGATGTGTAACATCTTTACTCTCGGTTGCTGGATATTTGTTGGAGTGATTTCGTGAAAAAGGAAGAAAATGCGTAACAGGAAGTCGGGGGAAGCGCGTACTGTTTGATTTGACCAATTCAGCGCCTTAGGGCGTCTCTTCTCTACCCTCGTCTCGGGGTCCAACTCTAGTAGCAATTAAGCCACCAGCCTTCCGCACATACCAGCAAGTCTTATTAGACTGCATCCAAAATAAACTTAAGATTCTTACGCTCAAATGTCAGTCTTGGGGCTCGTTGTGTTTGAAAATGGACAAACAGTCATTTTGGTGGTCGCATACATTTCTCCGAATCAAACAGTTAAACAAATTAAAGATTTCCTGCATTTTGTACTTTTACCGTATACCGAAGGTGTGGTTCTGCTCTTTTTTAAAAAAAACTATTACTCACACTTGCAATGATTTTGGGTGGTGATTTTAACGTTAACTTCAGGTTTGCCAGAAGCTGAGCCGCTCATAGCTTTTCTGAAAGATAAACTCAAGTTCAAAATGAACAAAAATCGAAATGTTTCCACAACTAACAGTGGTACTGTTATTGACGCTGTTTTTCAACTATTTTTAAATACTTTTAAATCCCAAGTATATGTGTCATATTTTAGTTTTCATAAATCTAATGTCTCCGCTCTTCCCCAAATTAAACAAGAATACATATTTTTGATAAAAAATTGTATTACTCCTTGTTTTAATTAAATAAAATTTTCATTAAAGTTATAATTATTCGGCAGAAAATTATTTCCAATCATACCCGATTCATTTTTTTCAGGATTTAAATGACTATTGGCGTATTTACCAAGATAACATGTCAGATGTTACACGTCATATGCGACTACTGTAAGGCTCGTTTTTTTATTAATGAGATACAATGGTCTGCAAGATTTTTTTGTAGAACACTCAGTATACGTAACAACGTACACAATCTGCTTATTGAAGCAAAAATCTGCACTACAACTAGCACATTTTTAGTTTAATTAATCTTTCTTTTTATTGCTTTTACGTACATGATACATTATTCTTTTCCATGCAAATAATTTTGTGTCTTGCATAAAGGCATAAAACTATGATATGACTAATATTTCTACAATGTATATGACTATTATTTTCCGTAATAGTATTTAAGCTCTCAGTACTACATATAACAGCAGTATGGTGCACTTAAAAAATAGTATGTTTAAATTATTTTAGCCTCAATTTCTTACATTCAATAATTCAAAAGTTAAGGTGATTATCTACGTTCGGAACCGGAATATTGAAAAAGTGTATAAATACACAATTTTTTGATATACAGTCGACTCTGGATAGTTTAAAATCAGAGGGACCAATGGAAAACTTCGAATTATCAAGAGGGTAGGGGAAAAAACTCCCAAAATACATGACCAGAAATTTTTTTCTAACACATTTAAATTTGAAACTATGTAATAAAACAACAATTCAACATTTGTATAAAATTAGTTCCAAGTATTTTTAAAAAGTACATATTATACAGTATAAATATTATACAGAATGACTGACAACAGGTGCGGTTGGTCTATTGTCCACTTAAAGAAGGAAAGCAATAAAAGTGTATTTTTTCCTGAGGAACCGGATAACACTCAGAAGAGGTAGCAGACAGATGGCCATCAAAGAGGCTACGTTACAGGGGAGATACGCAGAGAGAATACAACGCAAAACTTGTAAGCTCCAACCTGTTTGCGACAGGACTATACATGTTAGTGAGTGTTCGAATTGTCGAGAGTTTTATAAGCTAACTTCGAGTTATCACGTGTTGTAGCATGACTAGCCACAGATTTTCTTCGAAATATTGATTGTTCTAAAACGTATTGTTTAGTTCGAAGTATCAGGAGTTTTTCTAGGGTCTGAACTATACTTCGAATTAGTGAGAGATTCGTACTATTGAAGGTTTGAATTATCGAGAGTCGACTGTATATATTTTGTGTCAGTTGAATAAAAGTAAACATATGAAATTGTTTTAGGAATATTATTACGAGAAAAAAAATATTTAAATGCAATTGTTTTTGGGAAAAAAGGAGAATGTTTTGAAAACATGTCATTCTTTCTTCATTTTTTGCCAAAACACTTCATTTAAATGATTTTTTCTTGTAATAATATTCTTAAAACAATTTTATAAGTATATTCTATATAAAATTACACTTATTTTTTAAAAAAAACTCATTTATACGCTTTTGCAAAATCGCGGTTCCAAACGTAGTCAATCACCTTAATGCAATTTGCATCTTGCCTATTTATTTAATAGGCAAGATCTTCTATCAGTTCTTCTTTATAACTATTGCTTTCCATATATTTTCTCTTTTCTTTAAAAAGGGAGAATGGTTGAATCGAATTTTCTGTCTTCATGTCATTCCTTTCTCTTTCTTCTCCTGAAACGTAATAAGATTAAAGACTTAACACTGAGAATTCCTGTACTTCAAACTTAATTATTTAAAATTTTTATTATCTCATATTTAAAATTTTTATTCTATTCGCTCCTACATGGTGAAGGCATTTTCAAGCATTTAAGTTAAAGGAGTTAGAGAAATAAACCAGAATTTAAAGAGTAGAGAACTATGAGTACACCTGAAAATAACTAATTCTACAAGATTTGAAGTATTTTGCTAGTAAGAATGCAATTCTAATTTGTATTCAGAAGAATCGGGTAAATATGTAATAAAATTTCACTACAAATATAAAATATGGACATTGAAAATGAGATAACGTATAATGAAAGCCAAATGTATTTAGTTTTTAAATTTATTTTTAACATGATATTGTTTCAGAACGTTTGAAACTTTTTGAATTTCTAAGCCCTGATTTATGTTCAAGAGGAAATATTTACAACTAAATAAAGAGAAGTATAAATTCGTGTTTTCTAAGTCCTCAATTTTTTTCTCTATATGCATATTTTGTTTCTAATTTAAACCGTATTAGTAATTAATTTCCCATCTTCTGTACATATATTGAAATTTTAAGAAAGTAGTAACAAAAAATGAGTGACAATATCCTATAAATGGTTCTTTCTGTGTTAATTATTTATCTGTAAACTGTAGGTGTGAAGTCTATATTTATTTATCTTTATCAATCTCTTTTTACCACTTTTTATATTTATTAAAGTTTTGCGTATTTAAAAATACGATGTGAATTTTCAATTATAATTACTGCTCCTTACATACAGAATGCATAAGTAATGATTATTTTTCTAAAATTCAATTCTATTGTATTTAAGTTATATTTCCTTCCGAATATTTGGCACTATTACAAATTATGTTCCTATTTCAGTACTTCTATCAAAACTCCTATTTCAGTATTTCTATGAAAATTCTTATTCCAGTATTTCTATGAAAATTCCTATTTTAGTATTTCTATGAAAATAAATTATTTATATATATATATATATATATAAGCAACATATACGCAAACATAACTAACATAAAAGGAAATAATTAGATATTTTTCATTGGAGCAAGTTTTATGCGTTTCCCTAAATAGTATAACTGAAGAGGAGTTCAAAGTAAAAAAATTAGACATAATTTCTAATTCTTCACACATTTCGTAATTTCCTCATTACTTACAAAAGGCAGAGAAACTCAACCTCAATTTATTCATTCTAAATTCTAATACGTATAATTCTCCTTTCTTTTTTCACATGTGTCACATTCTGTCGAAATAATACCAGTAGGTTTGTGGGCGCTGCATTTTATTTGCGATAATATCTTCTAGTTTAGCCAGTAAATGAAATAATGATAAACAAAAAACTTCTCTGTAATCACGGAATAATCTTCGGTCTTATGATTGGCAAACAAATACACTGGAAGTTTTCCCGATTGGATGAACAGCTATTGACGCTTATTTTCATAATCGACATCGACAGCGTTTCGAGATTCTTTTTATTTTTTTAGCTTCTATGAACAGCTGACACCTCTTCGAACACAGCGTAATGTCACTCTTTGTCATATCCACTCGACACTACTGATTATGTTCCGTAACAATGAAAAAAAGAATATCCTAAACAGTTAAGATCTTCGTTAAGAAGTACTAATTAGTGTTCATTTATCAGAGCACCTCATCATAAACTCGTTAAAATAATCACTCGTTTTCTTTGTCATTTAAGAGAATGCTTCTTGTAAGGATTAAAAACTTACAATATCTTACAGGTTTAAGCAGAATAATTCTTTTCTTAGTTCGTCATGATTTTGTTCGTTAGCCATGCAATGAGGTAGAATTATATTAGGAGTTACATAGGGATTTTTAAATATGAGAAATATATGTTTACATTATTCATAACTGAAAATCTCCTAAAAATGCAGCAATGTGACATATTTTGTAACTTGTGCTAGTAATCGATATTTATATGACAATTTAAAGAGAACAATCCAATTACATAAGACATTTCAAAATTGTTTGAGTGCATTCACAGAAATATACATTTACTGCTGGTTTAAGGGTTTTTTAAATGGCTGCAATCTATTATTTTATAACTTATTAAAAAATGTGTGTGCGTATGTGTGTGTGTGAATAACAATTCAAAAAATCAATATATGGGATTTATAAATGATAACAATCCTGCAGAAACTCTTCTCCTTTCAATGCATGCTGCTGTTTTGACAGTTTTTTTTTATTAGTACATGTATTTCCAATTTGTTTTCTAACAGCACCCAGTAAAAATCCTTTTTCAGAATTTTTTATTCTTCTATAATTAACTAGCCCAACTTCTAAATACTATTAGTAAATTCTGAAACAGCGAGATATATTAAGAAGTTATATTAGTGCTATATCTCTTCTTGTATGTAATAATAATATTCATTCTTGCGAAATGCTTATAAGCTTATTACATTATTAAGTATAAGTTTTGCTAATTCTTTGTCTCTTTTCAAAGACTGTACTTTAAAAACATTCTTGAGAAATCTTTTTTTTTATGTTGAAAAATTTAAATATATATAATTGAAACATTTTAAGAAAACTTGTTAAACAACAAAAATAAGTAATGACTACGAAGCTCCAACATTCTTTTGAAAATACCACCTTTTTTACATATTTTTACCTACTCGTATAATAAAAGAAAAAAAACTAGGAATTCTGTTGAAGTGGAAAATAAAATGTTTAATTTTGGAAAAGGAATCTAAATGAAAACTAGACTTATACTTTTTTCTTGTCGTGATATTATGAAAAGCAGTCTGAAATAATTTTGTGTTGGATATCTAGCATGAAAGCTTTCCTTTTATCGGATTATATCGCACCGAAATATGTAAGCTATTATTTTGGAAATGTAAAAGGCATTTATTTTCTATTATTTCGCACAATATGCATATTATTTCTTAATAGGAAACTTCAATAATAAATCCCTAGAGCTCGGAAAACAGATGGAAAGATAAAACTATCCAATCACTGTATCATAAGCGCGCAATGTAATTTTAATTCCTTTGTGTGTGTGTGTGTTTAAGGTATCTGACAACCCTAAAATCGTGAATTTTGCCAAAAATTGACAAATTTTTTTTTATGATTTTATTTTATAGGCCAACTAATTATCTTTACAAAAATACCAAGTTTATTATTTTCAATCCAATAGAACAAAAACTACAAGTGTTTTAATAAAAGCAGATGCCATTACTTTAAGCAAGAGGCCATAATTTAAAAAGCCTTTTACTCGAAATGAGTGTTTTTTAAATGCTCAAACGGACAGCGACAGCTGAAAACGTTTTGAAAAAAATTATTTAAAATTTTTTGTGTATGCTCTGTATAATCGTAGAAGTGTTTTAACCATCAGATTTATCGATCACTATTTTATTACGAAATTTACAGTCCCTTATGTGAATATAATCATTATTTTTTTGGCAATTTCATATAATAACTAAGATAAAGAAAGTGCTCTAGTTTTTGTAAAGATTAAATATCTCTTATCATGAAGGTCATTTCAAAAACGAATAGCATAGTAACACATCAAAATTAAAAATTTCTTTATAAACTTTTGGTACAGAATGAGCCCCGTTTGTGTTATTTTTTGTAAATTTGTACCTATTTTTTCCATTTTAGCAATAATAATTTCCTTTTCTCTTCTTAATTTTAGCATATTTTTCCTAAAATGTACTAAACAAATCTAGAAACCTAAAAAAAAAACCCTTATTCCCATTTAAAAAAAAAATTGTAACATGTAGACGAATACTATAACCTCTTAGCTAGTTTGCCCGTACATTAGACGAGCAACTGAAAGTTGGCCGCAATCGCAACGCTGTACGGGCACTGAAATTTTCTTCCTTTCTTTGTTTTGCAATTATTTTTAATTCTTTTGGTTATATTATTTAGTGCAAGGTTTTTGAAAGGGTGATACAGTTTGACTATGGCACTGAAATGTTTTTCATCTGGCATTTTCTTTGTGGTAAAGATGGAAATTTTTCTTTGATGAGGGCAAGAATTTAGATCCTCAAAATTGTGTTCTACTGTATGCATTACTCTTGCACTTAGACCAGCAATTTTTAAAATAAAGAATTACACAAACAACAACAAAAATGGTTTTTTGTTTGTTTGTTAAAGGACGAATTACATTTGGATGCAGATTCAGAACTATCTGCTAATTATTTGGTTTGTTCTTCAGGGGAACACACATTAAAACTTCAACCGTATGAGAGAGTATTAACATACAAATATGAAAAAATTCTTCACGGCAGTCAGAGTGTGCTTACAAAAAGCAAACATTTAAGCGTTTTTGTGTTCCCAACAAGTATAAAATAACAAATGGTGTAAACACTTAAAACTTTAAAATCAAAATAAAATTCCTTCACTTCCTTATTCTGTTAAGTACGGTGTTTAATTAAAAACAATGTAAATGTACCTTTTTCAAAAAACATTTTGGGTAAAAAAATTGACCGATTAAGGATTTAAAAGAGTACTTTCAATGTGACTGAAAGGATCTTCTTATCTAGTGTATAGTTTATTTTTAGAAACTAAGTAGCTACAGAAATATTTTAAATAAATTATATTAATTCAAAAAATTCTATCCTTGCTGTCTAATTAGTTCTTGAAAATTTTTACTTCAGAAATGAAAATATTTCAATGTAATACCAAAGCATAGAAAGCCCTATGAACAAAGTTTTAGTTAACGAGTTTTTTTCAACATAAAAAAATGAGGCATATTAATTAGTTTCAGTCTAATTTCTTCAGTGGATTTTAATTGCTAAATTTCGTTCTTCGTCTTTTATTTCAAAACAGTCATTGAAAAATATCAAATTCTCTGCAACCTCTAATCCTCTATTTTTTAAAGTAATAAGAGAAATGCATCTGTTTTTTCATCAACACATAGATTTTAAGAGAAAAAACATGGAAGAGAAAGCGATTGCTTTGTATATTTATAATCAACTAGGAATAAAAATTCCTCTAAGGGAATATAGTCTTCTTTTTTTTTTAAAAATCCAAGTTTGATCCATTACGGTTTTCGAATTTCTTCTTTATTTTGCATATGATTAATAAATAATCTATTTTTTAAACTAAAAACTTTAAAAAAACAGAATGCTCATCGCAATTTAAATTATGTATGAATAAAAATAAAATTTTGAAAATTCGAAAAACAAAGTCCATTATAATTTTTTTAAAGAACTGACTTAATTAAAATTTGTTTAATGTATCGCGAGCCTTCATCTTTATAAGTAACATGTTTCTTCCCTTTTTAAATTTTTCGTTGAAGTAATATTTGAAAATTCTGAGATGTAAGTAAGCTATCTTTTTCTAATGTTTACACGTTCTAAGAGCATTTGTTAAAATGTTGAAAAGAACTAAGAAAATTATCTTAAGAAGAAATACTTTTTTCTACATTACTTTAATATAAAATAACTGTTTTTATTTGAATAAGAATTGATTAACAGTATTGTGGTCCTAAAAAGTAATCAAAAAAACCTTATTCGTTGTTTATTACTTGACCCCCAATTTAAATATTTTAAAATAAAGAAGTGGTTTTAAAAAATATTTACTGAAAGTTTATGAATTCACCAAATAGATTCTTAATTGAAGGAGTTAGGTTTTCAGGAATTGAAAAATAATGTTTTGATACAGAATTATTTTGAATCATATTCAAAATTTGGGGAAATAAGAAACTCTTTTGTTAGGCTTTAAAGCTTAAAAATTATACAATTTCCTCCTCTTTCTCGAAGATTTACGGATAATAAAAGTTTATAATTTAGCCATTTTTTTTGAAAAATTAACTTGAGTCTTTAACTGCCTTAGAATAATCATGTATACAGATACTATGATTTAAAATATTACTACTTTTCTTTTACAATTAAATAGCACAAAATAAAATTTATTGTTATTTGTGTGTGTGACATTGCCTATTTATTTTTGTCAGTCACATAAAAAAGATATATTTAAACCACAATTGAGCAACCTTATGAAATTTATGCTAAAATCTGACATTTTTTATATAAATATAGTTACTTGAAGTATATTAATATAAATTAGCAGGATTGAAATTTTATGAGGAGTTTTAAAAAAGGATTTTAAATTAGCGATTTGGGAGAGCTGTGTGGACATATAAGGAATATTTGCATCAAGACCTTAAAGATTAGTACGAGATTCATTATAATAAATTTTTTAGATAGTGTAATTACAGTTAGAGGCATACTTTTGAATCGCTAGATTCTATACTGATTATTTATCTATGTCGCCGTCTGAAACAGAGAGTTATTGATGACTAACTTCATAACTTTGAATTACGATCGAGTGACGAGGATGACACCTGAGCTAGTACCCCATTCATCGAACCTCCCTACCACGTGAATTTGAGGGCTTTGTACCTCAACAGATTTAATATACTCCAACTGTTTAACACAGACAGATCCCCAGAGCACCTATTTGGTTTGGGTGCTATAAGCAAAATTTTATTCCAAATACACTTTTGCATCGTCAGAGGTCAAGTGCCTCCCTCTGGACAAAAAACTGCGTGCTAAAACTACATTGTGGCAATTGGTATCCACCTATATGATGCCACACCAAAAAGTGATACCAGCACCTGGGGAATGTACTAGGTCTGCAATGGTCAAAATACCAATCAGCAGCCCTATTTGGAATGAAATAGTGTCTTACATTCTGATGCTGAATTTTTATTCCAGTTAAAAATATAAAACATTGTGTAAACTTTCTAACTTGATAGAAATTGACATGGATTTAATAATAAATACATTTTTAAAGATTCAATGAGGGGAAAGAAATCTCAAAATCACATGATAGTTTTACTTTCAATTGCTGAAATGATTCACCATTGTAAAATTTGAATTTAAATATTTTATTGTATTAAAATGTCCCTCTGTTTGTAATGAAATTCAAAAGAAATATAGTCTAGAAGAAAACAAAAGAATAAGCAATTTGCCAGTTTAGAAGCTTCTTATGCCTTCATTCTTAATGATGTTTTATTCTGTTACTACCATCATTATTACAACCTTCTGGGAAAATGAAAAAAGAAGCAGCCTGGCGATAAAAGACGACATCAAAATACAAAAGAATTTGTTTCTTTAAAGAAATTATTTCATATTTTAAACAGTAGTAAGTAAATTAAAAGCAGGGGAATACTCTGTTTACTTTTCGCAAAGACATCGTAAAAAATGAATATCTGAAAATCTATGCTTAACAATATTTGCATTTCTGTTCTGTTTAACTTTTTTTTATTATTATTTAACGTTTTTATGCAAGTTTAAAAATACTCTTAATCTATATGCAAATATTTTATGTAGACAAGATAATAACTTTTTCTACGAATTGATTTTTATAGTCTATCATTGCTGAATTAATTTTATTTCTGTTTATAAAATAAAAGTAGACTTTTTATCATATGGTTTATTTTGAAGTTGTTTTTATAAGAACAAGAATGAGATGTCTTAAGTTATAATTTAATAATTGTTCATTTTTTTTAAAATTCTAGTCTCATTCTGTTATTTTATTTGTTTGTTTTAAATTGTTTTTCTGTTGCCTTTTATATGCATTTATTGTTGCGCAATGTGTTGAAAAACATTAATTTCGTTCATATTAGTCATAAGTGCATTAAAGCATTAATTAATCTCACAATCTTTAAAAATATATTTTCAGAATTTGGCAAGACTCCTCATAAATTTAAATCAAAGAACAAATAAAATCACAATAAACGCTTTTCACTTGCTTTGTGTTTTGATTGAAAATATCAAGCAAATAGAAAGACTTTCAAATTTTTCTTCATTTTTAAATATGATTTATAACTGTTATTCAAATATTCCAGAGAAAGGTCAAATGAACAAATCTTAATAAATTCTTAAAATGAAAAGTTTTATTTCATAACACTGGCAGATTTTCTAGAACAATATGCTAAAAAATGATTTACAAAAAAACATAAGCTAACATGTTTAATTTGAAAAAGAACAGAAAGTTAAAAAATTGGAAAAGAAAAAACAACTTTATATCATTACTATTATTTCACAAGTATTTCTCTTTCAGATAAATTTAATAGTTATAGGGTTTTTATACACAAAATTTCAGTTATTCAATCGCATATTCTATTTATAACTTTTTTTTTAAAAAAAAATTTATTCTAAATTTACCGCGTGTAGGAACTGAGAAATAGTTCACGTGTGTAGCAATTTAATACAACGATAGTACAGGAACCTTTAAAATAAATATTTTGCTAAAAAATTTTTTTAGAATTTTTTTAAGATTATATGGTTTAAAGAAATATTTTGTTTACCACACAAATAATATAGCTAGAAATAATGCTTACAACTTAAATTTTACAAAGAGGTTCGTAAATTATCAGATTCTCTCTCTCTCTCTGTCTTTCTAACTACTTAAATTAATTCAGGAAGATGTATAATTAAACTGAAGTTGTAATTTTGTATACATATATATCTCAAAATAATTAAAAGTTAACCAGTCTTCAAGGATACACGAATTAAACTATAACTTTAAAATATAGTTCTAAGAATCCACAGACCTTAATTTATTATCACATCAGCTTAACTATTATAATTGCCTGTTTGCCCTTTTTTAGAACTTAACTCAGTATCTCCTGAAATGTAGTCAGACATTTTAAGCATTGGAGTTTTAGAAATGAACCTCAACCCCCTCACCCTCCATTAAACTATTTAATGAAAGATGAAACTCTTACCTTTCCGTTTCCTTAGCCAAGAGTCATTTAATTTTCTGATAAACCTTTTTTTTTTTTTTTCAGTTCAATAGATCCTATTTTTTCACACAATTTCTGTTCCTTTATAATATAAAACAATTTTGAAATTATCACTGTCTTTATAAGCAAATCAAAATTTCCCTAATCAGAATAAAAAAAATTACATCTCTAAGGCAGAAAAATAAGAAACAATTATCTATTAAGAGAGGACTCTATTTATAGAGAGTGAGAGTTTTATTTACTTCACACTATAAAGCAGATCGAGGGCTATTGGCAATGGACCTCGTAGTTTTGAACCTCGTTCAAGAGTCGAGGACGATACCTGAACAGGTACCACCCAACCGTAGCGACCCCACCACACCAACGGCAGGACATTGAGCTTCGGCAGATTTAAGGCATCTGACAAAAATCAGAGACCAATTTTTCAAAAATTGATTTTCAGAAGAATTTTACTGTTTTAAAGAACATAAACAGGTTAAAAGAGTCATAATTATTAAATAAATAAGATGTATCACTTCTTTTTTTGAAAAAAAAAATTTCTATAGAATATATTAGCAAAATTTGTAATGCTAAGAAAAAACACCATAAATAAAAATACATTGGACATACTGTAATTTTAATTTCATTGTTATACTTTTTGATTCATCTGAAGCGTCAAAAACCGCAGGTAAGAAATATTTTAAGAAACAAAAACTTTATTTGATTATTTTTCGTTTAAATTACTTTTTATTCTAAGATAAACAAAAGTCTTTCAAATGTAATTAAATGTAACTATCTTAAAACCAGCGTTTGTAACACTCTAAATGCCTCATAACGTGTTATAAATCTCATTGAATTTTATTGGAATATTTTGAAAATATCCCACATGTTTTGTGCACAAATTATCTCTCAAAAAATTTCATTCTTCAAAAAACTCTTTTGAAAAATATTCTTATGAGCTAGATAATGTAAATATTTGAAAAACAGGATTAAAAACTCTACACAGTTTTATATATTATTCCGTCTTCTTCCTCAATACTTATATTTCTTTCTTTTTGTAATGACCTTGATATCAAACACCTAACCACCACCTTTTCAACCTATTCGAATACCTTAACGTGCACCTTAACGTGCATCCCCCTTCTACAAGGCGAATCTTCAGTGGCACTAGGACTTGAATCCGTGATACTTCGGCTACTAGTTCATGACCATAACCACTGGGCTACCAAGCCCTTGAGGACTATATTTAAGCCCCAATCGAATGGTGACAATCAAATTAAGTTAAAAACTAAGCTTGGTTTTTAAAAAAATTTTCTTGTGAAGAAAACACAAGCACTTCACTTGGTTCAATCTTTTAACCGCTTGCCTGACTATCTCAAGTTATCTCGGGTTCGTATATATTGCAATTACTCGGGAGAAAACTCGGGTGAAGCAGAATGTCAGTACGATTTGTTTTATCACGTTTTTACTCGGCCAGGAGGAAATGAAGGGAAATATTCAGCTTTGATTGGCAATTTGCAAAGTTTTGTTGGTTTTGTGAATCTTTTGGCGGGATAGGTCACGTGTTTTTCCTATTGTATAGTACACGTCGGCTGGTGGATTAGTAATGTCTAAAAAAGGATAGTTCCGTTGAAAAAATAATTAAAATAATGGCGATGATGCAAGATAGCGAAAGCGATGATTTTTCAGAGAGTTATTATGGTGGGCATTGAAAATAGTGGAAGTGATTCTTCTGTACGTAGCCTACATTTTGTACTGTAAATCAGGAGGTTCACTATCACCTAAACAATTTAGAATGGAACTGAGATTGAAAAAATAATTTCAGAAAATCATCGTAACGCATCAGGGACACTCAGCTCTAGTCCTTCACCACTCAGGTTGACTTGTGGGCATTTTCCAAATGTTATTCCTGCTACTAAAAAAAGCTAATCAAACAAGACTGCTCCCATAAAGAGGTAAGCCAGTAAGAAAAGAGACCAGAGAGAGAGAGAGAGATACCAGTGTACAGAATGTCAGGTATCACTTTGTGTTGTCCCCTGTTTCAAAAACTATTGTATCATACAAAGACTAATATTTAACTTTTTTCCATTTGCCCGAGATAACTCGGGATAGTAAACTAATTTTAAAACTAAATACTTTTACACTTGTAAAAAATTGAAAATTCTACTTAAAACTTACCTATTTTATTTTGTTTCATTTCCTTGTATTTAATAATAAAATTTAAAAAAATGTGATGATTTTTTGCAATTTTTTTCAAAAAAAATTTGTAAGGGAAGCGCTTAAGCCATATTAGCAGAATTACCCTTTTAAAAAGTCTACTAAATTCAACATTGATATATTTAATAACGAGAACATATTAAAGAATATTTATGCGAATCTGTTTATTATAGAGCAAATATCTTTTCCAAAAGGACTTATCAAACAAATTTCACAAAAGCACTGAGAGATTCTTCTCAGTACAAACAATTCCTCACGGCATTCTGCAGCTCTATAGTAATCGCTTCTTAAGTTTTTCTCGTCACCCTTTAAAAGCTCTTCTCAGTTGTTTTTAAGCAGGATTTAACGCAGTCATTTGGATACGAGTTTGTCTCAGCATTTGTTTGCACATGAACGAAACAAAAAGAATGTGTGTAACGGATTTCTATGAGGGTGAATTCTCCATTCATATAAGAAGCTAAGTGGAGCTCTGAAAGAGGAAGAAATTAAAGAAAAGTCTGTACGAGATGGGAAAGGAGTATATGCGCGACAAAGATTAAATCCCCCCCCCCAGCGTGCTCCTTAACGAGATTTTGTTGCGGGGGTAATTGGATCCTATAGGGTAAAAAAGAAAATCACTTTCGCAATTTATTTAACGAAGGATTCTTCGTAAAAGCGGACCGTTTTGCTGCCCACTTACTTATAGTAAACTCAATTCCGAAGATCAATAGCTTTGGATGAAGAATTTCCTCGCAAATGAAAGCATGGTACTCTCTTTACATTTGAATAAATTGCTTTTTTCTTGCCAAACATTTAAAATCAATGCATCGCGAGAGACTACTTACTGAGCAAAAGAAAGGTTGTGGACATTGTATTCTTTTTCCTAAGAAAAAGAAATGAGTAATGTAAGCCGATGAATGGATGGAAGATGATATTGAAAGTGAATTTAAAGCGCAAGCTATAAAATCAATTTCTTTCCTTTCGAGTTTTAAGAATATGGTCCTATTCTAACGCTCACTTAATAAAAGTTACTCACTCAATAAGATTATATTGAGAAAAGTTGTATAGCAATTTGAACTTCTCATATAAATGTATCACAAAACTTCTCGTTCGTTAAATTTGTATGCAATGAGTTTTTTTTTTTCCTTTTTGCTTGCGATCAATGAAATCTGTTCATTTTTCCAATTGTTAACTAAACATTAATATTTATCTATATTGCTTGTTCGTCTTTTTATTAATTTTCGTAATTACCAACTGCCCTTTTCATCTTTACTTAAGAAACAAAAATTACGGAAAATATTATCAAATCGAATGACTCAGGTTTAGAAGTGAAAGTTTATTGATACTTAATAAAAATTGGGGAAATAGCTGTTAATTTTTTTATTAATTATAATGTTAAGGATTCTGGTTTTAATATGCTTAAGGTGCGTATTACTAAAATACTTATTTATTAATGACTAAGAAATATAAGAAAGCTATTTTTATTTAATTAGATAGTCATGATTTAATAAATAGGTTAAGAATATATACGAATAAACAATTGTTAGATATAATAATTGAGCATCTGAAGCAGAAAAGGGTAAAATTATATCATTTTCAACAAAATAGTTTTAAGAAAGCAACAGTAATTTTAGGATTTATGAGAAGTTGGAATTAACTCTATCCAAAAAAACCTCAGCAATGGTTAGAGATATTGTTCTATATGAAGTATAAAAACTAAAAATTATAATTTTCTTCCGACTTCTCATAAGAAATATGTAAGAAATTCCGAGACAAAAAATGCAGTTCACTTCAACCCTTTTCGTATTGGATTGAGCCGGAAATGAACTTCGTCGCTTTTCAAGAAGTAAAATCAATAAAGCGAACAGAAATTTTTTAAAAAATGAAAAAAGTAAGTTTACAAAGGTTTAAAAATATTAAACTAAGAACATTTCAAAAAAAGAGCCTTTATATGATTTTACATAATTTTATGTAATGCAGCCAAAATTCCCTCCATCGATTTAGTTTGAATGTTTTACTTCCGTTCCAATAAAATTGATAAGGGAATCTTCCAAGAATAATCTTTGTTTTGACTCTTTTAATCTTTTCTATATCAATTCTATTCTTTAAGAAGTCAGTTTTTTTGCCCAAAATGTTCCAAAAAAAGGCACATTTTTTATTGCATCTCATTCTGTTAAGTTTTATTGCATAAAACTTAACAGAATGCGAAAATGGAAGAATTTTATATTAATTTTCAATTTTAAAATTTTCACTCTTTTTTTTTTAAATTTATAGTTGTGGAACACAAAAAACCCTAAATGCTTACTTTTTATAAGCACATTCTGTATACTATGAAAAATGTTTCATCTATTTTAAAAGAATTTATTTCAGACTTACAAAAATTGAGGATTGTGTGTATGCGCGTGTGTGTGTGCGCGTGCGCATGTGTGTCTATGTTTGTGTGTGTGTGCGTGTGTATGTGTGCGTGTGTGTGTGCGCGCGCAATATTTGAAGCATGGTGTAATACTACGTCTTACATTGCAATGGGAACACAGATAATAATGGCTTTTTTGGATTATCCTTCCGTTTTCATTTCTTCTCAAGCAGTAAAGTGCGCATTGCCTTGCCAGTCCCTGTTCTTCATCGAATGTTTTCAAGAATCTTAATTCCTGCCTTCAATGAAAAATTACCGCCTTCAGCACAAAGAAAATCTTACATGAGAAGTATTTCAGTGGATAAACTGCATCTCTTAAAAGCACTAGCGCTAATAATCTCACAATAAGAATTAAAAATATATGCATATCAAAGATAAAAAGAAGAAACTATCGGTGCCCGTACATGTACAGACGAACTGGTTATGGCCTGCTTTCGGTAGTCTGTATTGTTTACGGGCAAACCAGTTAAGGGGTTAAATGTGTTTTATAAAATTTCTTATAAAGCCAAGGTAGTTATTAAGCTATACATTTATATTGATTACATTTAACCATTTAGCAGATAACTAAGCTTTATCAAAAGTGGTTATCTGTATACAATTTGAACTAATCAATACATTTACACGATCTAAAAAACTATCACCTCTCATTCCGTTACCGTATACTAACATATTTAAATTTCTCCTTTCATCATCATTAAGTACAAAGCACGATAAAAATTTACAATGCATTACAGATTAAATTGAGTATTCAAATTTAATTCAAAACGCAATTACGCAGGGATTACAGTTAAGGTTATAATTCTTTGGCTCACTTTTCATTTAAAGGACTTTAAAGGGAACTCTTAATACAGAGAAGAGTTTTCATTAGAGTCTAGAAGCATTTATTCTAGTATTTATGTATTCCGCATTGAAATAGTATAAGTTAAGTAGAATGCACACGAGTTTTAAGTGCTGTTTAAATTGAATCAACCTATTTCTAAAATAAAATTATCCAAAGTGGTGTCGCGTTCATCCACTGAATATTTATTGTGAAAATTAAGAGGTACGCTAACTAAAGATCCCCTGATAGGATCAAACTTCAAATAGGGTTTCTCTGATAGAGAGATGTTAATTAGTTCTGATGGAAAGCAGAATATTGTGATGGAGAGAAACCCTTTGAAAACAACTTTGTTCCCCTTTTACTATTCGTAAATAAATTATAATGCGCAAGGTTAAAAAGTTTGATTGTTTTATTTTATATTACTAGATTATACATATAAATAAGCAATATAAAAAGAATTTTAAAGTCATTTCCTACTTAGATCAAAAAAGAAAATTTTTTATTTTAGTTAATTAAATTTAATTAATGAATTAATATTTGAAAAAAACCGTATTAACATCCAGTGTCATCCACTATAAGATTTAAAAAATATATGTGATGCCAAGAATATATATAAATTCGTTAGAAAAACTCACTCGCGCCATCTGTTAGTTCTAGTTCTAACTTCGTCAGAAATAAAGCAAAATAAAATTAAAATTAAAAAATAAGATTTAATTAGTGAATTAATATTTGAAAAAACTGTATTAACATCAAGTGTCATCCACTACAAGTTTAAAAAAATATATTTGAACTTCAGAGGATGAATAAAAAGCATTTTATTTCCGATTGAAAATTTAAACAGGATAGATACATACATACATAAATAAATATATATAAATATAGGAAGAGAGTGAACTAATAGAAGGAATTGTGAAAAATATGTAATCAAATAAATATCTAGTTATCAAAAAGTTGAAAACGATTATTATTTATTATTTTCTGCCATTAAAGATTTACTATGACTAATGAGCATTGAATAATTTTATATAATATAAATTTATTTTTAAATTTATTCATTAAATGCTGTCTCCATCACAATTTTCAATCGTCTTATTAATTTACCAATTCATTTATTCATCGTTTTGGATTTTATGAAAATAATTTAGGTTAAAAAAATTTCATCTAATTTCTTTAAATTAAACGCTAAGAGGTGGTATAGTGATTAGTGTCACTGGCTGCTTTGTCGTACGACCTGGGTTCGATTCCTGGTAAGGGTATGAATGTTTGTAAATGTATAGTGCCTATGTGGCATGGGAGAACTCTAAATATTTGTCGAGCCATAAATACTCTCGAGAAGTTAGTGGAAGGGAAAGAGAGGTGAGAGGTTCCTGACCACCTCCTCTCCAGAAGTTTCCCCCTCAAAATTGAGGTGGAAACGGTCCAAATCATACTGTAACCTATATGCTGCTCAAAACTGCGGCTAACGACAGCCGTAAAACTAGCCCTTGCCACGATGAATTTCATAGGCCTCGATCTGACACCACCGATCAAGAGTGATATCAGAAGCAACAACAATGACAAATTAAACATGATATACCATATATTCCGACATATAACTAGTACCAATGCTTTCCAACAGCATTTTTAATTTTTTGGTGTATTCCTCGTATAACGTGCACCGTTTTTAACTCGCATTCATTAGTTTCACTTGTATGTAAAGGAATCTTTGAACTTGATTTTTACTCACTTTAAAAGGTCAGATTACTTCGAAATTTTGCACACTTGTCAAGGATCGATAACAATACAATAATTTAATAATTTTGTTCCATTGTCCTGATCAGGATCATCAGGATTAATGATTTCCCTTTTACGGATTTGGAGACTTACTCCAGATTTAGCGAATAAAAGATTAAGTTACAACCCTAAAGCGAAAACGCTCATGGTAATACAAATACAACAAACAAACAAAAAAGTGTTCTTTATATGGGCTTTAACCAGGCCGTACCGATGCACTGATAGGATGCCAATGGGTATTCCAGATTCTAAAAAATGGTGTATTTAAGATTAATTCATCAATGAATAAATGATATTTTAAAAACGTAAAACACACGCTTTTGTTGTAGATCAAACTAAAACAGTCCTTAGGTTAAATAGGCAACTAAAAAGGCTTATAGTCCTCTATGTTAAAGGTTTTGCTTCAACAGTATTCTTACTATATAAACAATAGGTCAAGGAATATCTCATTTTACTGGTCTGCTCAGAGGATAGTACACGTTAAAAATAAAAAATTTAAAAAAATTATTAATTTACTGAAAAGAATCAAAACAAAATACACTGAGATAATAAAAAATACACATTTACAATGATATACACTGAAGTGCAGCTGAATTAGAGATACCTACCTAGTAGAGGACTGGGCCTCCACTGGCCTTGATAATGGCTGCCACACGACGAGGTTTAGATTCAACAAGTTTCTGAAACGTTCCACGGGAATGACCTGCCAAATATTGGCTAAAGCTGTCCATAACTCAGTAAGGTTCGTTGGTGCTGTGGGATGGCCTTTCACGCCTTGTTCTAAAACATCTCAAAGATACTCAATAGGATTAAAGTCAGGGGCTTTAAGGTAGCCAATTTATTACAGAAAAGTCGGAGGAATGCTCATCCAACCAGCGAGCAGCCAACAGGGACTTGTGAGAGGTACATTTGTCTTGCTAGAAAACTCCATTAACGTGCGGATAACAGAACAGTATAAACGAATGGAGGTGATCACCCGGAAACTCTACGTACCGAATTGCATTAAGGGAGGCTGGTACACGCACCGAAGATCCCAAACAGTTCCCCAAAAAAAACACCCCAGACCATAACTGAGCCACCAAGCCCTTGTACAGTTCCAACGAGGCATGTAGGATCCATGGTTTCATGAGCCTGATGCCATATTCTCAGCCACCCGTCGGCGTTAAGTAGTCGGAATCAAGACTCATCACTTCATGCTGCTCGTTTCCTGTCCTCTGCACTCCAGTCTCTGTACACTCTTGCCTAGGCAAGACGTGCAGCCCGATGGCGAGCATTGAGCAATGGTACTCTCGTAGGCCAAAGGCTCCCGAAACCCATATGGTGACGCGAGCGTTGCACAGTCCGTTTACTGACTGTACGACTGGCACCGTCATTCAACTGGGTTGTAATTTAAACTAATTTTTGGCTTCGCTGGCTACATACAATAAGCCTGAGCTGTCTCTCACCACGCACTGTCAAGGCTAATTGCCCTTTGCAATTTGCCCGATCACTAGTTTTTTGTCCACTATCCATGTATTTTTGTTATACTCTTGACAATGTCGACCTTAAAAATCCTAGTTGTCTGACGATTTCGGAAATTGAATGACCCATGCGTCATGCACCTACGATTTGTTCGTGATCGAAGGCATCTAAATCAAGCAGTTTGCCCATACTGGAAATTCCAACAACTAATTCAGAACAGCTACAGTACGCGGTATATATGCAATTACCATAGCGCTCTCACTTGCACATAAATGACTCGCAGCGCTACACAATTTGCATAGCTCTTGCTATCCCTAATTCAGTAGCACTTCAGTGTAATATACTTACAAATACATCAGTACTGTACAATGACTTTGTTAATTTATTTAACAATATTAAGTTAGGAACAAGTTCAATAATTACTAGTGCCCCATGGGCTTGTACAAAATTATATGCAAAAAGAATTACTTATCATGATAATTTATACAGTTTATAATTAGCCGTATTATAGCTTTAGCGTTAAAGTATATTATTATTGAATTCAATACATTGTTATTGTATGGAGGGGGCGTCATGAAAATTATTATTGAAAATTGGGTCGCAAACATTGAAATTTTGAGAAACATTGGCTTAATGTGCATGAGAAGGATAGATGGACGAAATTGGTAAAAAATTGTGGATAAGAAATGTTTGGCAAAAGCGTTCATGAGTTTTAAAGAATCCAGAAAAGCTTAGCTTGAGGCATATTTTCAGATCCCATCTAACAGATAATACGAAAACATTACCCTGACAAAGTTCAACACAGGCAGTTATTCCAGGTGGCTGAAAGCAATTCGTTCAGCATTTATATATGCATACCAAAAAACCATTCAAAGCAAATTTAAAACGACAGTGGAATATGTGGATGTTAGGAGGTGAAAAGAAGATTTACATTTGGAGCCTAAATGCATATGTAGAAATCTAATTTTTTCATTTGCTCATCTTTTCTTTATTTTAAAGTTATCATTTTTATATCTGGCATACAATGCACCTCCGTATAAATTTCGATATTATTTTTGTGTGTGTGTGTTAAGAGTGAGCGTATGTTTAAACTTCCAAATGTAAATTCCTATGAAATGAAATTACTTTTTATTTATGTTTGTGGGGGCGTCGGCCTATTTGGCACCTCTCTTTCTCCGTCTTGCCTACCTAAAGGTGGGGGGGGGACAAATCATCACCAGCAACTTCCATAATAACTATTATTTTATTTCTCTTCAAACACACTTAATCAATCACAAGTGAAACTACAAAAGGAAACCCTAGGAGTGATATATAAAGCGAGCTATCTAATCTCAATGACTAACTCTAAGTAAACCCGACTACGTGAACTAAACAAGGAGAACAAGCGCTAATGAACCGATAACTAAACCTAATTTCATCTATCTTAGATCCTCAATCTTAATAATTTAATCTCTTAGCAATTACTTCATTAACTCGTGCTATGTTTGTGAATGAAATATTCTAATATTCACACTTACGTAACACCGCAACAGCTCCCCGGCTCCTTCTATAGTACATCTACAAAACCTAGACTTTATACAATCAAACTAATTTAAATATCATGGTTTCTTCTTGAGAGGCTGTGAATTAATGTGAATGCTAGCCCCAAAGTTTCCCCAAGAGGATTATTGGAAAAATGTCGCGAATAGATCCGTCACATATTTATCTCGATTACCTTTTGTTAAATAAATCTTTCTCAGTTTAACTTTAAATTCCCTGGCCTACTTGCTCACACACACGCATAATTTTATCTAAGCGTGATCCTGTTACAAAATTCCAATCAGTTTTTCGTATCACGAAATTAAATCCAATTACTTTTAATTCCAGTACAACTCGGATGTTGTCGATTTACAAATTTGCCGTTACCGAAAGGGAAAGAATTGAAGTCGAAAGCATGAACCTTATATCATCATTATGAAAAGCTTCACTCTTGAAAGAAAAGTCCTAAGGCTTCAAACAGTTCGATGTAATAAATTAGGTTAGCTCTACAAGCCAGATAAGAGGAAATTTTGTAATTGATTTAATTCCAAACATAATTTATCTGGCACGTATTTTATGTTTCGCTTGTCATAAATGGAAATACTTAAAATTTTACAGATCAGTAATAAGTGAGCGTGTGATTTGGAAGAACTGAAGCAGATACGGAACTGATTATGATTGAATTGGTGAGCTCAATAATATTTCAGATAGAGAAATGGATTGAATGAGATGAGGGAAGAGAAAGAGAGGGATTGAAAATTAAGTTATAGGATAAAATAGAATTTTAGTTTCCGGTAGCTCTGCTAATTAATCATATCGAAGCTGAATTTATAAATAAGTAGTTTTGGAATTTTCCGTCTATTATACAGGATTATTCATAATTCTCTTTAAAATTTCGGAACGATGTAGTAAAAAAACTATGATGAATACAGCAAAAAATAACATATGAAAGAATACAGAAAAAAAATTCAAGATTTATTTACATATTTTACAGGTGTTCTCTATATGAACCTTTGGTTACATGTGTAACGAATCTATCGCGAGCTTTCACTAATCCTCTAGAGGTAAATCTGTTTCTTTTAAATAGGATTCTATTTAAAGCTTTTTACCCGAAGAAGACATGGTTTATGCAAATTAAGGGTTATATTTAAGCATTAACTTTTAAGTACGTTATAGTTGGTGGAAAGTATTTGAGGGCTAGTCGAGAGTTTTCCGAAGCTTAATTGCTAAATGGTTAAAGATTGCTAATGGGCGATTTAGTCAATAAGTTAGAATTGAATACTAACTACCGGAGGTCAAACAACGGAGAATAGAGTTACGGTAATTTAGATCATAGACATCCAAAGTGTTCCACGAGTAAGTTAATTGAATTATAATTAAATATTAAGTATCCTTCCTGCCATGGTTTTGCTCCTATACTTAGTAGAAGTATGCATTTTCTACCCTGGTTGTTAATTTAAGTGAGAGAATAATAAAATAGAATTGCTCGGATTATGGCTGTGATCTTTCTTTTAACCCTCAAACACCAATAATCGCGAAAGCACGTTTATTACACATGGCATACATCAATAAGATAGTCCATTCCTGCCTAATTCAAGTCAAAATAGTACTATCGACGTTATTGACAGCACATATTATTTTTAATGCATTCAGCTACATCACGTGGCAAAGGGAGTACGAAAACTTGGGTCTTATGTAAAAGGTCAAGTTTTTGAAATACAAGGAAAGAATAACACGTGCTGTCAGAAACTTTGATAGTGCCATGTTGAGTAGAGTGTGACAGGAACCGGACTATTGCATTGATGTATGCCGTGTGACCTAGGGCTTACATATAGAACACTTGTAAAATATGTGAATAAAACATGAATTTTTTCTGTATTGTTTCATGTGTTTTTTCTAGCTGTAATCGTCTTAGTTTTACTACCACAGCGCTCTGAAATTTTGGAGGCAATTATGAATAGCCTTGTATTTACTTTTCAAATTTTTTCGTACTATTCAGTTTCGATGATCGTATATCTTACAATATATGATACTCATATTAGTATTTCCTGAATGACATTCAGCATTTAATCAAAATATATTTTACTGTTCAGTTTAATATTTTCAGCTGAAGCCGTCTTGTTATCTATATTTTAACAATCATTACTCTGTATTACAGTAATTCAGCGTCAGCTTAAATTTAAATGAAACCATACTTTAATTTTTATATGTAGTAGGAATAAGTAAATTTGATATGATATTATAATTAATAATAATCTCATTTCATTCCATTTCACTTCATTGAAATAACTGAGGATTTCCACAATTTAAAAAATGTGAAACTCGCAATGCTCATTAAACGAGATATGAGTATCTCCTAAGCACTCACATGTTTACTTTTAAGCTCTTTTCAAAAAAAAAAAATTACTACTCCCCTTACGAGTAAGCCAAAACAATATTCTTAAAATGATTGCATGTCATTATATCTTAAATTAAACAATTTTAATGGAGCATTGAAAAAAGTAAATTCCATCAGTTTCAGCTTAGGCAAAATTTCTACTAAAAGCTTCGCTGTTTTATAGGAAAAAATTAACTCGATTAAACATTGTACCTTTTGAAATATTTTACATTGTTCTTTATGTATAAAAAAATCATTTTCTTATTCCCTCATACCCTCGAGGTGCAAAACGTCTAGAAACGCAATGAAAAATTTGAAGCTCAGTCGAATTCCATTTCGAGTTGGTCTGTTATCATTTTCGATTCAATTTCCAGTGCATGTGGTGATACAAACGCCATATCGATTCAATTTTCAAAAAAGGTATTCTTATATGACGATGTAGAGAGAGATCACACAAACTCTTGTGTGGAGTGGTAGAAAACGTTCGTAGTAGTGATATTTTATTAAAACGGAGTGTAGCCCCAGGCTACGAACAGTTTTCTTTTGAAAATTCGCGTCGGACAAAACGGGAAGGCTGAAAGCAGTTGAAAGCACTTGTCAAGGGGGGAGGGGGATAAGAGAAGTACAGCTGACGTCACTCACTTTCTCCTTAACAAAATTTCTCTTGATCAACGCCCTACGGCCACAAAGTCCCATCAAATGCTCTTTTCACTGTGCTATTCAAAACCTGCTTCAGAAATTGAAAAACTTTTCTGTGATAGACGCCAGGTACTTTACATGAAAATACAGCATTGTGTGTATGTAGGTATACACTGAAAAGAAAGAATCGATTGGATTCTGAGTTTTATTTATATTTTGACTCATTCTTTGTGGCTTCATGTAAAGCGTTAGAGATCAAGCGATCGAAAATAAAAAAAAATAAAAGAAACTGTTGTGATGAGTTGCTTGCAATGATCTCGCCCGAATGAGCTGTTTATTTACAATGTATTGGACATTATTAATGTTATGTATTATTTATACATTTATTCATTATTGCTTTACATATAACATACATGTATGATACATTTATTTATATATTTCTAAATATTCATTTATCTCTTACTTTAATTGATGCTTTTGTTACATTTTGCGATATTTTGACTTTATTTAAAAATGGTACTAAAAAAGCTTAAAATTTATGATGGAATCATGAAAAGGAAATCTTGATAACTTTCTGAAGAAGTGTTTTAGAAGCTGAAGAGTATTTGATCATTTTAAAATAAGTTATAATTTACCTTTAAATTTAAAAAACTAATACAATTATTCCCCTGAGTTACATTTCTGCAGTAATTGTAAAATCAGAAATTTTTTAAACTCATTATTAGTGCAGAGCATCTTTGCTATCATCTAATTCGATTGGATTGCAAAATCTTGTTTTTATAATTTTAGTAATTGTATATAGCTATAACGCTATTATTTACAGAGCCAAGTTTTAGTGATTCACATGTCTTAACTTCACTGACTGTGATCACGAAAAGGTGTGTCTTAATCATTTTCTACTTTATTAAACAACTTTCTGTAACTAATTCTATCATTGGACCTGCAGTTTCCACTTGAATTTGTTCTCTGTAAAGTCAGAGGTATCAATTTCTGTTTCTGATTAATTTATTCTATGGTATTATATATTAAGTATATTGGTATTAATTTCTGTTTTTCCTATTTTAATATTCACTTACTGTTAGGCTAAAATCTTGCAGAATTTTTGTTACTTAAATTCAGTCAGTCGTTACTTTTAATGCACATTTTATATTTTGTTCTTATTTATGCATGCATGCTAAAAATATATTGTGCAACATCTTATTATTTTTTCTATACACTTGATATTTAAAGTTTGTTAGCGAACTCCTACAAAAAGAATAGAAGAGTGAGATAATACACGGGACGGTGGTATCTATGTAAGCCAGTAACAGCCTTCGGATTAAAGTGATTATTTTAGTTTAGTGGTATGGTACGTGCTAACGGAACCAAAAGTCGCGAGTTCTATCCCTCTTCATTGGTGACCTTGACACTGAACAAAGAAAAACGTAACCTACACGCAGCTGTCGTGACACCATCTAACCGCAGCAAAGCAACATGCAGTCAGACACACATGACGCAGTAAACAAGCCATCAGACAAACATGAAACAGCAGCCAAACAGACAAAGCAACATGCAGTCAGACACACACGACACATCAACTAAAGTCGTCAGACACACATGATGCAGCCAATAAGTCGTCAGACCCAATGATGCAACAGCAACAACTCACACGCTCGCCAGAACAACTATATCTTTCGTTCACCTATCCACCGACTCTCTGGTAGGGGAGTGTGTGGCGGCGGTATTAATATAAGCCAGTAACAGCCTCCGGACTAAAGTGATCATTTTAGTCCAGTTGAATGGTACGCGCTTATGGAACCTAAGGTAACGAGTTCTACCTTCCTTCACCATAAAAAAAGGAACATAATTTGCAATAGTTCTGAGAATTACAATTAATTCATGTTACAAGTGACAAAACAGGTAAGCCAAGTCTTTTGTAAGTACTCTAGCGATTTATATTCCAAAACGAAATTAAGAACTTTATTTTTGTACATAGTCTCCGTCTGAGGCATTTTAATCACAATATATTCTTGGTGATGAGTTGGATTTGATTAACATGTTTATTCCTTCCAAGATTTCAATTCACGGAGCTTTTTTAAGGACTTTTGTAATAGTTGATATATACACGAAACACCTATAAACTCTATAGATCTTATCATATAAATCTCAAATGTTGCGAAAAGATCAACACCACCCTGGAAGTCTTGCAAGGGCTCTAAACTCCTTCTTCACCATTGAGAGCTAAGCAGCGAAGTGCACGGATGTAAAACAAAAAAAAAAATATTCTCCTCACAGACTCTTATCAACATGCACTTACTATTACTTTCAAAACGCTGTTTGATACTTTACTTCATCAACAATTGGCTTAAATCCTATTTAATCCTTATCTTCATCAACTTTATTTTTCCCCCTCCTTACTAAAGCAAGTTCACCCCATTGCAAAAGTTCCGACTGATCAATTGCGGCGTTCGACAAGTGTTGCTATAAAATCAATCTTGTTTACCTTCTACTTCAAAATTTGATACACCAGTTTGAGCAATAAATGCTAATGACTATTGCAGTGCTCACACGAGACAGCATGATTCCTGTTGTATTGTCACTTTTACACACAGCATATCTCAAAGCTATGCCTCGCTGACCGGAAAATTTAAAATTAATGTCTTTAAAAATGCGTGTCTTCTCTTTACGAGGTGATGAGAATATCCTGATTATTTATTGAATTACACATTTTTAGCCAAAACATCTTGTACTAGTGTTGTGTTTCGATATAAAATTAATATTTGCTCCATTTATTAGTTACACTTATAAAAGGGAATTAAAAACGAGCTGTTTGCTCTACAGCTAAATTTCCTGTTAGTTTTATATGATGATCAGGTAAAGAATCAGTTCCCTCCTAAAATCATCTGTGATATATACATGCTTTATCTAAATATGGAAGGCAGCAGCTATGTAATATCTAAAAAAATTGATAGGATTCAATGGTACATTTAAGGAGAATCGTAAACCTTCTGAAGTCATTTACGGGGACCTCAAATTAGCAACCAACCCTATCATATGTACATATATATATATATATATATAAAATAATTAATTTTTTTTCCAAAATTTATGCCAAATTCTAATTGTGAACTGAGAAATCTGCTGATAAAAAATCCAGACTTGTCGAGTTAAGAAAATGTCTAGTAAGAACTCTTTGGAGACTTTCCAAAAATTAAAAGACTCAGCACTTCCTAGTATATCAATGTGAATTTAATTCGCCTTTATGTTCACTTAATTTTTCTGAACATTACAACATTTTGTCCGTGTTTCCACACCAGCGGAAGTAGTATTTATTAAGTAAAAATAGCTAATTCCTCTTAATACAACAATAGTATTGTTTTAAGGTGTCAAGTGAAGATTTCAATGAATTGATGAATTCGCATAAAATCAAATAAAAAAATAGTGTTTTAAACATTTTTCCTTGGAATATTAAGTTTCTATATCCCCATAAAAGACTAATTCTATGAAAATTTGATTTCTTAATAGCTTTAAACAATGAGCGAATTAAAAACCTATTTTATTGTTACAAATTCTTATACATCTCTAATGTGATCATTTTCTTTCTCCTTAACATTTGATATCCAAATTTGCATTTCCTATGATAATAACTACTTTCTTTTGATAATCATACTGAGAAAAAGGGAGCATTAACTCTGCTTATCCTCTTAACTATCTAATTTTAGTTAGTATTCATTTAAGCAGACAAAGAGCTTCATTCCTTTTTGTCTCTCAAGTACTAATTATGAAATTTTGATCTCCTAACTTTTTTCGTACTAACTTTGAATATTGAAATCTTAACTTTGAAGCTTTTTTTATTTTAATCTTAAATGCGGAAACTCTTCGATAGATTACAATTTAATTATAATAATTATGATGAGAGTAGAGAAAGAGAGAAAAATACATTTTTGACATAAGAATTCTCTAATTTTCATGCTTTTACCAATTTGTTACAGATTTTGACGTTTTTGTAAAATATATGCATATTTTTGGCTTTATACTTCAAAGAGTATTGTGAAATCTGTTGTTTAAAGAATATGAATGTGACTGTGGACGAGGAACTAAACCGACGATTAGGAAAGGAATCGTAATTTTTAAGGTATCCGAACACGTTGAAATGGCTCATTTCGATTAAAACATATATTTTTGGTGTTTTTTTAAAATTTTATTGAATACAGAGTTACAATATTTTAGTTACAATATTTAGTTACAATATTTTATCGAGTACAGAGTTAAAATATATTTAATATATATTGAATACAGAGTTAAAATATTTTATTTTATTAAATACAGAGTTAAAATATTTTATTTTATTGAATACAGAGTTACAATAAATGACACGAAATTAGAAAAACCGGAAGTGGGTCTTTTAATCTGCCATGAAGTGGGCATTTAAATTGTTCAGAATCTGTCATGGCGAGTCTGATAACTCAAAATATTATAAATATGTTTCTGTGAAACTTTTTGCACCTAAAATTCGTATTATTTTTCTGGCGAATATACTAAAATAATTCCTACTGTAAGAATATTTTTTTTAGTTATGACCTATTATTTCAATAATAGTCTCTTAATTATGCCACATTCCTTATAATATTAATTCGATCATCTCTAAAATGTCCATATTTTAATAAAACATTAAAATTTTTGTACATTCTCCAGATAAATGCATCTAATTTGTTTTAGTAATACTTTTCCTAATAGAAGTTTATGACTTTTCTCTCTAATTGCTTTGAAATTTTCAAAAATATTGCTAAAATTTCACATATAATTGTGATTTTTGTAAAATTTTGATAATTTAATCTAAATATTGTTGTTTAAAAGTATTAATTCTTATTTTAAGTATTGGTATTGATCCCTAAAAAATTTATAATGCTTTAGAATTACATCGCTATATATATATATATATATATATATATATATATATATATATATGTGTGTATTCTAAAAAAATTTATCTGAACATGTTCAGATACCTTAAAAAAAAAAATGTCTAAGATGATACACTGGAACAAATGAGCTAGCAAATCATTCGATATTCAGCTGTCCTCAGAACCTAAGAAAATTAATGTATTTCTCATGTTTGTAAGCCTTCTTTATTACACACACACACAGATTTAACTTGCATCAGCCCCTTTATCCAGTGGGAATTCGAATGTCTGAACGGGTCATGGTCATGGTCACAGGCTAGCTATTCTTTCCCTTAACTCATTCGAATTTTTCAATCATATTACTCAAAAATATGCATATTATTTATAAATATTAGATATCATATGCATTTGCATACACTTGTACAATATGATACACTAATTCCAATATGTAACCTTTTTCTTGATAGATGTGTTTACTTACTCAGAAGAATAACTATCACAGTCCATTAAAGAATTTCCGAACATTAAAAAATCTAATTTTTATTAAAAATTCTGTTAGAAATTTATCTGAAAGAAATTTGTTTCTAAATATTTCTTGAAATTTTTCTGAGAATTCATGTCCGTAAGCAAAAGTATTGGAAATACAAGTGCTATTTTCAGCTTCTGAATATATTAATATTTCTCTTTTATCAAAAAAAACCCCTCAAAGTGCATTTAAATTCTTTAGATAAAACCATTAATTTTTATTCTCGCATGCTCTCGGGGAATGTACTAGGTCTGTAATGGTCAAACACTAATCCGCAGTCCCATTAGAAATAAAAAAAAATTCTAAAAAAATAACCTGTTCTCTTGATTATTTCTATCAAAAAACTTATGCTTTCAAATATCTTTTTTTTTTCAACAAAGGAATATAACATAATACTGAAATATTTATGTGTTTAACATACAAACTTAGATACATATCATATGTTTAAATTATTAATATCTGCTTAGCACCGAAGTGCAAGGATAAATAAACTAAGTCATGGTTTTATTAAAATCTTCATTCATGTGGCCATGCAAATTAGATGCACAGTCTTTATACACAATCAACAATCTACTTTAAGCCGTTTTCTCACCAATAAACTGAATCTCTCGGGATTCAGCCTATTATTGAAATGGTTATGATAAAATTTCATATATTGCTTTTACAATTACAGAGATGGCGCTAAGAGAATTTAAAATAATACTTAACGTAGAAAGAGAGAGCAATGATTTGCATTGAAATAGGAAATCATACAGTGAAACTGGTGATTGTGACTTTTCTCTCTAAGCAACTTTTTAATAATAATGAACATTCCTTTTGTCAAAAAGTCTTCTATTGCCATTAGAATAAATGTAACAAAATATTGGTATTGAAAAATATTGGAATAAATCGTTGTTAGAATTTCTATGAGATGTTGGATTTAATGATCAAGAGCTAATTTTCAACGAATTGAGAATATAAAAAATAACCTTTAAATTACAAAATTAAACATGTCACAGACATTCATTAAATGCTGTTATAAAAATGCATCAAAAGTTTGAAGTGAATGTTAATATATATGGTAAATAGTTCTTGAGAAGCAGCTGTTGATATATTCTCAAAATCTTAAAACAAATTAAAAGAAATATTGCAGTTTATTTTTTACGACTTCTAGAGTTTGTGTTTAAATTTAATTCTGCGAACAAAATGAGGTGTTAAAAGATATTGGTTTATAACAGCCAGGGAAAAGTTACGTGAAAGGAGAGATAAAACGCTATAATTTATTAAAGCTACTTTTTAATAGCCCCATAAATATGCATTTAAGAAGCTTTATGTATTCTTATCATCGTTTTTATTACTAGAAAACCTTTTTGCATGGATTTGTGTAAAAATCACTTTTAATGCTTTGTATTTATTTTTCTGTAAGATAGATTATTCTTAACAAGAAGTTGAAATTAAAACATCAATATCTCCGAATAAAATTTAAGATTTAACTAAAAATAAATTTAATCGAGCATTAATTAAAAGATAATCATATTTAATTCACTCACACAATATATTTATATGTGTGTGCGCATGTGCGTATGCATGTAAATATGTATATAAAATTATTAATAATATGTAAATTGTAATAAAATTTAACCCAGCATTACTCTCGCGAAAAAAACTAATGGAATTTCACGCACAGTGTATCTCATACTCAAAGATGTTTACATTCTATTTTTACCATAAAATTTATATAGAAACGGGAAAAAGGACGAAAAATAGGAAATATGTTTTTTACTTTTTTCTCACTTAAATTTAGTTTTACTCTTCTTTTTATTAGGACATTCAATTCATCTTTAATACACTCCTTTAGACTTCGTTGTGAGTAAGTGCTGTTTTCACTGGATATTAATTTTTATAAAAAATTAAGTAGAAGCATTGCTTGTGGTTTCTGCATTCTTCTGTAAATCGAATTATAAATATTTCAGAAGTCAGCATCTGACTCGATGTTTCTGAGGATTTAATGGAATAAATTGCACATTTATCGCCGTAACGTTCAACAACACAGAAATATTGTCATAGGCTAACGATTACATTTTCTAACCGTTGAATATTATGTCGTCATTTGATCAACAATGATAAATTCTCCCTCAGTTTAATTATGGAAAAATATTATTTCAAATTTCAATCAAATCTGATGTGGACTGTGTAGATGAATCCATTTCACCGCCACTATGTATTATTGCAAGAAGACAATTCCAATTTTTCTTCGGTGTATATGAAACAATTGTTGTATCTTTTCAAAACCAGCCATAGAGGAGTAAACTTCTCTATTATTTGAATTTAGACAGTTTGGATTTCTTTTTATTTTCTCTTATTGCTCCAGCAATAGTTTGCTTTTTGAAAAAATTATCTGAAAGTGGATAAAATGTATACTAGTTGTATTTTAAAATTAAGTTCTTCTAAAATGTTTCCCTATAAACCATTTATTTTCAAGAGTGCCTTCCTCTTCTCAACTTGGATCGATTTCAGTAGAGGAGTCATACTTACTATGATACTCTTCATCATTTGATTCTTCCTCATCATCCATCGCAAAGAAACTTTCTTCCTCCGAAAATACTGTAGTACTATGTCTTTTAAATACTGTACCTATCAAATTATTTAAATGTCGCATTTTTTCATCATAACTATAATCATACGCCATAGTATAAGAAGGATTTTAAAGAGTGCTTATGTATTCAGAACTGTAACGGCAATTCACGCGCAGGGCATGACATACCCGAAGATGCGGTATCCAAAAATGTATATTCAAAATTCACCTTCAAGCTAAGACCTTTCAAAGGATATGACCTTTAAGTCAGCTTCACGAGGAACTATCCATTTCCAAAAAAAAAGTTTAGAAGGAGCATTGAAAAAAGTTAGACGGTGGGTATAACATACCCTGCGCTTGAAGAGCCGAAGAAACAATAATGCAGAACGTTTTGTATAAAGTCAATATATATGAAATTTGATTTACTAGTACGTTAAACTATATATAGTAAAATTTGGTATGGATTTTACGATAACACTTTTGGTATTCATACAATACTTCTTTTTGTGAATGCTTGTTGAAAATTCCTTAAAGAATGTATAAGTTCTAAATTAAATTCTTTTTTAAAATATAAGTAGTGCTTTGATATTGAAAAACGCATACCAACTTTTATTCCATGTACTATTAGCAACAAGTGAAAAAGATTTCCGAGTATTAGGCACAATAGGAAAAAGCCTTAGCTTTTTAAATGAAGACAAACTAGTTATTTTAGCGTTCTGAGGTAAGTCAGTTTAAAGTTCTGGTTTGCCATTGGGATGGGAATAAAAATAAAAGTAAAAGTTATCACAACTCTGCATTTTTTAAACTTAGAGCTTCCAAATTTTGTGAGTTTGTAGAAAAGTATATAAAAAATAATTTAGGCTTAAAAAATTAGATTAGATTTTTTTTGACCAATTTTTGTCAATTGAATCGTACTGTGTCCCCTTAAGAATGCGAGATTCTAAATACAGAAGTTTTCAAACCAACTTCAATTACTTATAAAGAAAATCATAAAGCTATTCTCATTTAAAAGAAAAACAAATTCGATTTTTAAAACTCTTCAATTTAACAAAAACTAATCTGATTCGGCCTCATGGCTAACCACTGTTCTTTGAACCAAGTAATCGGAACTAATGATAGCTGAACTTTGAAAAGGAAATCCTTAAGTGTTCCTTCGAGATCTGCCACATCCACTAATGGAACCAAGGAGGAAAAAGGAATTCTTGTTGAACGGTTCTTTTCTGAAAAGTAAATAAAGAGTGGAAGTCACGTTTTCCGTCACCAAATCAGATTTTTTTGTCCTCCTCCCAAATAGACTTGGCCAGTCAGAACTCACTTTGAATCGTCCCGTAGGTCGATTACTTGAGCTGTCTTCCCATTGAATGATTTGGCATCAGCAGGCTAGTCGCTTCTTCGAGGTAATTGGTTCTTTTCATAAGAGTGGAACGTTAAGGAATAAATGCCAGAATCCTTATTCGGGAGAAATTAAAGGATGATGAAATTGGTATGACAAACCCGTGTTCAATTTGGACATGTTGTACGACCTTTATTTCGATCATTTGTCTGGAAGAAACTGTTTTCTTAGAAAAGTTTGGCCAAGAGACTATAATAAGAGTAAAAAGAAAATGTATCTAAACACTACTTAGAATATTATTTGACTTTTAAAATGTTTGAATAAATGCCTTATTGTAAGGTAAATCATACAAATATTAACTCGAATTATTTAACTGAATTTTTTCTGGTTTCATTTAGAGAGAGTGAGTTTTATGAGCAAATTATTTAATCCATCTTAACTCTAAAATAGTAACTTATATAATTATATATATATATAATCATTAATCACATACTAAATTCCTAATAAATCTAACTTAGTACTAAAACCATTTGAAGAAATGTAACTATACAGCATAGCAGTGCTTCTCAAAGATTCAATATTTGCAACACAATATTCAATCACAATTTTCATCACCCCCCTCCATATAATAACACACACACACACACAGCGTATTTAATTCAATAATTCTATACTTTGACGCTAAAGCTACATTACGTCTTTAACTTTTTAAGTGCCACCGACGTATATAAACGTCTCACTTAGCCACAGTGTTAATTCCTTCGGAAGTATATATACGTCTTTCCGAAGTATCGTCTTTTCTGTGCACTGCTATCTATAAAATGATTCCGAAAGCTTTGGAATGCAATAAAAGGCCCTTGACAGTATTTGCGAAGGATTCACTCATTTCAAAGGATTTGCTTAATTATTCCTTTTCTACACCTCCGCCCTTCTTCAATACGTCACGTACGAGTACCTACGTGGAAAACGGTGGCATTGGGGAGCGAATCACGTTACTTTTAATCGGGTGAGTGAGTGAATATTAACGTCCCACTGTTCAGCTACACGAGGGCTTTTGGGGACGGTCCGCGTAAATTTGAACCATGGCCAAGTGACGCGGACGACACCTGAGCTGGCACCCCCTCTCCTAACTACCCCACCACACCAACGGGAGGATGTTTGAGCTCGCGACAGATTTTGCGTGCATCGTTCCCCTACACGGCGGGTCTTTAGTGGTACTAGGATCGAACTCATGACATGCTAGCCACGATCCGATGCCTAGACCACTCGGCTACCGCGGTCACAACTTTTAATCGGGAGTTAAGGAATTAATTATAAACCGTACAAAATATCAAGATAAGTGTTAATTTTTGTATATAATTTTATGTATGACAAGCCCATGGAATCATTGGTAATTACAAGCACTAGAAAGACTAAAACATAGTATATACCTATGTAACCAAAAACTGTCAAAATGACTGCAATGTGAAAGAATAACTAATGTGTAAAGAAATTTGTTTAAAATTAATTTTCAACATTTTTTTATATTATTTACAGTTATATAATAAGTTATTAGTAAACATCAACAATGAAAAAAAATTCACTTCACTTGGAAAAAAATATATTCTAAGATATTCTAAGAAATTGTGTCATTATTTACGTAATTGTTTTTCTAATTGAAGCTAAAATGCAGTCAAAATTACTTTTTTGGGCAATCTAGTGTTAATGTTGTTCTTAACTCAGTACTGTTAAATTAATTATAAAATACATTGTGCAGTACTCATACATTTATAAGTGTATTAAATCAGTGTAAATGTGTATTTTATTTTTTATTATGTCAGAATGTATTTCGTTTGTTTACTTTCAGTAAATTAATAATTTTTTTAAAAAAATAATCTTTTGTTTTCGACTTTTTAATATGCTCGCACCCCCTCGTAAAGTTACTGCGCCTCACAGTTTAAGAAATGCTGTAGTATAGATCAAAATAGAATAATAACTGTAATACAATAGCAATCTCATAGGTTTTAGAATAAGCTTCCAGGGTTACACGTAATCTCAAGGTGCTTATCTCTCATTGTATTTGCTTATATTTCTCGGCTGAAATATAAGAAAACATTTTTAAAGGTTTTTTGTAAAGGTTAATTTCTAAGCATATAAAATCTTATAAGCTTTCTATGTTTATAGATATTGTAGCATCCATCTTTAATATCCAAATATCTTAATAGTGAATTATTCATCTGTAAAACTATTTTGAATGAATGCTATATAAATACAAATAGAGAGAGAGCGTACACTCAAGAACCAAAACATTATAACCACTTTTTCCCTAATTTTATTTCTATTTTGGCAGCTTTTCAGAGGTTAGTTTGGGACCTGCATCTAGGGTTTACTTCCTATATAGTAAATGATTTGTAATAGTTTAATTCTTTGCCCTTTCTAAAAAACCCTTCTACCACCAACTTATTTAAATTTTTAGAACTCGTATATGCTCTCTTACTTCTATTCTCTCTCTATTAAAAAGGTCTTTTTCTTAAATGTATGTTTCAAATAAGTATGAAATATATTTGTTTTATATATATAAAAACGTTTTATACGTTCTTTTATATATATATATTTTAGTTACTAAAGTAATTTTCATGTTATTACCTTATTTAGTAAATTTTAATTACACATGCATTTTTTTACTTTCATTCTAGTAGTGAAAAAAATTGAAAATATCTAAGTAATCATATTTTACTATTTTTTTTTCCATCTTGAATGTTAAAACGAAAAAAAAATCTCATAAAAATATTGCATAGGATGTTTTGTAAATATCGTATATGTAAATAATTAGTATAATATAAGTAGACTTTCTTCTCTCTCTCTCTCTTTATGCCTTTGAACTAAAATTTAAGGAAAAAATGAGCCAATTTAGTAAATAAAATAATAATTGTAACAAATAAAATTACAACTTTTCTGTGATTGAACTTTATTTATTGAAATAAATTTATTGTATAAAAAATTTACTATTAGATTAATAGAAAGTCACATAAGTTGTAAAATTTTCTATTTATGTTCTTGTTCAAAAAAGAGAAAGTTAAAAGATTCTCACTCATTTCTGAAATTTATTGATCAATCTCTTTCATTAAAGAAATTTGTAATTCCCATTTCTTGTATGTATTACATGCTTTGTTTATTCCATTTTATTATGTCTGATATGTGTTTATGTGTTTTATGTTAGATTAGCATTGTGCATTAAAAGCAGGGGATTTTATTATAATTTATTTATCATACCAATTTATTTAAGAGCCTTATTTTCTCTTCGTGTTAGCCTAATGAACAACAAAAGTTATTGTATAACGAAAAGCTGATTTTAAATCATTTTTACTCCCCATGTAATATAATTTGAAATCTCCACATATATTTCTGTAGGAATTCAATTATTTCTCAGTAAAAGAAAATTGGTTCTCTAACTGAGAATGTATTTTGTTGCCCTTTATCATATGTAACCATTCATATAGGAGTCAATACGGATGTGTTTTCTTAGTTATTCAAGTTCATGCATTAAATAACATATAATAATAAACTAGATGTTACCCGCCCACTTGGTTAAGGGTTTCATGATGTTGTAGTAATATATAAGTTATTGATATTTAAGTCTTAAAACCAAGCTTTCTTATGTATTATGAAAAATATTCTTATAAACCTTACCTCTTAGTTTAAAAAAGACCTTGAATTTCTTAAACTGAAGTCTATTTTTATGCCTCCGTAATCCCTCTTGGGATTCACTTTCCGTAAAAGCCGTTCTTATCGGATTTTTGCTCAATAAACGAAACAGGCCTACAAATTTCAGGTCCACAGGTGTTATTGTTTAAAAACGGGAATTTTCTTTCTATGTGCCCACTAAACACTTCTTGGCAGTTGATTTTGGTAAAATCCGTTCTTAACAGATCTCCACTCTACAAAAGGAACATGCATACAGAATTTGTATTCTATAGGTATAATAATTTTAAAAAATACTAATGTTTATGTATAATGTCCTCTTAACCTCTCTCCGCACTCTTTGATAGTAGATTTTCACAAAACCTTTTCTTAGTGGGCCTATACTCAACAAAAGAAACATGTGTTTACCAAATTTCAAATCAACATGTCTAATAGTTCAAAAACGAGTATTTTTTGTCTATACGCACCCAAGAGATCTACAGCAACACCTACTTCGAAATAGATTTCCACAAAACCCAGTCTTGGCGTTCCCTAATTAACAAAAGAAACATGGTTACAAAATTTCAAGTCTGTATGTCTAATAGTTTGAAAGTGAGTGAACGAAAGTTTGTAACGTCGCTCTATAAAGTCGCACGGGGGCTATTGGTGACGGACCTCGTAATTCTGAACCATGGTCAAGTGATGAGGATTACACCAATAGTTTGGGAGATCTCATGATTAGTGAGGGAGTCACTTTTCTCCTTTATATATATATATATATATATATATATATATATATATATGATTTGAATATTTGCTTGGTTATATTAGTGTGAGGTATTTTAAATATATTTAAATATATATATATATATATATCACAATTATCATTTCATGATAAAGAAACTGAATGATTCTTTTTAAGATGTTCATAGTTTTTACTGTCATTTACTTATATTCCTACGAATACGATCAAATAACTTGTTTCTTGTTCTTTAGTACACTTTTTCAATCACTGATGTCATTAACTTTTCTCGTATAGGAATTTACTCAAATCATGTATTCGGAGATTTTCGATTCTGTTGAATCTTGAGATCGAGTCTTGGTGCCACTGATGACCCGAAGTGTAGATAAGTATAGATGTACGTAAAGGTATCCAAACACGTTCAGAGTACTTTTCAACAAAAAAGCATACTAAAACATTATAAATGTGCCTTTTATGACTCAATACCAATAAATATTACTATTTAACTATCAATATTTAAAATAAATTGCCTGAATTTTACAAAAATCACCATTATTAGTGAAATTTTAGCAATATTTTTGATAAACTTCAAAGCAGTTAGAGAAAAAGTAATAAACTTGTATTAGTAAAAGTATGACTAAAACAAATTAGATGCATTTATCTAGAAAATGTGCTAAAATTGTAATTTTTTATTAAGATTTGAAAATTTTAGAGCTGTTTGAGTAAATATTATAAGAAATGTTACACTTTTTATGAGACCATTATTTAAATAACAAGCCAGATCTCAAAAAGTATTCATACAATAAGAAATATTTTAGTACATTCTCTAGAAAATAACATAAATATCAGGTTCAAAAAGTTTTATAGAAATACATTCGTAATATTTTGAGTTATCAGACTCGCCATGATAGATTTTGAGCAATTTAAATGCCCACTTCTGGTAGATCAAAAACCCACTTTCGGTTTTTCTAACTTTATATAGTTGATTGTTACGTGGCCTCTAAGTAGCGTAGAAACAAAACAAAGTATGTTTCGTAAAGTCAAAAGATAGCTCTATTCAATAAAATAAAAAATAAAAATATCTGTCTTGATCGAATTTGGTCATTTTCAACGTGTTCGGATACCTTAAATCTGTCGATGCTCAAAGCTGTCCTGTTGGTGTGGAGAAGAAGTGTGGAGAGTGGGGTTCCACAGTCGGTGTTGTCCTCATCATTTCCCGAAGTTCTAAATAACAAGATATATCGTTAAAAAAACCTCGTATAATTTCATAATTTCAAATTGCAATGTTAATAAAAACTAATTCAATAATTTAGACATTTTAATCAAAATAGCACATTGCCATTAGTTATCTCACATAAATTAAGATTAAAGGTATCATAAGGTTATTTATGTAGGATTTAAAGTATTAGGGAATATGAATATACTCCGATCAGTGAGATTATAACCTCACCAATAGATTGCGCTACCAGCAAATGTATGCATCCCCTCCCGGAATGGTAGGTTTTGAGGGAGAAACGAGAGCGACGGGGAACGAGAGAGACGTGAGAGGGACAGACTCCGGTTTACAGGCGAGAGGTCACGTTTTCGGTCAACGTGGTGGTCGATAGGCTTAGCGACAATTGAGAGTATGCTCCGTGAAATAACTCATTAAGTTTGTTAATCAGTATTTAATTGGAAATAATCTAATGTTTCATTAAACAGTAATTTTATCCTAATCAGCTTGTTTCTTTGAATATCAAGATCCTGGACATAGTGACTCACCCCTAGACAACAAAAGAAAAGCCACGTGTATTAATAAAATACACCCCAACATATAAATAATAATTTAAAACATCGTGAAGTGTCAACCTACTTAATAATTATCAAAAAAAAATCTCATTTTCTCAGATGATAAAGGAAAAAAAGACTTTTGTGTGTGTTCAGCATACAATATATATATAATTTGGTTTTAATTTAAGTATTGGAAAGCAGAACAAAATTTATCAAATCTACAACAGTGATTTTATCAGATTTTCAAGCGTATTAACATTCGTTAAGATAATTTTGATCGTAAAAAAATTAAAAGTTACTTTATAAAAATTCAAAAGCAACTGAAATTGCAAAAAAGTATTAACTTTATATGACATTACTATATTTCTGTTTTTTTTTTTCGAATTCTTATTATTTTGCATACAGATTGATAATTCTTATTATTTTGCATGCATATTTTTAATTCTTATTATTGTATACAGATTTCTAATCCACATTATTGCATATATAGATTTCTAATTCTCGTTATTGCATTTCTTATTACAGTACAGTTTTTTTTATTTGAGATCAATTAATTATTCATATTAATGTTAAAAAAATGCTGTCTAAATAATGGAAAATTTCGTGCAATACTTATTTAAATGGCCATATTTTAAATAGATTTCAAAAATTGTAAATGAAAACCCATAAATTATTAAAAGTTCTCAAATTAGGAATTTTTGGTCAAATTGCATGCTCAATTAGACTTCACATCACATAAAATTAAGTTGTAATTTTTTTTTATTTTCCTCCACTTTTCATAATAACAGCGCACCTTTGGGGGACTTAATTTTTTACCTTAAGCTAATTGAAACCAATTTAACGTTGAGACCATGAAGCTCTAATGTACTGGATAAAGTGGTCTAATACTCATAAATTGTAAGTAATTTCTTATCATAATTTCATCCTTAATTTCCCTCATTTAATCCTCACCAGGAGGGAAGGGGGTTCTCTGTAACCAAAATTATCATTTATTACTCTGTGTTTAAGATAGCTTAATGAATTAATTATAAAGTTGTATCATTTTTCAGAATTCACATTTTTTAGAGTTTATTAAATATAAAAAGGAATATATGATCCTATTTTGATTTTTTTGTTCTTTTATTTCATTTTCATTTTTTTTCGCTACTCTTTTTTTCTCCTCTCAAGTTCATAAAGGCCTTTTCATCTATCCTTTCCCCTCCCCCTTAATAAATGAAAAATATTGCTTAAATTACAGTAATTTCGATACAAAAAAAGACAAATATCGTGTGACACAATAGAAATTAGTTTATACGAGGATAAGAATAATGACTAAGTTCAAATTGATAACTATATCTTTAGAAAAGCGATGAATACATTTTAATCAGTAAATTCGAGTTTAATGGAGGTGATTTACTTTTCTTTTCAAAATGCAGCCCCCCCCCCCATCCCCGTATTCTTTTTTCTTTCCTAATAAGTATGCCTCTCGATGCAGGGAAACAATTTACGTTCGTGTGATAAGTATTTCATTTTGATAGATGATTATAGCAGATTGTAGCAAAAAAAACTTAAGGTATCCGACTACCCTAAAATTGTGAATTTTGCCAAAAATCGACAGATTTTTTTATGATTTTATTTTACAGGTCATCTTATTATCTTTATAAAAATACCAAGTTTATTATTTTCCGTTTACTAGAACAAAAACTACAAGTGTTTTAGTAAAAACAGATGCCATTACTTTAAGCAAGATATGTCACACTTTAAAACGCGTTTTACTCGAAATGTGTTTTGAAAGTGCTCAAACGGAAACACAGCGATTGCTCAAAAAGTTTTGAAAATAAATAACTGAAATTTTTTGTATATGTTCTGTATAATAGTAGAAGTGTTCTGACTTTCAGACTTATCAATCACTGTTTTATTACAAAATTTACAGTCCTTTATGCTGTAACGCTTATTTTAAGCAATATCATATAATATCTAAGATAAAGTTCTCTAGAGTTTGTAAAAATTAAAGCATTTCTTATCCTTTAAGCCATTTCAAAAATGAATAACATAGCAACATACCAGAATTGAAAAATTGAAAATTTGTTGATAAACTTTTGGTGCAAAATGGGCCCTGTTTACGTTATTTTTTGTAAATTTTTACCAATTTTTCCCCAATTTAGAAACAATTTCTTTTTACCTTCAGAATTTTAGCATATTTTTTTCTTAAAATATACTAAGCAAATCTAAAAACCACAAAAAAAATTCCTATACCTCCATTTTTTTATAAAAAAAGTTGTCGTGCAAGTACACTCATGTACATAAATTAAGAATAATTTAGAATCACACAAAAATTGAACTCTAAAAAAAAAACTGTCACCTGTAGAATTATCACACACATCTTGAAGAAGAATATGCAAATTAGAGGAAACCACCAGATGGCGCGGATAGTACGTCACAATGACGAGAGTGTAAGAGAGGGGTATGTAAGGAATGGTGGCACAGAAGTAAAATTGTTCACAAGCGCTTTAAAAACCTTTCAGTGCAATAACTGCATAGTTATGGCACAAAGGAAGCATTTGGAGGATTTTTTACGTGGTAGAATTATCGGACGACTGGAATGTGGACTTACCCAGCTGGAATTATCCGAGGAACTTGGAAACGCCCAGAGTGTCATCTCCAGACTTTGGCAACGATTCCAAGATGATGGTAATGTGAGTAGATGTTACAGCACAGGTCACCCCCGAGTTACAGCGCTGAATGAGGACCGGTATTTGGCAGTTACTGCCAAAAGAAACAGACGAAGCACAGCATCAGACCTATCTCGTCAGCTCTATTCAGCTACCGGTACGACAGCTTCAAGGCAGACCGTGTACAGACGCTTAGGGCACATTGGTCTATACGCTTGTAGGCCTGTCAGATGTGTTCCCCTTACCGCAACTCACTGTCGCCTGCGATTAACCTGGAGTAGAGAGCATGCATTGTGAACACCGCAACAGTGGTCTTGTGTGATGTTTTCCGACGAGTCCAGGTTTAGTTTGCAGTCTGATTCTCGCCGGACTTTCATATGGAGAGCTCCAGGTACCCGTTACCACCAAGAGAACACCATTAAACGACACCGTTACGTTGGTGCAGGATGGCTCGTTTGGGGAGGAATTATTCTTGGTTCCAGAACTGACCTGCATGTTCAGAGTGCAACGATGACAGGCCACATCTATCGGGATGTCATTCTGGAACAACATGTACGTTTGTTTCGGGGTGCCATTGGTGCTGAATTTCTGTTTATGGATGACAACGCCGTCCTCACACCGTGCAAACATTGTAGACGAATGCCTTCAATCGGAGGATATCACCCGTATGGATTGGCCAGCATACTCACCGGACTTGAATCCAATAGAGCATGTGTGGGGTATGCTTGGCCGACGAATTGCAGCCTGTCAACCCCTTCCCACCTGTCTACCGGAACTTCGGAGGGCATTGCTTGATGAGTGGTGTAATATTTTCCAAGATCAGATTGATAATTTGATACTCAACATGCGTAGTCGTTGTAAGGCCTGTATTGCATCGTCCGGGAGACATGCTCCGTATTAACCATCATACTAACCATGTTATACTGTTTTTTGTAAATAGGTTCTTTTTTGAAATTTTCTCCAGGGAGTAAAAATAGCAATTTTTATTAATTATGTCATACATATAGCATCTATTTTGCTCTTTACCTTTTGTTTAATAAATAGACTTTACAAATAAGTCAAATTTGTTTTGCTTCTGACTCTTTCTTTGCCTGAACATCTTTATCCTTAATTTATGGACATGAGTGTAGTTGGATACCTTAAAACGTTTGTACAGTTTATGGCATATTTTGGTTATCTTTATACAATTTTTAGCAGATGATTTGTTTCCTTCTTCAATTCATATTTTCAAGCAAACTATATATTTACATTTAAAAAGTCGGTTTTTTTAAAAGATTTTGAGTTAATATAACTCAAAAAATAACTCTTTATAATTAATATAAGCAATAGATGACTACTGGCGATGAAACTCGCAATTTTAAACTTAGGTCAAGAGACAAGGACGAGACCCAAAGTGGCACCCCTATTTTAATTACCCCACCATCAAGACAGATTTAACGTGCATCACACCCCTTTTACACGACGGGTCTTCAGTGGCACCAGAACTTAAACCCGCCGTCTCGAGTGAGTGAGTGATTTTGGGTTTTTTGGCGCAAGAGCCGATATCGGCTATACTGCGCCAAACATTTGTTTTAATATCTGTGGTCTAGACGGGAAGAGAAAGAAAGAATGAATTGAATGACAAGAAAGAGGGTCGAAAATAGAGAAGGATCACTAGGGTACCCCGGGTTCGTGAAGCCCGTGTTTACCAAAGACAGTAAACCCCGTGGGAAAAGGAAAAGATCACTAGGGCACCTCGGGATTGTGACACCTGTACTCACCTAAAGAAGGTGAACCCCCTGAGGGGCACTCCGGTCTCGAGTTTGCGACCATAACGACAAGTCCACAAGCGGTCACAAAAAGGATTTTGATCACACAGATTTTCCAATTTTTTTATGCTCAAAACTAATTATTGCCTTTTTAAAGTCTGAGTTTTATTTTCTTATGTTGTTACTAATGGCATGTGTCTGACGATGTTAGATCAAGGCCCACGAAACTCATCGTGGCAAAGCACTAAATGTACGCCTTTCGTTGGCCGTAGCACCATACAGGCGACAGTACGCTTTGGCTCAGTTCTACCCCAATTTTGAGGGAGATCAGCCTAGGGGTGGTCAGGGGCCTCCCACCTCTCTTCCCTACCACCAATCTTACGAGAAGACTTGAGGCTCGACGGCTATTTAAAGTACCACCACGCCACAAAGGCACTATACATTTACAAACACATCCATATCTTCTCCGGGATTCGAACCCAAGCCCTATGGTACAACAGTCAGCGTCGCTAACCACTATACCGGAAGGGTGACTTTATTTTCTTATACTCATATGTATTACGCTTTTGGGATCCATTCCTTAGTCGATTTGCATGCTAAGATCACTTATAAATTTTATACATTTTACTAAAGGGTAGTTATTAAAATATTTAAATTTGTTTTGAAAAATTTTATTTAAAGCAAAAAGATAATTATTTTTTTCTAAAATAAAAAATGGAATTACTAACGTAATTTGAATTTAAACGAAGATAAACGATACTGCGCCTAAAAAGTATGGATTAGTTTTACATAAAAAATAGTAAATAAGAATCGATTTTTAAGAGAGAGCTCCTTGTTTTAATTTCGCCAAGTGATGTAAAATAGATTAAACTACGGTACAGAAAGGCACAGGTAATTGATTTAATTTGCTGCTTGTTTTTCTTTTATTTTCCCGTAATTGTTTGATGCTAAAGCTCTACTGAGAATTAATCATTTTGTTTTGCTTTTTTGCCAATTATTTTTTAATCTTGAATTACGTATTTAAGTATTTAAAGCGAATATAATGTGTTTTTTTTTTCTTATGAAAGTTTCTCATAATTGATAAAACGCAGATTGTAAGACATTAAAATACATTTATTAGTATCTTCATAATTTGAATTTTGTTTTGATTTTTGTAAATATTAATTTAATTCTTTTAGAAAAAGTTAATTAGACTTTCAGCATAAATCTCAATTATCTTACAGCTAATATAAAATTGTTATACAAACAAGGTAAGATTATTTCAAATATCATAGTATTGATACGTGTATAAATTATATGTAAACGGACAAATCCTAGTGGAGAAAAAGTAAATCCAAGTCCAATATAGAACACAGTATATACTAGATTGTTCAGACTCAAAAATGAACAGCACAGTTACGAATATTTTAAGGCGCCATTATTATTTGCCGAAATTAATATTTCACTAATACAGTTAAATAATTAAATATTATTCTAAAATTTTTTTATTGTACATGAAGAATTTTTTTACTTTTACTTCTTCAACTGAAAATAGTTGCATTCATTATTTAAATAAAGTAGAAAAATTAAATTTGCTGTAAAAACTATTCATGAAAAAAATGTACAATATTTTATATGAAAAATGATCTCTTTGGACCTAGCCATTAAATTTGTATACTGAATATTTATCTATTTACTTAACACAAACACACACACAGGACTATGTAGAATATTATCCCTTCCAAAAATTATACTTACAGTACATCTATTTTTTGTTGTTAAGATTAAACACAAAAAAACATTTAATTTGCTTAGTATTAAAAACTTTTTCAAAACCACAGAACTTTTTTCAGAAGGCTTTGCTAAATAATTAAGTATCGAAGAGTTGTTGCTTAATAGTATTTATTTACCTATTTTTTCTGTTAACTCTAGTATACTTCTAAGTATTCTACTAATTATACATACATTTAAAGAAAAACGTGAAATACATTTAAAAATGTGTGTTAAAAACATAAAAAAAATAAAATAAAAAACTCAACAAAACATCGAAATAAATATGTAAATTGAAGCAAAAAGTATATTCATACAAAGCCTAAAAATGTAATGGGACAAATCAAAAAGCTATTTTTTACTTAGGACCGAATAAGTAACGTTAAACTAGTTAACGTTAACTAGTTAACGTTAACGTTAAACCTTCCTCTTTTGTGATTCGGTAGACTACTAAGGAGAAAGCCATGCAGACAAAGAATACAATAAGCAAAAACTTCAAAATAAATGGATGAGAAGTTAACCAAAATTTAAGGCTTGCAAAATATCACAGATTTATAAAGATTTAAATTAAAAAAAAAAATTTACTTAGAGTAGAATACGAAAAAAATTAAAATCTTGAACTGATAATAATACCGCTATTGTCTATGCGTATATAGATCTTTAATACATGAAAAGACTTCATGATTAGCAGCATGTAAAAAAGATTAGTTGGTTCGTTGTATAAAATGTTGAAATTTTCAAACAGATAAGCTCTTTTAGGCAACGTAAGCTGTGATTAAAGTATTTTTAATCTTTACATCTAGACCTCTAACAAGCTGACTTTGTGACCCCAATGTTGTACGGGAGGGGGGGGGGGGTTGAAATCAAAATTTAAAGGGCGTTCATAATATGTTTATGGTATACATACGTTTTTAAGAAGTTTAAGAGGTAATTATTATCCAAAGAATAATGGATGAATTTTTTAATATAAGCGAATTTTGTATGCAGTTAAATCATCATTTTGAAGTGAAGGAATCAATATAATTTTATAAATAGATATATGCAAATTACTGTTCCAAAATGGTATTTTAATTATATGGAATGGATATATATATATATATATATATTTGTAAATATTTTTATAATAATATGATTAATGAACACTTTTTAAACAATAAATCTTTTAAAAGATTGTACTTGTCACATAAAGAAATTAATAATCGAATTATTGCTATATATAGAAAATTGGGTGTTTCCATTCATAAGATTAAGTTTCCATATATATATTTTAACACATAAATTCCATAAAAATCCTGTTAAATTTAGAACAGTAACAAATGGTTTTAAAACATATAACACTACTGCAGGTAAAATGCTACATAATATTATACAAAACTTCATCAATAAGCAATGTAATAAAGCTATAATTAAAAATAGTAAAGATATTCTGGATATTTTTTGAAATAAAAATATTTATTCAGTTCATAGTTATGACTTTGAAGATATTTTTAATTCCATTAATGTCAATGATATTATTAAGGTAATTTTAGAAAATAATAGTATAATTATGACCTTAATATTAATTTACAAAAATTTAGAGCTCTCTTGGATTTAGTCTTAAAGGGAAACTACATTAATTTTAATGGTTCTTTGTATAAACAAACAAAAGGTTTTCCTCTAGGTGGTGCTAGGAATAGTTTGGCTAATTTATATTTACACTTTTACGAATATAAATATATTATTAATAATGATTATTACATTTTTAGATACATAGATGATCTAATTATTTTTGGTAAAAATAATAATGTTAACCCCGATATTACTTTTTATCCCAATTATTCGAACCTAATTAAAATTAATAGTAATCCAGTTAAAACTAATTAGTTGGATGTATCATTGTATATTAAGGACTATAAATTACAAAAGAAATGATTTTAATTTTAACATTCTTAAAGTGCCTTACTGGAATTCGAATTTATCTATATCTATAATAAGAAATATTATTTTCAATTATATTTATCGTAATAACGTATTAGTAATAGCGTAATAACGTATATTTAAATTTTAATAATTTTATTAAACATTGTATGGAACATAGATACCCTCCTAAATTTATAAAAAGTTACCTAACAGTTAATTAAAAATATGTTATTAGTTGTGCAGTTTATCGACAGATGGCGCCTCATGCTAAGTAAATGAACAATAAGAAATTTTATTTAAAATTAACTGTATATGTCTGGGTTGTACTTTTATTTTCTATAAATTTTAAAACAAAATTTAGATTTTTTTAACTGTATTTTTATAGATTTAATGTTAGTTTATCAAAACCTACTAATTTTATGCTTTACTGATATTCACCTTTCTGTCGCCCGAGAAAATGGTTTTACTGTACTCACGTGGTCACGTACTTATCTAATTGTTTTAGCTTTGTTTAACATATTCTTGTAATTATTACAGCCTATAATATTATCGTTCTATGGCAGGGGTCAGCAACCTTTTGAGTCGGAAGAGCCAAAAATTACAATTTACAAAATTTAAAAGTTTTCAAAGAGCCACAAATTTTTTTCTTGCCAACAATTTTTTGTACTTCCATAAATAAAGTTTTTTTATAAAAAGAAAACTAATCTAATAAACTAAGAAAAAATATATTTATTTATATATAAGTAGTGTATTTCACAACAAGTTAGATAATATGTATATGACATTATTAGACAATTATTTATTATTTAAGTAAAAAATTAAAACAATTAAACATTTACTTACAACATTAACTTGTACTTCAATAACAAACAATTGAGCAAACAAATTCAATGGGAGCGATGGCTTTTCATGGTTATTCTAGTAGCAAATTTAAAATTTATTAAACATTGTAACTTGTACTTAAAAAAACAATAACATATATTTGAGCAAACAAATTCATTGGGAGCGTTGGCTTTGCATGGTTTTAGAAAGTTTGGATAAATTTGGCTCATAACTTGTTTTAAGTTTCAAACACGACTCTAAATTTTCATTCGTTAGTTGGCTTCTTACTTTACTTTTAATTATATTCACGCAAGAGAACGCTTGTGCTCGCACGAATATGTTGATCCGAAGATAGTTAGAACTCCAAATGCCAACTTCTCCTCACTGTAGCAATCTGGAAGACTATTCCATGCGTCGAATATAAGTGCCTCAACTCGCAGCATTTCTTTTAAAGCTATCCACTTTTGTTGCGTTACATACATACATTTCTGGACCTCCAACTCTTCCAACTTGCTTTTCGACTCTGTGAATTTTTCACTCCACAAAACTTTTTTTTAAATCAATCAATTGCATTTCTAGAGATCCAATATCAATTCCAAATGGCTCAATGTGGATTTCGTTACTATTTGTGTTGAGAGGATTTATTATGAATGCTAGAGTGGTTTTGTTAGTTTTAAATTGCTCAAATCTGTCAGCAAATTCATCTTTAATTTTATTTATAACTGTGCTGAAGTAATTCGTTTCAACAGTTGCACTGGTTTTATCACGATATTGCTTTAGAAATTGAAAATGAAGTAATTTACCACTCTGAATATCTTCTGCAAAAAGAATTAATTTTTTTTGAAGCAAACCAGTTCTTCTACCAAAACATAGGCTGAGTTTCCCTTTCCTTGCAGTTTTAGAAACAGCTCATTTAATTTCGCTGTGATATCCACCATAAAGTAAAATTTTCACAACCATTTGTCGTTCTCTAATTCAGGGTGATTAATGTCTCTTTCATTGAGGAATGTATTTATTTCATTCAAGCACAAAGCAAAACGTTTCAACACCTTACCTTTGGAAAGCCATCGCACTTTATTGTGAAGAAGGAGGTCGGAATACTGAGTCTCCATTTCGCTTAAGAATTCTTTAAACTGACGATGGTAGAGTGCTTTTGACAAGATGCTGTTAACAATCTTGATTACCAAATTCATGACCTCGACTATTTCGGCCGGAAATATTTGGGCTCAAAGTGCTTCTTGGTGTATTATGTAGTGAAACGTAAGAATTTCGTGGTTCATTTTGCTCTGAAGAATCGTTGTTGTCCCTTTATTTTTTCCTGTCATACTTCTGGCTCCATCAGTTGCTATTGAAACGATTTAATTTAAATCTATTTTATTGTCTTCAAGGCCTTTTTGCGAAGCATTCGCTATATCTTCCGCTTAGTTTGTCCCGAGAGCGGTAGCAAACCTGGAAGTTGTTCTTTTGGTCCTTGAGAAGTCATATACCTGACAAAAAGGGCAACCTGTGCCGTGTCTTTTATGTCGCAAGACTCATCTATAGCAAGTGATAAGGCAGAAGAAAGTTGAATATCTTCCATCTGCAAATACTATGCTACATTTAAAGATATTTTAGCTGTTCTATCTTGTACTGTTTTAGCGAATGGAGGCAAATCTTTGATTTTTTTCAAGATTTCTGGTTTGTTTTTGAAATCACGAAACAGTTCTTCAGATGCACGTATGAAGCAATCTTTGACATACTCACCATCTGTGAATGGTTTGCCTTTTTTTTTGTAATTTTTAGTGATACCGCAAAGCTTGCCAGATTAACATCACTTGTAGATTGCGTTCAGTTACTTAACATGGAACTTGATTACTGTTTTTACTTTTGGAACTCGTCGACAACTTTTTTTCGTTCACCACCGGTTGGACCAGCAAACTGAGTGTGTTTTGTAGTGAATTGTCTCTCTAAATTTGATTTCTTATTGTGTGCGAGTTTTTCGTGGCAAATGAGACAAGTCGCAAGGCCATCTGAGTTGCATATGAAAGCGAACGACTCCGTCCAATCCCAATTGAATTCTTGCCCTCTTCTTCAGTTCTTTTTTTTTCTTCTTTTTTTTTTTGTAGATGCCATGCTTTCGGTGAAGCTGTAATAGAGAATTTTTAAAACTATTATTTAGGTATTCAAAACAGCAGATCACAAGTTTTGCAATTATTTGCTATGCTAACGTATACCTACGTAAATACATACGAGAAGCTGGGCATAATGAAATATAATTTATCAAAAAAACATTTTACAACGATATTTCCCAATTAAAAATACTTACCAAAAAAGATAAATAATTATCTAATGATTTAATTATTAAAATAAATAATTTAGACACGAAAAACTGCTTGTCTCACTCTCTCATCGTACTAATTGACTATAAGTACATAGTTTCGTCTCATCTGTGGTCGCCCCCCATGCGCGGTGATCGCCAACTGGCACGGACTTGTCAGAACGTGTTTATCACGGCGCAGTCGGCACATTTTAGTTTTTTTTTTAAATTTGGGCAAATATTAGATACTTAGCTTATGAGTAAAGGTGTTATGCCCAGCTATGCCTAAATCAATGAAAATTGCCAAACATATAAACAATCTAAAACTGCAAATACCTATTTTGATCCTCAGAGTTCGAAAATAAGTTTATTAAATAACAATCAATAGGTACTTACACTTATATTTATTATTTTAACGCTAATTTTTAAGTAATAAAAGCTATAAAATATATAAATAATAAAATAGGTAATTATATGTATAATATGTATTTTAAAACTATATAACACTTATTATGTTATCCACCTTCACTTCGGATTTTTTTTATTATATGTGTACATACATACCTTTGAAAAGATAATACTATTCTAACTCCTTTACTTGAAACAACAAACTATACGCAAAACAGCCAAAGCACTGGTGAAGACGCCAAACTGTCTTGCATCGAAAGTGAATTAAATCCTACATAGAAACATCCAACGACGACTTCAATCGAGAGTTTCTGACGAACTGACGATAGTGGGAGGGGTGCGGTGAAAAGCGAGTACAACTGACTGAGAGATAGAAACGGTGCCTAATCCAAGTTAATTCATTATTTTTGCGTATGGAACTAAAGAGCCGCAGCTTCACATCTAAAGAGCCGCATGTGGCTCGCGAGCCGCAGGTTGCCGACCCCTGTTCTATGGTAATAGATTATGGTTTTATTTGTAATAATAGTTAAACTTCTCTAGAAATTTCTTACTTTCCCTATGGCCCAGAGTATTGGCAAATACAGTTGAAGGTTGGCTGGCCGAAAAACTTTGTTTAAACCTGCAATCCTGGTTCCTATGGCCAGGAGTTAGTTTTATTACTACTGTGGCTAAGACTTTATACTATCATGACTGTAGTTATCTTAGGTTTATAACTATTTTGTGTATATTTTTGATATATATATATATATATATATATGTGTGTGTGTGTGTGTGTGTGTGTGTGTGTGTGTATCAATTTACAGAAATATTATTTTTTAAATTTTTTTTTATTTCGAATAATAACTTAACTAAGCACAAAATAGATAAATTCAATAATGATAAGAAGTTCTTCTTTTGTTATTTTTGGATCCTGATTACCCCATAAACTTTAAAGGTCATATATTCAATATCGTAGACATTTAAAAATTTCTACATTTTGTCAACCAACCAAATTATTGCCTACCAAGCTTTATTAGCCTCTCTTTTGATATGCTGGTTTAGAAGCTGTGTTCATATATAATTTGGATATTTACCTTGATGAACAATAACTTTACATTCATTTCCAGATTCTTCACTTAATTGAAAAATACTGTAAGCAGAATTTTTAAAATTCTTCTTTAAGATTTTATGATGAGTTGCAAAATTGAAATTGGTTGACTTCTCATCCATTTTGGAGAGTTTTTACTCAGTATACTCTTTTACAATTTGGATTTATTGTCTATATATATTATCTGGTTTCTTACCTACCGAGACGAAAAAGGGGAAAAAGCTGGTATCACAAACTCGAATAAATTCAGTTATTCGGTCCGAAGTTCAAAATTACTTTTGGACTCGTTAGGTTCCTTTATGAATTTTTTTCCTTTTATAAATTTTATTACGTTGTTTAGTGTGGTTATTGTATTTTATAATTATATATATATATATATATATATATATGTGTGTGTGTGTGTGTGCGTGCGTGTGTGGGTATTTCTATATTCTACAAAAAATCAACATATTATTTTCATTCTTATATAAAGGTAAAAAATAAATCTAATTATAATGTATGCTAGTAAAATAAGGTGTTAAATAATTTACCCAAAGAAAGCTCAAATTTAACAGCCATATGATAATTTTAAAAGGAAAAGAGTCAACAAAAAAAAAATAGATATCGTATACTATATATAGGAATCTGACACTTCCACGAAAGTAAAAAAAAAATTGTAAAAAAATTAATGGGGAGAATTTGTGGTATGGTTTATATTAAATAGTCTTATTTTTCTTAACTCTTTTTTTAGATATTTTAATAATTTGCTTTTATCACTTATTTAAATATGTTGATTGAAATATTTCAGTGTTAAAAGTCAACCAAAATAAACACCATTCATTTCACTGTAAGTGCAATGTGTTGCTTATAATGTTGCATTTGTGCTGATTTTTTTTCTGCAGAAGATTATGTGCGAAAGATTATTTAAAAGAGGCAAACATATTTCTCTTAAGGCTTGTTGACCGTATACGATAAAAATATCTGCTCCAGTTATAAGAAATTCATCCATTTTATTATCACAAACATAAAAACAGAAAGGAAGAAGTAAATTGCATAATAAAGCGATCCATATATAATGAGCAAAACACAACCCTCACGTCATAACAAATCAGAATTACTTGCATAATAAACACGATAGAGGGAAGTTTTTAATTTTTAATGAAATAAGATTTATCTTACGACTGAAACTAATTCTAACTTTTATTTTAATTACTTATTACAACAGATATATAAAAGGAGCGAAAGAATTTTAAGAGATTAATTCATTTGAAAAATGAAATACGCAAAGAGTTAAAGACATGGGAATGATAGAGTTTTGAACACAGAGAACCTCAAAATTTCAATAAAACATCTAGTTTAATACAAAGATCCTAGTGAGTTACAAATGTGATTTTAATAATTTAATTTGGTTAATTCGAAAATAGTTGATTTGAAAAAGGAACAATATAAAGTATCAAATAAGCATTAGGGGCTCACACTGTGCATCCAATTTAATTTAATCTCGAGCTTATGCACCACATTATATAAGAAACTGTGGCTTTATATATTTTAATTCTTCTTATAGTACATGAATGTACGTACATAAGCGCAAAAATCTAATCTTCTTTTAACTAAAATTATGGTTGCAAAATTTTCCTATTAAATAAATTATAGTTTAAAAAAACTAAAAAACACCCTTTTATAGTCAATCGAACTAAGCTGTAATTTAATCTTTTAGTCTCCAGATGCGGGATGGGATCTGAAAAAGGGAAATCGTTAATCCTGATTATTTTGGTCAGAACAATGGAACTAAATTATTGTATTGTCATCAATCCTGGACAAGTGAGCAAAATTTCGAATTAATCTGACCTTTTAATAGTGGGTAAAAATTGAGTTCAAAGATTCCTTTACATATAAGAGAAGCTTATAAAAGAATGTTAAAAATTATTAATATTAAAAATTGTGTGTGAATTATATATGCTCGTATATTTGTTCTTAATCAATGATATTACAAGCTTTTCAATTAGGCACATTTGAAGTTTTTTTGGTTGTTTTCTCTTTGTTTCACTTTAATTCGCAGCACTCCTGTGGTCTAGGATCGTGCAAGTGAAGAGGTCATGCGTGCGAGTCGTGACTTCTAAACCTAGTACCACTGAAGACTCTCAGCTTAGAGGGGTTTACGCATGTTACCTTTTTGAGGCACAAAGTCCTCCTGTTGACGTGATGGAAAAGTTCGAAGAAGGGATGCCAGCTCAAGTGTCATCCCTGTTGTTTGACCGTGGTTCAAAATTAAGAGGTCCGTAGATCTTCGTGTTGTGTTAAATTTCAGTCCAGTTAAAATTCAAATCCAGTGGTTCAGTCAAGGAAACTGTAAGAGTTGACAATTCTTATTCAGTTTAATAGAATATCATATAATTAAAAAATATATCTTAACTTTTTACGTTTTCATTTTGAGCTTAATAAATCATTTTAAATGCAAAAAACAACTTTATTCTTTAATTTTCGTAGAAACAGTACCTGCACAGAGGAAACAAAAATTGTGTCTAAATGTTACACTGGTTGAAAAAGGCACTTTCTATCTCAAAGGCAACAAATATTATAACTAGCTACCTCATTGTTACTTATTTTCTTAAGAATATTCAATTTAATTTGCGGGATATAATAAACCCTATTCTCCCATACAATTATTCTTTATATATATATATATATAGTCTCTCCAAAAATATTCTTAAATATTCAACAATAAATTAGGTACGGCTAAAAATTGTAATCGAAGAGTAAATCCTTAAGATATCCGACTACTTGTAACAACTTTTTTTTGAAAAAGATGAAAATATGGGGATTTTTTTTTGTGGTTTTTAGATTTGTTTAGTACATTTTAAGAAAAATATGCTGAAATTAAGAAGAGAAAAATAAATTATTATTACTAAAAGGGGGGGGGAATGGGGGAAAATTTACAAAAGAATTACATAAACGGGCCTCCATTCTATACAAAAAGTTTATGTACAAATTTTCAATTTTTCAATTTTGATGTGTTGCTATCATATTCATTTTTGAAATGACCTTCAGGATAAGAAATATTTTAATTTTTACAAAAACTAGAGCACTTTATCTTTGTTATTATATGAAATTACTTAAAAAAACAGTGAATATATTCCCATAAGGGACTGTAAATTTTTTAATAAAACAGTTATTGATAAATATGAAGGTTAAAACACTTCTACTATTATGCAGAACATACACAAAAAAATTCAGTTAATTACTTTCAAATCTATTTTAGCAATCGCTGGCCCCGTTTGAGCATTAAAAAAAACATTTCGATTAAAACGCGTTTTAAAGTATAACATCTTCCTTAAAGTAATGGCATCTGCTTTTACTAAAACACTTGTAGTTTTTGTTCTATTGAACAGAAAATATTAAACTTTGGTATTTTTAAAAGCTAATAAGATGGCCTATAAAGAAAAATCATAAAAAAATTTGTCAATTTTGGCACAATTCACAATTTTAGGGTTGTTGGATACCTTAAGGCGCTAAGTTGTATTTTAGTTATCATAGATTAACGAGCTTACTTACACATATGTCAAATAAGCATTGTTAAAAATTCAAAATGTAAGTAATAATTTCGATTTTACAATTATCTTCTTATCAGGCTAGTTTACTAGCTAAGCTTATATATCCACTCATGAATTTTTGTTTTCAATTTATTTAATACTGTGGGCGCAATCGTTGCCCTTACTTTTTCGTTTCTTACCTCATCCATCTTGTTAATGCTTTGTGACAACGACAGGAGTAGACAAAACGTTTCGAACGAAAGTGAAATTGAGAAAAATAAGATTAAAAAATTCCGGAAGTATATGAAGTTACATTTAATGTAGTTTTAATGGGAAAGTTTAAATTTAGGTAAAATGTAGTGTGTTTTGAGCTTATGAATTTTGGGAAGAAAGAGAAGTAAATTTCAATTAATCTTTCGTAAGTTAATTAACATGAACTACAAATTTTCTTATTGTGAGAGATGATGCTTCAAAAATGTAATAAAGTGCTAACTCCCAACTACGTACCCTAATGCTCATGTCCCTAAAAAATAGCATTTCTTAAAGAAATGAGTTATTATTTCTAAGTGGATTATAGCATTAAATTTAATTGAATAAAAGTGAAAGAATTCTTCCCTGTGTTTCCGTAAAATCCATCTATGAACAGAATTTGGTTTTTTAATACTATTTTTTACTTGAAACACTGCATGAAGAGTATTATACATTCAAAAATAATCTACCTTCATATAAAGTATTTTTGTGGTAAATGATCAATTTTTCAAAGTTTTGATATATTTTATGTAATATTTTTACGTTTGCTATTATTTTCTAATTTTTATTCGTGAATTTCTTTGAAAGAAAGACTAGGAATAATGAATAACATTCATTAAAGCCTTAAGTTAGGCAAGTGAAGAAATTTCATTAAATCATAACTTTAATTAAAAAGAATGTTTTATTTTTATGAAATATCTCTCTGGAGCAGACTGTTAATTTATGAACCTTGGAATAAAAATGCTTGGGAATGTACTTAACTCACCATTGCTATTTTTTCTTCCTCTTTTTTTGGCAGAAAAAATTATATGCAATAAACACTCTGAAGAAATTTTTTATATATGACACACACACATATATATATATAATGAAAACAGTTAAGTACACTAAGTGCAAATTATAGACGCAAAAAGAATTCGAAATTTGGTAAGAAACTTCATTTCTTATCAACATAGATAATCAAAATTTTTATAACATTAAGCATAATCTGTTTTACAAAAGGTTTTCCTCGAAATGACATTAAATTGAATGAAATATTAAATAATTTAAGAATGAAAAAATCAAGGGAAAGGAATAACAGACGCAATTCTTAATAATCCTTAATTGCATATTTTTATATATGTTAATTTAGTATATATACCAGGGGCTCTTAAACCATGATCCGCGGACCTTTGGAGCTCCACAGCGCCTTTTTTGAGAGTCCACGGAATCTCTCATGTAACGTTGAGGTTCTCCTTTTTTACAAACTCAGAAACACCTCATGAAAAAGATGTGCCATACTAGACTAGTTCTCTAAATTGTGACCAATGAAAAAAACTCTTCTAGAACATGTATTTAGATCAAGAGTATTAAGTCGGAAGGGGGGTGTTCAAATTCTTGGGTGCCCGCGATGTCACACTCATACATAAAGGGAAGAAGCTGAATAAGCTTTAAGAACCGCTGATATATACTATTGAACAAGGAATTTGTTCTTGTTTGGTAAGATCTTGTACAAATTCTGAAAAACAACCTTGAAGTATATCTTCGTAATAACAGCACTTTTGAGTTAATTCATATTTGAATATTGTCAAACCTATCCATAAAGCTTGTCGTGCTGACTCACCCCAAAGATTTTCAGTTATTATCAGATCAAGGGATTGCGATAGCCAACTGGGTAAGTTCCTGTTACTTTGGGCTGCTTTGTTTTCTTGAAATATAAATTTCTGCGTTGCTATCCTTGACCTATTATTAAAATATTGTCACGAAATACATTAATGTTGTGAAATTTGTTCATTTTTCTAGAGATAAAATTCATTTTACTTTTACAGTGAAATCAAATGTAGGCCCAAATTATGATGCATCCAACTCCATGCTTTGCCTTGTCAAAACTAGTTCTTGTTGTTTTCAAATGTTATGAAAATAGTATTCAAGCCTATCAGGGTCATCCAAATAGAAATTTTTCTTATCGCTAAATAGTATGCATGTCCACTTTTCCTTTTACTAGACATGGTTTTCTGCAAACGATAAAGGTGTTTCTTTGTGGTCTTAACAAATATTCTCTTAAATTTTCTATGAATTAATCGTGGTTCTTTTTGAAGAAACATTTGCATAGTTCTTACACAATCACTAATACCTGTCTTAGTCTCAATTTTTTGTGATGCTAGTGCGGAATTATATACTATTCTTCGAACTCTGTTTCACCCACATTGTTATCAGTTTTCAGGCCTCCCAAAGTTTTGTTAAGGTATCCGACTATATACTTGCGACAACTTTTTAAAAAAAAAATGGAGATATGGGGATTTTTGTGGTTTTTAGATTTGTTTAGTACATTTTAAGAAAAATATGATAAAAATAAGAAGAGAAGGAGAAATTATTATTACTAAAATGGGAAAAAAATCGATAAAAATTTACAAAAAATAACATAAACGCAGCCCATTCTGTACCAAAAGTTTATGAATAAATTTTCAATTTTTCAATTTTGATGGGCTTTTATGTTGGATTCATTTTTTAAATAACTCTCAGGATAAGATGTATTTTAATTTTTACAAAAACTAGAGCACTTTATCTTAGTTATTATACGAAATTGCTTAAAAGGGGGCTGCAAATTTTGTAATAAAACAGTGATTGATAAATCTGTAGGTTAAAACACTTCTACTATTACACAGAATATACACAACAAATTTCAGTTAATTATTTTCAGAACTTTTGGAGCAATCGCTTTGGAGCTCGCGATTGCTCAAAGCGAGCAATCGCTCGCTTTGAGCATTTTCAAAAACGCACATTTCGAGTAAAACGCATTTTAAAATGTGACATCTTGCTTAAAGTAATGACATCTGCTTTTACTAAAACACTTGTAGTTTTGTTCTAGTGAACAGAAAATGTGTCGATTTTTGGCAAAATTCACAATTTTAGGGTAGTCGGATACCTTAACATTGTACAAGACAAGAATTTTTGATGTAGTTTTTAATTACAGAGTACTGATGTAGTTTTTACTACTTTTTCCTATGAAGAATTTCACGAATATAAATATTTTCATCAATAAATACATGAAGTTTGGATTGTTTGGGATGATCAATTAGTTTTGTACCTCTTCTTATAATTTTAATTTCTGTAAGAATAAAGTATAAAATTAGCAGTAACAAAAAATCTCCTAATGTTCTTTTGAAAGCTTTCATACCCCGTGATACAAAATTTTTATCCATTCCAAACTCTTGGGTGAAAATCGTAAAACAATTTTCTTCCTCAAGCTTGCCGATAATTCTTTCACATGTAAATGCGTCCTGATGATTTCTTGTAACCATATCGCACATTTTCACTTACACCTAAGTCTACAAATGCACCTTTCCTTCTTCTTTTTAAATAGTTTTGCACTACGTGCATTGATTCTGCGAGTTTTGCATACCCTCGCGTCAGTTTTGACGTTATTCTTCTAAAATGTGCTTGTACAACATCTTTCCATTCTAACAGCTATTGTATTTGCTTTTTATAGTACTGATCGAAAATAATATCTTTTTTTTTACATTTTGGGACCTGTATGTTGAAATATAACTTAGTTCCTTTAATTTTGTATCCTAATATATGTAAGGCAAATAATTTCTATAACATAAAAAGTGACACACCAAGGAGTTATCTAAATGGAACAAAGTTGCACAAGCAAATACCTTACAAGACAATATGCGTGTAATTAAATTTTAGTGGGAAGGGACTGACTTACTGGAGTTCCAGCACATTGTAACAGAAGAGTTTGATGGCATATAAAACAGTGGACATTGCAGTGCTGAGGCATACCTTCCATGCGAATATGGTTCCGTTGACTCGCGTGGGATGTACTAGAGCTTCACAGGCGGATTTCCGAACAGTATGGACAGATGTCATCACTAGAGAGAGGACATACAATCAGAATAAACGAAGAACCGTCCGATCACGAAACATTCGGGTGGAAGTAGTGCTACCTTTCGACGATGGTGGCAGGAATGGGTGGACCATGGTTAAAGAGTGTCAAGAAAGTATAAATCAACCGAAAGTAGTGACAGAACGCAGTGTAAGAATGATCATCCGATCCGCACTCACAATTCCTGATACATTCTTATCAATGCTCTGACATGTAACTAAAACATTAGTGTCTGCAATAACAATTGATAGGCGGATCAGCAAACGGTAGTAGCTGCTTCTGAGGCTAATGCGCCAGCTGTTTTCACTACTACACACTGCCAGATGTGTTTGCAGTTGCTCCTAGAGCATTTGACCTAGAATCACCCTTACTGAAGTAGAACTGTTTTCAGAAATCAATTCCACTTCCAACTGAGCCCCAATGACCAGAAAAGACGTGCCAAGAGACGTCCAAAGCAGCGGTGGGATACTCACATGATTGTCGTCTACCTCACATTTCGACAAGCAGGAGTTATGGTCTGAGATGCCATTTTATTTGATAATCCCGCCACTTTGGTTATTTTCCGTGACACCTTTATAGAAATGCGATACATCGACGAAATTTGAATTCTCGTAGTTCTGCCCTTCCTTTCACGGATCTCAGGACTTACATTTTAACATGATAATACCCCCGCAAAGTGTATTCATTTTTTTAATTACTTTTCTTCATGTTTCTTCAACACTTACCTGTCCTGCGACGTGTACTCTAGGATACTTCCAAATAGATCGTATTGTATATATATATATATATATGTATATATATATATATTTGTGTGTATATATATACATACATATATGTATTTGTGTATATATATACATATATATATATATTTGTGTGTGTATATATACATATGTATATATTTGTGTGTATATATATATATATATACGTATGCGTATACCCGCACACACACACACACATATATATATTTACGTATGCGTATACCCGCACACACACACATATATATATATATATATATATATATGCAATAACATAATATTTACTTAAATTTCTAATCTTACATAATTTTTTTCTAAATCATAATTACAAACACCCTATTTCGAAACAAATCTCATTTCGTCTCGCATTATTAAATAAATCCTTATTTTGACATATTTATTCGTGATTCCTAGAACAAGAATGTAAATAGCTTACACGTGTATGGCTGAGCTATTAAAACTTTACCCTAAAACATTTACGTAATTTTAGTAAGTAATAAGTTTGATCTTGTAGTAATTAAAATATTACAACATTCAGAATTCATGAAATGAATACATCGTTACATTATATATATATATATATAAATATATAAGAAATAAACTCTTTTTAAAATAAACCTAACTATATAAAGAATACTTGACTTTCTTATTTTGGTTTATCCAATCCATATTTAATATCCATCAACTCTTATTTAAAATAAAGCTCGTTATATTATTTTCATCTTTCACGTACTTTTTACGTTTTCTTTATATTGATTCCCCTTGTATAATTTTATTGAATTTCAATTACTTAAAAGACATTCAGGAAGAGAGAAAAGAAAGTGAAGAGAAAAAGTAGATTAATTTTTAGTTGTAGAAATGATGAGAAAAAAAAAGAAATTAAATTTTCAAGTAGAGAAAAATAAATACTATCTGTCAATTTTGATTTGAAATAAAGCTAAATAATTTCGATGATTCAAGCATAATAATTTATTATTATCACTAAGCAAATAGAATATTTGTAAATTTTTGCTGAAACATTCTCAAAAAGACTTACTCTATAATACTGTTGCTAAGCAAAGTGTAATAAAATAAATATTTATGGATCTCTAAACAAAATTCCCTTTTTTTTTTCTTTCCGTGAATCAATGTTCATAGTCATTACTTTTTGACAGCACATTCTTTACATTTTTACAAATGTATAAATTTTTTTTCTTACCTAACTCATGGAAATTCTTTGAATATATCTTACTTGAAATAAGTTTTGAATTCAATATTTAATCTATCAGAAACTTCCCGAGTCTAATAAAATTTATTTAATATTCTGAAAAATCAGAAATTCCATATTTTGCTGGCAGTTCGAATATTATTCTATTTTCTCGTCCATTTTTTACTTTTAAATCTAATTCCGAATCGGATTTAGAATAGCAATTTCGTACTTTTTGACACTTAAATTTCTACAGAGGATTCTGAAAATCGCACAGTTCCCTAAATTGAATAAAATGACATAAAAGTTTTCTTCAAGTAAATTAAAGGGAAGAATTTTTAGGAAGTATTACGGTTGAATCTATGTGGTGCGCGCCTCGTAACAGTTGATTTACTCAAAGCAACCATGTTGAAGAAGACTTCTGCGAATGGAACCATGTCTATCTTGATTGGCAAATAAAAATATAATTTCAGCATGCTCGTGAATAAAAGCGAATCTGAATTTAAAATAAGCAAATTCGATTTTCCTTTAGGAATATGCTTATATGGGATTGCAATCCCATTTCTTTGAAAGTACAGATCCCAACTTTAGTCCTATTCCACTCTATTTTTCGAGGACTGGCTTTTTCCTAATTCGAAAAAGAATTTTGTTTATACTGGTACTCGATATTTTATTTGGCATCCTGCTGGTCTTTGGAATGGAGGTCACGAAGTCTCTACTTGACTTTGTTCCTTTGAGATAAAAAAAAAAGCTTTCTAACGCTTATCTTCAAACAGGGGATTTTATTATTGAGATATGTAGAAAATGTAAAAGAAAACCAGAGATTTCTTATCGTCAAATTGAGACACAAATCTTTTTGGTCACCCACCTTCGAAGAAATAAAAATAAAGGTAAAACTTATATGATTTATACGAATAAACAAATAGCTTCAATAAAATCTTATGAAATAATTATGATTACAAACCTATCTTTTTTAAATAATTGGTCGGTTATACAGCGTTCGAAAATAAATTCAAATATCTTACGTTTATAATTTGTGTAATATTTTTTATGCTTAGTGATTATCAATTTATAATAGTAAAATATTATGTTAAATATTATGTCCATATATTAAGATTATTATTAGCCTTGTCTATATAGAAAACATCCTTTATCTAGGGCGTTAAAATAGCTACCATTCAGATTGTTGAGAATCGGATCATTACAGATCCATTTTTCTTGACATCTTAATATATCTCATAGAGTAGTCTAGACTCTGGGATCAATTTGAATCTGAAAATTCATTATCATAAAAACATGTCTCAAAGCGAATGCGCAGACGTTTTCACAATCAAGGATTCTATGCAATATTATCCCTTGTCTAAGTTCCTCTAATCAATGGCAGAGGAATCTCAGTTTATAGTGGGAAGAGAGCACACGTTACATGGAGTAAACAGTAATATGCTTCAGTACTCTTCACAAACGAATTCTGGTTTGCAGTGAAGAGTGATCTAGGTCATGGGGCTCATTTAGAAAGGGTAAGGCTCCAGACGCTTCCAATCTAGCACTGTTAATAGACACACAGTTGTAGAGTAGGCTTAAGCATGGTTTAAACTAAACTCTCTATGGGTAGTCTGAGTCTCTAACACTAAACTGTACGGAGATACTGCGACTAATGTGTGAAATAGCAGTGTGCCCCATGTGTCACACCATATGCTGGTGATGTTGGTGATGATAACTAATCCTAATGGACGAGAAAATCCGGTATCGTCGAGCTAAGATTCGTGATGAATATCTTGAGAATGAGGATTTGAAGAAAATAGAATGAACAGGGAGAGAGAAAAAGAGCATAATCTTCGGACCTTAATCCGATTAGATTCTTTGACACTGCCTCAGCAGACAAGCGATTATTTTAAGTCGTCCTTCAAAATCTCGAATAGGGATTAATTACTATGGACGTTGCTACAAATTCCAGTGTATTGCACTTTATATATATATATATATATATATATATATATATATATATAAATGACAATATTTAGAGTCGAGGATGTCAACGCATTAGAATTAAAGGTGGATACACTTCTAATTAAAACCTATTTTTTAAATTTTTTGAAAAATGGGTTTTTAAACAGTGGATCTCTGCATATATATACCATTCTTGTGATGTTAAAGCTATGTAAAATTTAATAAATAATCATTTAAAGCCAAATTTAATGTTTTCAATTTTCGTAAGTAATTAAAAAAAGATACAAATGCTATTTGTACCTTAACTTTCAAACATCATAGTATATTATGTAAATTAGCTGTAAGGCAGAAACGGTGCTTGTCAGAAATTCATTCGAGTAGTAAGTTTGAATCCCAGTTCTCTGAAGAACTTTCTTGTAGAGGGGCAGATTCATGCTAAATATAACGAGGCTCGAAGATCTCACGTTGACGTGGTGTAAAAGCTGGAGAGGGTGGGTGCAAGCTAAGATTCCATCCAAGTTCCTTGATTAAGGTTCAAAATTACACAGTCTGTCGCCAACAACCCTCATGCAGCTTCAAAGTGCAATAGATAAGTAAATGTCAATAGATTATTGCTTAAAAGGTAAAATGAGAAAATGCTAGCTTTCTCAGTCATAAATTATATTTTATGGTATTTTTATTGATTTTTTATTGCTAATTTAAAGCAAATTATATATTGATTATGTGGAGAATTTCAATACTTCAGTAATTGCATTGAAATCAGTGAAAAAAAGATAATTACTTTTCAAGCTTACCAGTTGGTTAAACAAAAGTAATTAGATACAGACGTTCTTTAATAGGCTCACATCAAACACACATTAAGATCTTTAAAAATTTGAACTTAGAATGAATTAACTTTTGTCTGTCGTGTGATTCTTTTAGCTGAGCCAAAGATATCTACAAAGGGATTAAGACTCTACAATATTTTATTTTACTCAATATATAAAAGTTATTTAAATTCCGTATTATTTAGTATATTCACACACACACAAAAGTTGAAGACATCAATTTTATAAAATGGTCAGTAGTACTTTTAAACTGCTGTCATTAGCATTGTCACATTAGATATTAACTATTAAGTCATTTTTTTTCTCAAATGGACTTCATTTTGGCAGCTAAGCCTTTGCAAACACGGCAAGTCGTCAAGTATGAGAGCCATTTCATCAGTGGCACCATCTAGTGGGGACTCTCACTTCCAAATTTTTGACGCTTGAATTTATTCAATTCCATCTGTCATCCCATGCTAAATATTGCCTTGATTAAATTTTTCCAAAAGTACCAGAGCTAAATTGATAATCAAATGATCTTATACGTACCCCATAATCGTATGACTTGCGTGTCTACGATATTTGCATCCAGAAAACCTATCGATTCTAGCCAGGATCGTACCCGCAACCTTAGGCTTGCAAGGCACCGAGCCGACTAGCTATTAAGTACTTAGATAATATACTTTAAGGTACTTTTAATGCTAATGGATCATTAAAAGCTTTTAGAAAATAATTTATTAAAAAATGCTTATAATCTAAAGCAGTATTCTTATCAATTTTTTTAAAACTTCAGAGATTGGCTTACGTTTTTGATTATTAAAATTGGGCAAATGAAAAATAACTGAACGTGCAATTGGTAAATCGAAATAGGAAAGCCAAAGAAAGGAAGAAACATATAATATACAAAGAAAAATATTTAAAAAAAGGAAGAAGTAAAATAATAATTTAGGTTGGAAACTTCTTTAAATTCTCAAAACATATTCATTTCATTTTTTATTATTTAGTTTTGAGGGAAATTTGTATAAATATATAATAAAATAAGGTTAATCTTTTACTTTTGATTTTACAATTTCCTTGAATCTTTAATTTTTTGTCATTACTAAATATATCTTTAAATAAAAAAGAAATAGCAATCACACACACACACAGATTGTAAGTAAATGAATTCTGTAAATATTGAAGGAACCTAACAATCTTTCATTTTTGTACCAATTATTTACAAGTAATGAGCAAATAAAAAAGAAAGAAAGCAAGAATTGAAAGCGAACAAAGCAAAAAATTTGACAATGTTTCACTTGTTATTGAAAATAAATTTAATGGCCAAGCTTTTCGAAGTCTTTTGTGAATTTACATTTAATTTGTATTCCTTTTGAAATTTTGCTATAACAAGGAAAATCATTAAATAAATATATTTTATCCAAGTTATTTTTCTCAATTAGTTTGATTTAGAATATATTTCGTGTTTTGGAGGTAGGAGAATTTCAGAAAATATTTGCAAGACTACCATTAGCATATCGTTTTATTAGATACTGTTTTTATTATGTAATGATAATTTACATTTCTTGGAAATAAGTTTTGGATTAACTTTGAAAATCGAAAGAAAAAAAGAAGCCATAAAGAGAACTAGTTTCGATTTAAATATGAAATTGATGTGACAAGGTATAGATTCAAGTGTAATAATGTTAATCAATGAACTTCATTATTCATAACACTTTAATGTGATTATTTTTGTTATGCTTTTTTGTCGAGAAAATCTACATTTCATCCGCAAAGGACTGCTACTGCTTAATTCGCTAGTGTGAATGTGCATATTCATGAATTTGTTGTACCAAAGGAGGAGATGATTTATATACATATTTATTTTGAAAAAGTCTTGTTTCTTATGATATAAAAAAAGATTTGCTCTCTCGAAAGCACATTATTGAATTATTTTTTTATAATTAAAATGAAACACTAATGCAGAATTTTTAAAAAATAGGTTTCAAGTTGTACAAAAGTCCCATCAGAGTTTTTAATTCTGTGACAGAAAAGAATGCCATTGATTGATATTTAATACTCAGTATTAATTATTTTGTACGACAAGTTTTTGCATTTATATTTAAAAAATTCTTGCGTTTTAACTTTTAATTTTTTATCAATTCAAATGCATCTATCTGGTCGAATTTTAATGGAAAACGCGTTGCTGTCTCTCTCTATATATATTTATATATATTTTTATATACTAAATTAAAAAAATAGCAAGAACAAACTATCAACTAACTAAGCCAGAAGATAGAAACCTGATTTTAAGACACGTAACTATAAAAAATGGTGGAAATATATAAGATTTAAATAAACGTATTTATAGCAGGAAACACCGTTAGAACTTTAAAATGGAAGAAACCAAAAGAGTCAATGGACTAAAATGAGACCTATTAGGATTTCTAAAGCTGTTGCTGAATTAGGACAGCAAATTAGGGTTAAGTATACTTTATGGATCCACCTTCCCCGTACAGCAGAAATTTTCATAATAGAAAAAAACAGAGCCATATTGAATGTTAGGCCTAAAACTAACACATGTAAATTTTGCAGCAGACTGAAAAATAAAATAAAATTTAAAAAAATTATGAAAGGAAAGGTTTCCTACAAAGAGATGAATTTAAAAATAATATATATATATGTTGTGTGTGTGTGTGTGTGTGTGTGTGTAATGACTCCCTCTAGCACTCTTTAAATTAACTCCTTTAAATTATTTTCTAATTCTTTAGTACGTGTCTAACATGATAATCTTAATCGTAATCTAATTGCTCGCGCGCGTTTACAACCAATCACGACTCCTGTTAGAAAAGAAGTCGCACGACCTTCACCGCCAGTATAAAACCCAGTGCGCTGTGTGTGCCAGTGCCCAGTGCGCTCTTTGTCTTTGTGCTCTTCATGTAAATTGCGCTACTGCTTGCTTCCGTCTGTCCGCCTTTGTGTTTTTAAATAGCAGCTTTTGTGTGAACTGTTGCAATGTCCTGGTCAAGAAATAATAAAAGTTTACAAATATCAAGTCTCCTCCAATATGCCATGACTACAACATAACATAACGTTTAATACCTAATTAAAATTTCAAGCAGCCCAGGGCAACATATATATAATTAATACGTTGGTTTTCTTTAAAAAAACTATAACACAGAAATAGTAATTAATAAAAATGTTATTCACTATTTTTGTAATTAATGGAAAACATATTTTAAGGAATAAAACACAATGAGTTTTCTAATTTTCATTAAAAAGAATAATTTTCTCGGAAATTTGTTTACGCTGCTGCAGCGCATGCACCATTTTCTTATGCACTGTCTGGCCATCTTCTAAAGTGCAACAGCCTGAAACAAGCATCTAATACAATGCTTCTCAAACTTTCAATATTTGTGACCCAGTTTTCCATCATAATTTTCATCGCGCTTCTCCCCCCCCCCCATACAATAACGACGAATTAAATGCAATAATAATGCACTTTGACGCTAAAGCTATAATACGAATTTAATTATGAACCGTACAAATTATCAAAATAAGTATTAAATTTTGTATATGAGAAGCCCATAAGATCCATTAGTAGTTATTAAATATGTTTTTAACTTCGTATTGATAAATTAATTATGAAATACATTGTGTAGTACTGATACATTTATAAATAAACTTTATCAATGTAAATGTGTATTTTATTTTTCACTCCATCCCGATGTATTTTGTTTTGTTTTCTTTCAAATAAATAACTATTTTAAATCTTTTATTTTCGTCTTTTTGATATGCTAGCGTCCCCCACATAGGGTTATCACGCCCCCCTAGGTTACGCACCCGACAGTTAGAGAAACACTGATCTAATAGACATAACATTTGCACCATGCAAAGGCATGGGAAAAAAACAGTGCACACTCAAATAGTTTGGTGTAGAATTATTTACACTGCTATATAAAGGGAAAGTAGAAGACTTTCTAAGTACTAGAATTATATTAGTGAGGGAAGAGGATTTAGCATACTTTCTCGAAGAATACGAAAGTCAGTCGTGCTCATTGCTGAATACCGATATACAAAATACAGATTTCTCTGTAGTCTGCAAATTGAATTAGGCTGTTATTTCAATAATTCCCCCCCCCCCTTGTTCTTCATGCCACATTTTCCAATAAATTTGGCCTTTATATCCTTTGTCTTTTATGATTTTGCTCGTACGTGAAATAACCAACAATGCATTTCATGTTGAAAATATAGTTACAAATCCAATAGTTTTGAAAAGATAATTGAATACTTTCAATATTCATTGAGATTGTAAGTTTGAACAATTTCTGGTGTTTTGCATACAGAACAATATTTTAGAATACCTGGATTTTTCCATAATATATATATAAATATATATGTATATATCTATATCTATATATATGCATATATATATATGTATATATATGCATATATATATCTATATATATGCATATATATATATGTATATATATGCATATATATATATATATGTATGTATTTATAGCGTGTTTATAAAATCAATACTACTCATATTGCTTTTGAGCTATGAGATGTGTGTGTAGAATTTTTGAGCTATGCTGTAGAATTTTTTTATTAAAGCTATAAGGTTTCATAAAAAATATACAGAATCAAGGAAAAAGATATTTTTCCACGAAACGATTGCTTTGTGTGTGTGTGTTCTTGCTTTTCTTATACAGTAAAGAAGCATTATTTTCCAGAAAAAATTATATATTATTGATTTTGGAAAGATTCCAGACTTTTCGAACCCATTGAATAAAGATGTTTTCCGCTGTGCTTATGTAAGAGAACATATATAAAATTTAGACAGCCAGGATAATTCACATGCATTCGGAATTTTGAATCCTTGAAAACATTCAGTGCATTTATCATGTAAAAGCATCAAAGCATCTGAAAGATTTTCTGCCATTATTGTCAAAATTTAGAATTTTGGTTTGGGCAAAATTATATTTTATTTGTTATTAGCCTCAAAAGTCCTTTGGGTTGAAAAAGATTACCGAATAGCACGTTTGACAGATATAAACGATGCCCATTAGTCATCTGAATCGAAAGAAAAACTCGTAAAAAACAAGTGTTAAGGTTCAAATACCAAAGTAAAATTCTGAAGCTTTCATTTTTCAAAAGTCTAAAGGATTTTGCCGATAACTGAAAAAGTGTGAAAGAAAGATTACTTGAGAGGAAAAGAATTAGCTTTTGAATCCAGTTGTTGAAGTTGGTGGACAAAAAATAAAAATAAAACAATACAGAACTCATAAATTGCGTTGCTTACGGGAAATCAAAGAGTTTTATGAAAAAATTTAAAGAGTAAAGTTTCATAAAAAAATGTAAATTTTTTATGTCTCGCAATTTTATTGACCATATCTTGAAATTTCCAAAACACATGTAAAATATTCAATGAATATAGCATTAACTGCAAATTTCCTTGAGTAATTAAACATTTCTTTTTTGAAGAGAAGTACATATATAGAGGAACGACTCATTTCACTTTTACATTTAAAGAGATATTATTACCTCTTTTTCTACAACTTATTTATTTGAGACGATATATTTTCGTCTTTAACAACCATGAAACCAAAGAAATGATCAAATCTAAAGAGTGTTGAGAAAATACTTCGTCCGGTGGTGTCGACTATTATTCCAAGATTCAATGACATACTTAAAAGCAATCAAACACATCGTTCCCACTCATACTTAAATCTCGCATATACCGTTGTTAATAAAAGGAGATGATCTAAGAAGGTAACTCAAAATGACTACACTGAAGAAACTGATTATAGTTTATGTATAATTTACCTTGTAATTACACTATATAACGTTTTTTTATTTTGTTACTTAATTAAAGTATTTGTATCGTTATATTCAAAGTAAACACTTGTTGCGGATATTTATCTCAACAAAACAATAATATACTATAGTGCTTCTTAAACTTTTAACATTTGCGACACAATATTCAATCATAATTTTCATCGCCCCCCCCCCTCCATACAATAACAATGTATTGAATTCGATAATACTATACTTTGACGCTAAAGCTACAACACGACTTTAACCTCATAATTGCCACAGATGAATATAAACGTTTCTCTCATCCAAAGCATTAGTTGCCCTGGACGTATATATACGTCTTTCCGAAGTACGATCTTCTCTGTGTTGTACTATTCATAAAAATTATTCCGATGGCTTTGGAATGTAACAAAAGGACCTTGATAATGTTTGCGATAGATTTACTTATTTCGGAGAAGATTTTACTTATTTATTCCTTTTCACATCCCTCCCCTTCAATCTATCACATACGCGTGCCTAGGTGGAAAACGGTGGGATTGGGGAGCGAATCGCGCAATACACTGGCCTCCAAAAGTTAAGGAATAACATGTTTTTCGAAGTTCACCGTAAAAAAATGACAGTAACAACAAAATTTATAGTTTATGTAAATGATAAAAAGGAACTTTATACAAATTTATGTAAAAACAATAGGTACCACGTTTTTTAATAGGAAAGCGCAGATATATATATGAGTGAGAGAAAAATATGCATATATCACAGGCTTTCGTAATTACGCGTGTAACTTTTGTTGATTTACAACTTTTGTTAGCAGATTTGTTTACTATAGGCAGTGGGGTCCCACAATGTCTGAGAAAAGCTGTGTGCCCGATTCGTTAAGGTGGAGGGTGGTCGGATGGATGGAAATGGGGTTGTCAACGGCTGATGCTGCTAGGCGACTTAATGTGTCTCGTAGTGTGGTCCACCGTCTCTGGAATCAATATCAAACCGAAGCATCTGTGTCCAGAAGACATGTTTCAGGCCGACCACGAGCTGCAACATTTGCAGGAGACCGTTTAATCGCTCTTTCGGCCCGCAGGAGAAGAAGGATTTCTGTGCCGCAACTTGTTGCAGACCACTCTGTAGCAGTGGGGAGAAGAATATCCGCTAGTACGTTGCGAAGGTGTCTTCACAATTCAGGTCTCTATACAAGACGACCAGTTGTGTGTGTACCACTCAACAGACGATGAAAAAGGGCCCACTTATCTTGGGCAAGAGAACACGTTTCCTGGACCAGACAGTAATGGGCTTCTGTACTATTTTTAGACGAGTCCAAATTCACACCGGAGAGCGATTCGGACGTCTGCTCATCTGGTGGGAACGAAGCACCAAATATCATCAATCCAACACTGTTGAAAGACACAGTTACCGAGGTGGTGCAATAATGGTTTGGGCAGGGATCTTACTCGGTGGTCATACTGACCTGCATGTGTTCCAGGGAGAAACTCTGACTTGTGTGAGATATCGGGATGAGCACCTTGATCCATATGTCCACCACCTATATGCCGGTGCAATTGGCAATGACTTCATTCTGATGGATGATAATGCACGACCTCACGGAGCTGTAATTGCTGAGGAATATCTTGAGGGTCTTGGCTTGGAGCGGATGGAATGGCCAGCTCGATTTCCAGACTTAATTCCGAAAGAACATCTTTGGGACTATCTTGGTAGACAGGTTACTGGGGCCTTAAGTCCTCCTTCAAGGTCTTTAGGAGAGCTGGAACAAAGCTTACTCCGTGACTGATCTTAGCTTCCCATTTCGGTAACCGACAACTTAATTGACAGCATGGAAATTCGATGCCGCTAATGCATTCAAGCTAGGGGTGGACATATACCTTATAAAAACCCATTTTTGTTATGTTTCTATGGCATTTTACCACATAAAACCGTGATTTTTATTTTTTTCAAGAATGGACTTTTCCAGCGAGATAGCCTTTTTTTTTTGTTGTAAATCATTTTTGAATTTTTGTTATGTTTATTTCTATCTTGCAGTCAATACGTAACAGTTTTGTGCACATGTCATCCAAATTTGGTGTTTCTACATTCATTCATTTGCAAATAAGGCGCAGAAAACCGGTTGTTCCTTAACTTTTGGAGGCCAGTGTATTTATTTGGCAGTTAAGGGATTAATTATAAACAGTACAAATTATCAAAATAAATGTTAAATTTTGTATATAGTTTTATATATGTGACAAGCACATATAGGGTCACTAGTAATTATTAAACTTGTTCTTAACTTAGTATTGCTAAATTAATTACGAAATACATTGTGCAGTATTGATACATTTATAAGTGCATTTCATCAATGCAAATGTGTATTTTTATTTTAAGTCAGAATGTATTTTATTTGTTTAATTTCAATAAATTAATAATTTTTAAATAATCTTTTGTTTTTGACTTTTCAATATGCTCGTGCCCCCCCCCCCTCGTAAAGTTATTAAGCCTCCCTAGGGTTGTGTGCTACAGAGTTTGAGAAACGATGATATACTACAAATAAAACACGTATAGAACAATCCAAGTGTGTATAAACCTTGCACAATGCTTACGCGGTCGCGCAAAATTTCTGTACAGAAAATGGGGTCGTCATCACATAAAGCTTAAGAACCCTTGCTTTTAATTGTGACACTAATCAACATTTCCTAACTCAATGTATTCAGGAATTTCCTTTATTTTCATTAATATCATACTAGAAGCATTGCGAAAGCTATTGTCAACGGTTGTCGTACTTCTGCACTACGATTAAGAGAAAAAGGACCACATAAAAACTTAAAAGACCCAATTCCATTCCACATGTTGAATTTGTTATTACTTTGTACCTCAGAGCTTTAAAGAAACGTGCCTGCTAACCTGCGATTCGAGAATCTTCGGCTCCGAAGCTAGCTATTATGACTACTAAGTTATTGTACTGTAGGAAAAGACTTGAAGGAATGAATGGTAAATAGAACTGTACCGAAAATAATGGTTTTCGGTTCAGTTCCGAATGAATAACTTTATTTTATGTATATTCTTATTTGTTCTAAAAATATAATTCTATCATAAACCAAAAATATAATTCGATAAAAATTTAGAATATTATATTCTTTGTTTAATTGGTACTCTATGTGAATTGATACAATTAACCAGCATGTACGATACGAACGGTAAGAAGAGAACGGCAAGCATAGGCATTGTTATCTATTATCAAAATCGGATTTGACTACTAGGTTCATGATTATGTCGATTCATGACCTAGTAGCTTACAATCTTATACATTAGCGGATTGGTAATTTTATTCTCTTCCCAGAAATCTAAAATGTTATATTTTATATCAAATCTTCGTACGTTGTCAAAATTATTCAAAATAAATTCAATGTGTGTCAATCTCGGTAGAAATAAGGGATCTATGCGTTTTTATCACCAATTCGTTTTTTAAAAAACTCAAAATTGTCTTCATTTTCATCGCTTTCAATAGAAGATTGTGTTTCCTCGTTTATAATTTAAATGGATTTTTCCAAACATTGTAATTTGTTCCAACTATTCTTTAAATGTTGCACAGCCTGGTCTATCTAAAAAGTCTATACTATTCGTGGATGATCGCATGCTGAGATGCAAAAAATATAACTTAGACTGATATTTTTCTTTAAAAAAATCATCTATATACTTCTCTAGTTCAACCAAATGAATAAAATTAACCTTTTACGGGTAGAAAAGCACTAGTGAACATCAAAACAGGAAATTGAGAAGTAATGCATATGTAATGATGATAATTATATGGTTGACGTTAAAAGAGAAAATATTGATAAGTTGGTTACAGAAACAAGATGACTGAAAATATATCGAACCGAAATAAACCGATATTTTTTTCGGTTCGAAAAGGCCTGCTTTTAATACAAAAAATAAGATCGAAATCTACGGGCGCGCGTTATACGCTGGGAATAAAAATATCTTTATAAATGAAAAAGAGATGAGCATAAAGAAAAATTATACTTTTATATATAACGGAATATTGTTTATTTAAAAGAAATGACATTCCTTATAAACTTAAAGGGCTGTTGATCTAGAAGTATACCATTTTTCAAAAGCTTGAGATAATACCTCGAATAAGTTACTTCAAAACATAACAGCATTGAACGCGTACATTTCAGGTTTCTTCGTAAAAAGAGGAGAGGCGCGTTGTACGACAAATAACCCCAAAATTAAAAAATTCTGCTTAAACGTATAGTGCGTGTTATACTCCGGCTTTTACAGTACATAAGTGGCTCTGGATTTATTGAATTCATAGGTTAAAGTAAAAGAAAACTAGACATTAAAGATATTAAAAATAGCATTTTTTAAAAAAATATTGCAATTCCCCCTTCCCAATGTAAATGATTTCAAAAATAATTTCCATTCAGTCCATAATATGACTGTAGTTAAAAAAGCTCATAATGTATTCCTAAGTATTTTCTAAAGTAGACTTACTAAAAAAGAAACCTATTTTCTTGTACTTCTGATCGGTCGACTGAAAAAATAACAGGACTCGTTAAGAAGAAAAAAATACAGTAATGTTTTCTCTTGAAGCCATTCAAAATTGGGAGTAAGACTTTGCTTCTTGGAGAAGATTATTTTTTGTCGTGAAAGGCGATTTTCTGGTTCGGTTGACGTTTTTCTGCGACTAAGGCTATTTCGAAACGGACTGTAATGCTTAAAGAGAAGAAAGAGATTTTTGTACTAACGAGTCTCAATCCGAATCGCGTTGTAGAAGCAGGGAGTATGAAGTTGTTTGACAGACGATGCAATTTAGAAACAATAATGTGTTCTATTCAAAAAATAAATTGTTTGGATCAAAAAACTATTGAATAAGATCAATCTAAAATTGAAGAATTTTTTTCTTTTAAAGTATCATGAATAATAACGCAGGAGCCTAGATTAAATAACAAAAAGTAACGAAAAGTTAGTACTTTGCTAATATAAATTTCTATCATATCATCAATAAAAATTGCTTTTATTATTTTATTTTAACAATAAAGTATGTGCTATTTTGCTTGGATATTTATTTTAATTCAGAATTATTCACTTGATTTTTAATATATCGTTTTTCAATCAATTTCACATCTTGAAAATGGTAGCAGAGTACCGTAAAATCTGGTGTATAAAACGCACCTATACTTTCAAAAACTGTATTTTTTTTTTCTAATTTTCAAATATATTCATCGTATAATACACCCCTTTTTTTGCAAAGGAACCTGAAATGAACGAGTGCAGTGCTTATGTTTTGAAGTCCTTTATTCGAAGTATTATTCCAGGTTTTTGAAGAAACAGTATACTTCTAGAACTACAACACTTTAAATTCATTAGCAGGAGCGTAGCTACCACCGTATCGGCCGCTTCAATGATACGGGGACCCCAAGCTACACAGGGGCTCCAAAATGTGTATCATGTTGACATTTTGGAATAAGTGTTTTAATTGTTTTCTAAAAAAGGGACCCCAAGGAAGTTTGATTCAGGGCCCAATTAGGACTAGGCACGCCTGTGTTCATTAGATACATCATTTCTTTTATTTAAAAAGTATTTCGATCTATAAAGAAGTCTGCTTTTTTTTAATGCTTATCCTTTTTGTGTTATTTTTGAAGCTATTTTTATACCCGGCGCATCACGTGCACCCGTACATTTCAATCTTAATTAAAAAGTTCGAGCTATACTCCGAATTTTACGGTATGCGTAATTTCGGAGTTTTTTTCTCTAAAAGTGATAGCTGTATAATTGTAGTATTAACAAATCAAAAAAATTAATCATATTAACAATTTTTTTTATAATATAAACCATTATTTTTTTTAATATATCGAAGGATTACTATGCTGATATTGCGTTTAAAATAACATTTTTAGGCAGGGAGGGAAGTAATTAAACTCAAGTGAAATCTAATTAGTACCTCTTACGTGCATTTTTGCTTTAGAAGCATAATTTAGAAAAATAAATGACCGCGGTAGCCTAGTGGTCAAGGTAACGAAACTCGTGGCTGGCGTGTCTTGAGTTCGTGCCCAGTACCATTGAAAGCCCACCGTATAGAGGAACGACGCTCGTTAAATCTGTCGAGAGCTCAAACGTCCTCCAGTTGGTGTGGTGTGGTAGTTAGGAGAGGGAGGTGCCAGCTCAGGTGTCGTCCTCGTCACTTGACCATGGTTCAAAATAACGAGATCCGTCGCCAAAATTCCTCGTGTAGCTAAACAGTGCGACGTTAATATCCACTTACTCAGAAAAATAAATTAATTACGATCTTTATACTTAGTTTAAACTGTCGAAAAAAATTGTTAAGACAATAAAATCGCTTCAATGCTAATTTTTTTTGCATTGAAGATCTGTAATACGCATGATGGACGCTGGAATATGCAGAAATTAAAGAAAAATTGTGTGAAAAAACGATAATTTCTCTATTGATATTTTTAAATTTAAGGAGGCAAATTTCTTCTGTTACAAATGTTCCTGTTCTAAAACTTTTTTACCTTTATCCTTTTTTCGCATCTCCTCTAAATCAAATTTGTGGCCGTAAAATTGCCTAGCAGTGGTAAAAATCGAGGGGAATGGAGTTTTATATTCAGAGATTCTGAAGGTCATTTTACATAAGAATTAAAAGAAATGGTACCAGGGCGTGATTTTTTCCTTGTTTTTTTTAGCAGAGCAGTGCAATCAAAACATTTGTTTACAGTGTAAGAGGGATCAAAATCACTGTCTTTACTAGAAAAATGTTCCATATATTTTCTATAATTGAATCCAATGTAGAATTTTCTCCGTCAATGCTTTGAGATGAGCTTCTGTGCACAGTATTTTGTGACACTAATTCTTTGTCAGAACATCTCTAATTTTTTTGTTATAATTTATCCTTATTTATTTTTACATTCATTTTTCACTTTTGATTTTGCAAGTTCTTTAAATAATTCTTGACGTCTACTAAAATAAAATCTTTATATCTTGCTGGAATTTTAAAATGTCTTCTGCATTTAGATCAATGATTAAAAAATAAACATCCAGATTTAAGGTCCTCAAATAGGTTCTCTTTAGGTACTAAGTATAAGGTCCTCAAAAATTAAACTGGAAAATACTGTGTAAAAGAGATGTATGTAATTCAACAAGAACAATATTTATAGCATTCAGCTAAAGAAGAAAAACAGAAAATACATTAAAACGTATCCTTTCAAGAATCTAAAGGGTTCCTAAAGAAAATGAGATTATTATCTCTCTCTATATATAAGAGGAAAAACTCACTCATCGGGAGATCTCCAGAACTATTGCTCCTAAAGTCTTGAAATTTGGTAAGCGCGTTTCTTTTCTTCAGAAGAAATCCGCTAAGAACGGGTTTTATGGAATTCCACTTCTAAGGGGATTAGGTTAGAGTAAAGATAAAAAGAAATTTTTTTTAACTATTAGATCTACATACTTCAAACTTGACACAAGCATGTTTTCTTTGTTGAGTAGAGAACCACTAAAAATGGGTTTCGATGAAATCAACTGTGGAGGAAAGTTACGGGTGGCGTGAAAAATAATTAATTTCAGTTTCAGAAATTCAAGTTCTGTCCTTTTTAAATCAAAAAGTGATGGATATAAGAATGTTTATCAATGCAATCAAAACTTAAATGATAATGATTTAATATTAATAATCTACCTAATGACTTAGATATCAATAACTTTAATTATACGACGGTTTGTGACTATTCGATATCATGAAATACCCAGCAAATTGGGTGGGCAACAGCTAGTAAATTTATAAGAGGTTGAAAAAATACAATTAACCCCTTAATTGGTTTGCCCGTACACTGTATGGACTACCGAAAGCTGACTACTACAGGTTTGCCCGTACACTGTACGGGCACTGATATTTTCTTATTTCTATCTTTGATTTGCATGTATTTTTAATTCAAATAGTGAGATTATTAGAGCTAGTGTTTTTAAGGATACAGTTCGTCCATAGTACTGAAATACATCTCAATTTGTTGCTTGAGAAGAAATGAAAATGTGGAAAGATAATCTAAAACCGATATTATCTCTTTCTACATTGTATTGTTCGACTTAGTATTATACCATGCTTCAAATTGTGTGTTCGTTTATATCTGCACATACACATACAAATACTCAACGACTTGAAAACGAGGTATGAACATGAGTTTTTTGTAAGTAAGAAATAAATTCTTTTAAGATACAGGAAATATTCTTCATAGTATGCTGAGTGTACTTAAAAAAAAGCATACTTTTAGAGTCTTTTGTGTTTCACAATAGCAAAATAAAAAATAGCGTGAAAAACCTTAAAATTTAAAATTAAAGGAAAATTCTTTCATTTTCGGATTTTGTTAAGTATTATGCTTTGTTATATGAAATTATAAAATGTGTTTTTTTTAACATGTTGGACAGTAAAAAACTGACCGCTTAAAGGATTAAGTAGCGAGTAAGATTACATTATTATCTTGGTAATAACGACTCGATCTCATCAGAGCTGAATTAAATATGCCCTCTATAATACACCAAATATATTACACTTTTCAATTCCTACTATTAGTTCTTTCTCTCTCTAATATAATCTTGTTCAAATTTTTAATAGTTAATAAAATACTTTCTATTTATCCATTCAAGTTCAAATACATTTTTTTAACTTGCAGTGGATGACACTTGATGTTAATACAGTTTTTATAAAATATTAATTCATTAATTAAATTTAAAAGAAAATGAATAAATAGTAACAAACAAAAATAATAGTCCAACAGCATATATAGAAAGGAAAATCGTTCGTTGTATCTCTATAGTGCAATGGATAACGCGTTGGACTTCTTATCCAAAGTTCGTGGGCTTGAATCCCACCTGGGATGGCCTAATTTCTGAGAATGTGATTTCTTTTTTACTATACTATTTTAGTTTAATAATAAAATTTAATTAATGAATAAATAGTATCAAACAAACAAAATTGTCCAGCACCAAATATAGAAAGGAAAATGGAAAGTTGCAAGGAAAATCGCTTTCTATTTTATCACTTAATATTTTGTGATTCTGTTATATGTATATATATATTTATATTAATTGTAACTATTTAATAAAAAGTAACTAAAATAAAAATTTTCTTTAATGATGTAAGTAGGAATTGATTTAAAAAGATTTTTTTATATTACTTGTTTAGACTATTCTTCAAAAATTTAACATAAAAATTTGTATAAAGATCTACAAAAAAGGGAATTTTTAGTTTTTCTGTATGAAAAATGGAACTTATTTTCTGAGAAATACGAAATTTTCGCAATTTTTTGTTTGAACCCATCATGTTAAATCACACTAGAACTACGCTGTTGCAGTTATTTGATATCAAATTCAAATAAAAATTTTACATATGCTTTGTAGCGAACGCTTTATCTCTTGCTAAATCCAGCGCACCATACATTTTTCGAGATCATAAAACTCGGAGATAAAAGCATGTCACACATGCATTTCAAATGAGTTCCTTTTTTTACTCTCTGTAAAATATCCAGGTGGATCAAAAATGGTTCTATGTTCTCCAAACTCTAGTTTTGATAGAAAAACTGATATTCATTGTGCTGCAAACGCAGATATTCACAATTTCATCTCTGAATATATAAAAATAGCAACTGCGAAAACGAAAAACTCCATTGAATTGTGGCTTATCTCAGAGACCGGCTTTTTTCAGTCGTTGAATTTCCTTTTCTTTCAAAAAATACAAAAGGGATACATTTTCCTTTGCGCAAACAATCACAGGATCGGAGAAAAATATTCGCTCTGTTAGTTTAACAGGTAATATGCTGGAAAGAAAAATATGGTAATTCTTTGATTTGATTAACATTTTTCAAGGATGGCCTAGCAACAATAGAATAAATTCCAGCTTATTTTAGAATTTAAAGCCATCCATGTTACAATTAAATGGGCAATCGTTTTATCACTTCTTAGTGTAATCTAATGTTATTCCACGTAACAGACACATTTCTAAGATTTAATTTGAAAAAAGTTATAGGCTCATTAGCTTCTTTAAAAAAATTGCGAACATATTTCCATTCAAAACGCGTCGAATTGCTCTTACCTTTTCTAAAAATAAGAAGTAGGATGTTGTTATTATGACCATTATTATATTAAGGTAATAGGAAAGATTTTTACTTGTAATATAAAATAATTATTCTTAATTATCGGGATCAAAATCTTTCATCGCCATTATCCTAATGAAAATGTTGTAAAAACAATTAATATCTTACTTAAAAGTATTGATAGTTGAACCATTATTAAGCTAGAAATTATCGTTATTATTTAATTAAGAGAAGAATGTTATCCTATACAGTTTATCAGGTAAATATCGAAGTGGAAGAAAAGGGGGTAAAAAATAAACTGTAAAAAGGTTTTAGTGTATGGAATTATGCTAACTATATATCTTTCTGTGCCGATTACTTAGTACGAAAAATTATCGTTTTGTTATAATGCTTATATCAATTGATGATTTTATATCTCTATATTTACAAAAAGTTTTTCGTGATGCTGTAGTAAACTTTTTACGTACTATCTCAACAATGCCAAAAATCAAGATAACTCGCCATGTTGGCCACCCCAATTTTGCATGTGTCGTAAGTGCTGTATTGGCAACCACGTGCATCGTTTCATATATTGTCGCCAATACAGTTGCGGATGCACATTAGAGCTCGCCAAGAGCAAATTTTGCAACAAAAAAAGAACAAATAAATAGAATTACATAATACATGTAAATTACAGCTTGAGCATTGAGTATGAACAATTGTACACTTTGTACAATGCAGGTGTGTCCTATGTTAGGAGGACATGGGGTACCCTCCCCTAGTCCCCACACACACATAGCCCCGGTCAAGCCCCAAAGCCCATTTTTAGTGGATCACTACTCGGCAAACGGAACATATTGGCCAAATTTCGCGTCTGTAAGTCTAATAGTTCAAAAACATGATTTTTTTTTATCCATGAAGGCCCCTCAATACCCCTTGGAAGTGGATTTCTACAAAAATAGTTCTTAGTGGATCTCGACTCAACAAAAGAAACATGCTTACCAAATTTCATGTTTGTTGGTCTAATTGTTCTGGAGAGATCGTGATGAGTGAGTGAGAGGGTTGCTTTTTCCCTATTTACATAGTTATCTGCATTATGAATTAGTGCTTGTATTTTTATATGAAATATTTGAAAAAACAATTTTACTATACTAGTCTGAAATTTCAGGGCACTCTAAATCTGATAATCTCTTTAAATTTAATATTATTAAGTGTGATTTTGAAGAGTTAGGAGCTCTTTGGCGATACTTAGTAACATTTTACATTAATGTCACACAAAAGCACAAAAAAAAGGCCTATTGATGTAACGTATCTCACAATTTTTAAACACAATCAAGTGATGCGAACGACTCCCGAGCGGTTTTTAATTCTCTCTTATTACTTCCATGCCCACACAAGAGAGTACTTTGAGATCAAATTCCATTTAAGGTATATGTAAATCGCATGAGAGACTTTACAAAAAGTCTTATTGAAATTATAACTAGAATTGGAATTGTAACTAGTTCGAATACAAATCTCACGAACATGACCACTTGACTGAAAACATTTCATCACAACTGTTATATATAAGGGTTTGCCCAAATGAAATGTGTACAAGTTGAATAAAAAGAACACCTTTATCGGAATTTAAAATAGATTGCCTTGGGCGTCGTAACACAGGTCCCATTGTTTCGAAAGTAGGTCTATGTTTTCTCTGTAGAAAGATTGTGGTTCACACATTCTCGAGGAAATCCCGCATAACTTCCTTCACCTCATCGTCCGAATAAAAACGTGATGCTCCCTTAAGTGGAACAAAGTGTGAAAGGTTTCAGGGATATAAATCTGGACTGCACTGGGTGTTCCAACAGTTTTCAATGAAATTTTGTAAGGTTGTTTGGGCTTCAGGAGAGACTTTTGGGCCGGCGTTGTCATGGAGATCTGGTATCATTTGCCATCCTTCATGAAAACCTTTGCACCAATTGTTCGAACAAAGCAGTGCTCGCCACATCTTTTTTGGAATTTTAAATATATTGCCTTAGGAGATGTAACACAGGTTCCATTGTTTCGAAAATAGGTCTATGTCTTCGCTGTACAAAGATTGTGGTTGATTCTCGAGGAAATCCCGCATAACTTATTTCACCTCATCGTCCGAAAGGAAACGCAATGCTTCCTTAAGTGGAACAAAGTGTGAAAGGTTTCAGGGGAACAAATCTGAACAGTACTCGGTGTTCTTACACTTTTCAACGAAATTTTGTAAGGAGGTTGTCTGGGCTTCTAGAAAGACGTTTGGGCCAGCATTGTCTTGAAGATCTGGTATCATTTGCCATCCTTCACGAATTTGCCTCGATTGTTCGAACTTTTCAATGCTCGTCATAGACTGACCCCATTCTCTGATAACTGCCAGCATTAAGCTTACCTTCCGAAATCAAAAACCATGCTACTGTATATTGCTTCGATATGGACGCATCCACGAATAGGTCGACTTTACTTTTGATCTATTTCCTCTACCTAGAACAGGTTTCATCATTGCGCGTCATATATGCGGTGTATATCTCCTACCTCCCTTTATATCCATGTTCAGTAGAGCTGCTATACCTGCAATCATTTTGACACAAGTGCACATGTCCACTCTTCATTTGGGTAACTTTTATACATTTAGAAAAAATTAAAAGGGTACATTTTAAATCTATCAATACGAGGAGAGAGTTCAGATATTGATTCATAATAAACTCGCTGTATTTTATTTAACTCTGCCAACTTTCTCCATTTGCATTTTTAATTATAAAGCTGGGATGTCTGATTGTGATTCTAAATGAATTACTACATAATTCATGATTACTACTGTTATATGAATTGTTATAAGCATATATAAACTATAGAAGTGTTATTATTTAAGAATTGCATGCTCATAACTATTTCTCTGCCAAAGAACTTTTTTAACAGAAGTAATTTGATTAATAATTAGTTTTATCCAATCAACAAGAATTCAAAAAATATGTTTATTATGACTAATTGCAAGAAATGGCATTCGATATTAAGCTGGATAATTTGATTATCATTTGTTAGTGTGACTATTTCAGGAATATCGCTTTTAATTAATGAAACCAATACCTTCATTAATTTGATGTTGTTTTAAAGAAATCATTTCAGATTTCATACTTTATTTACTCTCTTACGTATTCCAAATAAACTAATACGTAAAATTCCAATATTTATTCACGCATAAATATGTAATGAACCCAATTCTTTTAGCTAATATTGTATAAAAATTCCTCGTATATTAATGAATTCCAAGATCTAGGGAAGTATTAGGTTCATTAAGTAAGATGTATCTATTTGTAAGTTTTTATTTACATTAAAATGTGTGGGATGTGAAATGAAGGATTTTCGTAATTAAATTAATTTCTTTTGATAAATATCTAACCAGTGAATAACTGGATTTCCGATAGTTCTACTTTCCTGATTTTCCAATTATCCTGAAAGTAGCAAATACGAAATTGATCCCATAAAGCTGCTTTCATATTCACTTAAGGAAAAAGCTTATAAGCTTTTAACAAAGCCCCTGGTACTTGCCTACGTTAATAATTAGGATAATATAAATATTTACCTAGGTTGTTATGTTTACTTTCCTGAAAGCGAGTATTCATAACACTTCAATATTTATCGAGTAAAAAAGTCTAATTTTTTCAACATCATTAAATTCTTGTGATTAAAGTCCGTTGAAACTTTTAAAAGATTGTTGTTTAGATTACAATATTTATATGGCTCCACAAAAGCAATAAAAACTTTAATTTGATGTTGGCATAATCATTATATGAGCACACAATTTCTGTTTTTTAATCTTGGATTTCACTGATATCATTATTTTTTTACATATATTTGATTTAAAAATTTTGTTCTAAAATCGAAGCCAAGAGAAATACAAAATCATTACATTTATTGATTTAAGAACGGATATTTTTCAGTCAATAAAAATATTTTAAAGACTTACAAATATTAGTATTTTTCAACTGGCATGAGTTTATTACATTTAACTGAGGAGCGTTTGTTATTCCAGAAGAAAGCAGAAAACTTTCAAAAAATGAAATATTTTAGTTATTTCTTATTTCAAAATACAGTTTCTTACAGTTTGTTAAAGATTTCTGTCAGAAAATGCAGTACTCAAATTAAATTAGACTGATGTTGAGCTCTGGAATTGTTTTCTTCTCACAGTCTGGAATTATTTCTCTTTCTTGGATATTTTTACTTCTCATAGTTTATCATAAATTTATTTCAAAAATTATGCATTCAGATTAAATTTTCTTGATGTAGAACTCTGGAATTATTTTATTAAGATAATAGAATAGACTTTACTATAGAATATATCTCTCATCAGATTATGAGGAAGACACTTTTACTGTCGCCGCAACAATAAGTACAATTTTCGTCATCTTTTGAAATTTTGTGGATCCTCTTATAATTTATTTTAAAACCCTGATCTATAAACTTAAGTACACAAATCCTACTAGGTGGAAATGAGTCACAAATTTGAAAAGATTTTTCTAATTGGCCAATATCTTATACACCAAATTGCCATGAATAATTTAGAGATTGAACCTTATATATGAATTTTTGGTTTGAAATTTCTCTAAAATTGGATGCTATGTTAAATTAAATTAGACTTAACACCAATATGACAAACAAATAGGAATATGAGTTATTTAACACTTTAAATGCGATTATTATGCTCAATTAATTTTTTTCATTCTATAATTCCCAGTTTAAAATCTTAAAAAATGGGAGATGAAAAATAAAAAATAGTTTGATTGTGACGTCAAATTTTAAAATAATTGAAGATATAAAATATAATAACGTTACTAGAGTCAATTAATACGGCTAAAGCAAAAATATCGATGTTTATAGTGAAAACAGGCAAAGTTTAATGAAAAAAGTACAAAATTGCACTCTCATCTTATTTAGGACTGGACGTAACATTAAATTCTAATTTTTTTTAAACATTGTTCTGGTTATTTTTCAGTTAAATTAATTTTTTGGTTTTATTTATCATATACTTTAGTTGTTGATTATAAATTTATTTCATTTTCAATTAGCAAGATTTTCACTCCTATATATATATATATATATATATATATATATGTATATATATATATGTATATATATATGTATATATATATGTATATATATATATAGATCTTGTTTTGGAAAAAAAACAATTGAAACTTGTCTTTGATGGTTTAATGTTCAACAATATGTGTTCAGCCTTAACTTTTAAGAATGCCTTCTACTCTAAATTTATACTTGTAACTTTTTTAAAAAGAACTACAACTGAGCCTCAATATATGTGCGGGAACTATAAAATAAAAAAGGGGAAATTCAAACGGTAATTAAATTCTTAGAATAGCGTTTCTCAAACTGTAGGGCGCGCTCCCCTTGGGGGGCGCGAGCATATTGAAAAGTCAGAAACAAAAGATTTTTTTAAAAAAATTATTAATTTACTGAAAGTAAACAAACAAAATACAATCTGACATAATAAAAAGTAAAATACACATTTACACAGATATATTACACTTATAAATGTATCAGTGCTACACAATGTATTTTATAATAAATTTTTTTAACTAAGTTAAGAACAAGTTTAATAATTACCAATTATCCCATGAGATTGTCATATATAAAATTATATACAGAAATTAACACTTATCCTGATAATTTGTATGGTTTATAATAAATACCTTAACTGCCGATCAAAGTTACGCTATCTTCCCAAATCTAACCGTTTTCCACGTAGGCGCGCGTATGTTATGTATTGGGGGGGTGGGGAGGAATAAAGAAGCAAATAATCTGAAATAAGTAAATCGTTCGCAAACATTGTCAAGGTCCTTTTATTGCATTCCAAAACCTCCGGAATAATTTTTTGGATAGCAGTGCACAGAGAAGATCGTATTTCGGAAAGACGTATATATACGTCAGGGGAAATTAACGCTTTGGCTGAGAGAGACGTTTATATTCGCTGGTAGCACTTAAGAGGTTAAAGTCGTATCGTAGTTTTAGCATCAAAGTATAGTATTATTGAATTCAGTACATTGTTATTGTATAAGGGGGGGGCGAGGAAAATTATACTTGAATATTAGGTCGCGAATATTGAAACTTTGAGAATCACTGTCTTAGAAGAGAGAACTATAAACGAAGGTATATAAAACTAACTTTTTTTTCTATTTCAACAACACAAAATAATCAAGTCAATATACTATTGGAAACTAAACGTTGATTACAAGCGAGAACTTAGTATTATATTTAAATAACAATAAGCAGAAAAATCAAATACGTTTTATCTTTCTATTCATTGCTCCCCCCCCCCCCCACAACTATCAGAGGATCGTGTTCTAAATAATGAACCGTCTTTTCCCAATTGAATTTTTCCCTCTTCATTATCTATTCCTCTCATCCGTATCTATCATTTTGGGGGAGGACTTTATAAAACAAGCAGGGGTTCATTAGATAACTAAACACTGATCGAAATATATGAATGGAAATAATCGGGAAAGGGAATCCACCTTTAATTTCCCCCTACATGTGTGATTTCTCCTTCAGAGCGGTTGGGGAGGAATTCTCTGGAGGGGTTATACTCATCCATCTCAGGAAAGCCCATGCTTTGCTACGGTTTACTCTCATTAATCTCGAATCCAGGTGCGAAGCAGTTGCCTTGGTTACCAGGAATTCCCGTTTCTCTTCCTAAGAGAAAAGATGTTATGTACTGCCAATCATTCCTGCTAGCTACTTATCTTCTATGCTTAGCTGTGAAGATCCGCTGCTGAAACAGTGGGCTTATAAAACAGCCTGCTACTACTAGTGTCGGATACATGCTTGGAAAATGACAGGAATGATTCATTAAACAGAGTTTTTCATGGCCCGTTGCTTTTCAGTGGGGGCAGATAACAGACAACTCAAAAATAACAGTGAATAAAGTATGAGTATTTGTTGCGAAAGAAAGAGGAGTGACGGTAGAAAAAATAAGTAAATATAACGCACAATGGGGGTCGATTTACTTAAAGAAATAGACTTCAGAAACAGATGGATTCGTTGGAATGAATTGAAGTAACTTAAGCAAAAATGATGAAAGAGTCTTGTAAGTAAAGTCAGAGTGACTTAAAAGCGTAAGAAATAAGACATCTCTTTTAATGTTTTTTTTATTTTATTTTTATGTTTAAAGTATAAATAAGCTGTTTTTCGAAGATTTTGATTGCAAATACATGTTTAAAAATTCAAATTGATTTAAAATGCTTAGTGGGTTTTATTTAGGATGAATTATCTTTGTTTTAGATGAGATTGTTATTTAAGATTATAGAATTTTATTTTATTATTTTTTTAGGAAATAAAAATTAATGATTAAAATGTGCTCTTTAAGGTTTATTTCAAATAAAAATGATGTACATTAAAAATGATATTGTGTATAAAATGATGTCTTATTTATCGGACAAAGATTATAGATAATTTTTTGATTTTTTATGTAAAAAGTCAATTATTGCGAATAATGGCTGATAATTTTGTTGAAATAAATCATTGAATTTACACTTATTACCAGAAGCGTGTATGTATCAACCCCCAGTGAGCAACAAAAATAAAATATAATTCTATAGACACAAACTTTAAATACCTTTTGTTAAAACAGAGATATTAAAGAACGTTTTTCTTAGAAAAGAAATATTTAAATAATACATTAACAGTGTTTTATTTAAAAAAAAATGTAGGTATTACATGAAATTTAGAAATGAAAAATGTGCAGTATAATTTTTTCAGACTTATTCTTACGGTAGCACTTATGATCATTGCGAGGAATTAAAAAAAAACATTTTTAATATGACTTGTATAAGCTTCATTTATATATAACGGAATCTTTAAATTCCCTTTTTACCCACTTTAAAAGGTCAGATAAATTCAAAATTTTGCCCATTTGTCAAGGACCGATGACAATACAATAATTTAATGATTTTGTTCCATTGTCCTGATCAGAATCATCAGAATTAATGATCTTTCATCATTTTCAGATCCCATCCCGCATCTGTCGACTAATGCCAGCTTTGGTGACTAAAAGATTGAATTGCAACTTAGTTCAATTAACTATAAAAGGGTGTTTTTAGTTTTTTTAAGTATAATTTATTTTCAGCAAAACATACTTCATGCATTTTTTTAAGTTTAAAAACGTAGAATATAAAATTATCTACTAATAAACATGCTATTTAAAAATCAATCAATACCTATGGTAATTTTTAAGAAAACACAGTGGAAAACCCTTGGAACTATAAGGTGTTTTGGGAAACCCTATTCCCTACACACTTAATATGAATATTTTAAAATAATATTTAAAATAGACCAAAACATGTTCTAAGTATTTTATGCAAAGACAGTTAAAAAAGCATTGTATTTACTAGTAAAAATGCTAATGTAATTTTTTAATATAATTTACACACATTAATAATATTAATTTGTGATCTAATTGACACCTATCTATGCATTATATTTAGGAACTGAGATATAAACTTATAATTTTTACACACACTATCGATATCCAGGTTTATTGAAATTACCTGTAGTCGCATTTCATATTCCACGTTTAATTCGCTTTTATATTTTATTTTTGCAGCCACTCACGTTGATAAATATTTTTAACTTAAATGCATCATTCTGAATGGCATTAAAATGCTTAAAGCTGTATGAAAAATCCTGCGTATTTTACATGAACTTGCAATCTAAAATTTAGAAGTTGTTCTTGCTTAAATTTAGGTTTTAGCATCGAATCTGTTGATATGTTGCTCCCTCTCCTTTATTATAGGTGTTATTTTCCATAAATGTAAAAACCATTCATTAGAAAGCTATTTGATTGGGCAAAACATTGTTCTAACGAGTATAAAATTATTTCGTGAAATCCGAGGTAGCAAAAATTAGTTTATTTCCAATGTACTACATATAAAGAAAAAAAAACCGTTTTAATATTCTTTTATTATATTACAATATAAAAGTTTGAAAAGTATTACAAAATAAAGTTATCATGTATACATAAAATGTTCAGTTTTAATGACTGGGGTGGGGGATGAGCTTTAGATATTTGTGACTATTCAAACTTCATAGAGAGCTTGAATCCATTTTGCATACACATTTATAACTCTATTTTTTCGTTTTTTCATTGTGACTCATGAAACCTTTGGGATGTCTTGTGGAACCCCAAAGTTTCGCGGAGAACCGTTTGAAGACCACTGATGTAGTATATGCAATTGCACCGGTTAAAATGAGAGAAGTTGGAATTAATAGGCCGTTAGCAACAAATCCAGTAAAAATGAATGATTCAGAAAATAAGGGAAAACTATTCCGTTTGATTGAAAATGTTACATTATTATTCGATTTCATTTTTGCTTAATTAACACAATTGCCAATTTTTAAAATTAGAATTAAAAACACAAAACGATTCGTTAAACTAAACAACTAAAAGAAAAAGTCACGAAATCAACCCTTGCCTTTACCAAAGGAATAAATCAGAATCTCTCTCTCTCTCTCTCTCTCTCTCGTGAATGAGATAGTATATTTTTATTCTGTTTCATGATTACCTCAGAAATTAATATGTCTTTATTCATAATTTGCATAGTAAAATTATACTCAACTGGAAAAAAATTCTCATTTATCTTTTAAGAATAAAGTTAGCAAACGGTAATATTTTTGACATTCCCCTTTATATCTCAGAAAGAAAGAGTGGGAGTTGAAATCATTAAAATTTAGATTTCTTAATAATTTCTTTTAAAAAATGTTTTGATTCTTTTATTTAAATTTAAAATCAGTTCCGTACAATAAGTCTTCATAAGATATTTTCTTCTTTTTTCAATTCTGAAAAGTTATGAATAGTCTGAGACTATTCATAACTTTTCAGAATTGAAAAAAGAAGATATCTTCCCTCAAAGTAGCCAATTAAGAAACTGGTTCTAAATCAGTACAATGTCTGTGGACTCGGAACTAGCGGAATGTATTTTAAAATCAAGTTGATTTTTGTTGTTTTGAGCCTTTTTTGGATTAAAAAGCAAGGGAAATCTTGATGCAAATATAGTGATATGATCATAAGAAATATCATTTCATTATCATTTAGATCAGGGGTCCCCAACCTTCTTGTCCGTAAGAACACATTCTAGAATATTTGTTAGACGGCGGGCACCATTTAGTTTTAAGGTGATTTTATACTTGAATAGAGTAAGTAAAATACATGCACATAATGTAAAAAAATATTTAATTCCAAAAAAAAACCTAACATAAAAAAGTTTTTGTTTTTATTCATGTGTAAAATAGTTATCAAGTAATGCATACAAAATCTACAAAGTAAACAAAATCTCAAAGCTAGTGAGCTAGTTTTCGGCATTGCATTTCAACGGCTATTGCTTCGTTGTTAGGCGAATATGACGATATCCTTTCTCGTAAACAGTCTTCAAGGGGTTCATGTGTAAGCCGTGATCTGTACTTTGAATTTAAGATATTCTTTCTCGAAAAGAATGACACTCAAACTTAAACATATGTGATACATAACAGAGATTTAATTTATATGCTACTTTTTTCAAGAACTTAATTTTGTTTCTGTCAACTATATTCTAGAAATTTTCATCTGATACAATGTATTTTTGGACAATGTCGTTCGGAAAATTAAAAATATATTTCTTCAATTCTTCTGCATTTACATAAACAAACTCTGAAATGTATGCAGCTACTTGGTTACATTTACTTAGTAAGTAAAAATATTGACAAAAAAGGTGACCATTGGCTCAAGGATATTAAACTCTTAAGAACACTTATGTAATTGAAGGTTTCGAAAGTTGATAAGTCAGTTTCAAAGTCACCTATCATTTTTTTCACATCTGGAAAATGCACAACAGACTACGTCATCAGATGTCATATCCACCAAACAAATTTAGTTTCAAAGGAGTTTATAGACTCCATGTTATACGTGAGACTCAGTGTCGTAATATTCTAACTGTAGAGACGTTGCTATATTTTTATACTGAGTGTTTAAAAGCTACTAAGGTATCCGACTACTTATGACAATTTTTTTTTAAAAATACAGATATGGAGATTTTTTGTGGTTTTTAGATTTACTCAGCACATTTTAAGAAAAACATTCTAAAAATAAGAAGAGAAAAAGAAATTATTATTACTAAAAAATGGGTAAAAATTTATAAAAAAATAACATAAACGCGCCTATTCTGTACCAAAAGTTTATCAACAAATTTTCAATTTTTCCAATTCTGATGTGTTACTATGTTATTTATTTTTAAATGACCTTCAGGATAAGAGATATTTTAGTTTTTACAAAAACTAGAGCACTTTATCTTAGATATTATATGAAATTGCTTAAAAAAACAGTGATTATATTAACAATAGAGATTGTAAATTTTGTAAGAAAACAGTGATTGATAAATCTGACGGTTGAAACACTCTTACTATTATACAAAACATACACAAAAAAATTCAGTTAATTATTTTCACAACTTTTTTTAGCAATCACTGTCCCCGTTTTAGCATTTGAAAAAAACACACATTTCAAGTAAAAGGCGTTTTAATGTATGACATCTTGTTTAAAGTAATGGCATCTGCTTTGACTAAAATACTTGTAGTTTTTGTTCGAGTGAACGGAAAATAATAAACTTGGTATTTTTATAAAGCTAATAAGATGGCCTATAAAATAAAGTCATGAAAAACTTCTCGATTTTTGGCAAAACTCACAATTTTAGAGTAGTCAGATACCTTAAATTACTAATTTTTATCACCCAATTTTGCAACTCTGCTCTTGAGATGAACCAGTTAATTTCATTATGGATTTTAGGCATAGGAAATTAGATCAGCGAATGCCCCCAAGGAAAAACAGAGATAGGTCGCATTTCTCTTTGTGCTGGTATCTGTGTTGGACGCCATTTTTATTTCATTAAATTGAAAACTAAAACATTTTAATATGCTACTACAGCGGAGGGCGCTATGGTGTCCGCGGGCATTGGGTTGAAAACTCCTAATTTAGAGGTTTATTTTGAACTGTCGTTAATATGAACTATAAAGTTATCATATTCTGTTATTCTGTTTACTTAACTGATTTCAACTTGTAATCATATTAGAAATCTTATTCACTACCTTTAAAGAGATTTTTGGTACGCTAAAATTATCGTAACCCGGAGGTTGACTATGTAGTTTGGGTCATTGAAAAAATAGACATTGTTATAAAAATAATTACTTTTTATTTATGACTGATCATCTTATGATTAATTCAAGTTTAATAACCGTGGGAGCAATCCAAATTAGTTTCTTAATCTAAACTTATAAGATTATCAAATGTACACTTATATCTCTTGATCCGCTTGCCAGCTCTTTCCCAAACTGCTACAGTTCTATTTCAAATCAGTTTCTATATTTCTTCTATTTCTTCGAACGGCAGTTCTACCTTGAAGGATAATTTAAGGAGGAACACCTCACTACTAACGATTAATAACTAACTACTCACGATTCACAATTAACGATCCTTGATTAACTTTAACACACCCCTTGCCAAGGTTTAAATAGCATTTACACTAGCATAAAATTAGTCATCTCTACGGAAGGTGGTTTTAAACTCAAACCAGAGTTTAAGAATAATTTTCCCAAGAAGATTAGTGGAAGGATCGCGGCTAGAACCTGTCATAAAATATTTTATTTTGTTCTTAATAAATTATCCGTTTTCCTCTTTTTTAATAATTCATAAAACCAAAGACATAAATTGAATGTGATAACTCTTGAAAAGTTGTTCTCAAGAAGGACAATTCTTATAATTCTCCTAAGAACATGAAGACCAATTTATATTAGTATTTAATATACTTTACGGTTTGAGAAGATCTTTTTCTATGTTTTTCCAAGAATATATATCATGTAGATGTATCTTCCTTTCAGCCATTACACTTTCATTTCTCTTACGCTTAAGTCCCTACATATTTTTATTTCATCCAGTTCTTGACAGCACTCAGTGGGTGGCTTAACCATAAGCCCTTTTTTTCCTTTATTTTTTTTTATGTTTGTCCGTGCATTTTTTTGTTTCCTTAAAGCATAAGTGCGTGTTCTGATTTATTTCTTAAAATAAGATTTTTTTCTGTTAGAAATTTTATATAAAGAATTTTATTTTTGTGTAGTTTCCAAAGATGAAATGTTTTTAAATATGTATTGTTTCTTAATTAAACTTAAGATATTAAAACTATTTCAATCTCTTGACGTACAGAATAAGCTTTAAAAATAAAATTTAAAGTATCCGACTACGTTCGGAGCAGTGATTTTGCAAAAGCGTACAAATGAATTATTTTTTTTAATATTTAATGTCACTTAAATTATGATATACATGTTTAAAATTGTTTTAAGAATATTATTACAATAAAAAATTATTTAAATGCAATACTTTGGCAAAAAATAAACATAGAATTACCTATTTTCAAAACATTCTCCTTTTATGAAAATATATTTCTGTAATAATAATATTGTGCATATATATAGCTAAGACTTCCCCAGAGAGCCTGAACTGGGAATTTTGAAAATTTCACTTTATCTTCAGAGTTAGTGCCAATTTAAATAATAATTTATGCTTTTTTGTTAAAATTTTTCCACTCTGGTGTATTAAAATATAGATAAATCCACTTCCAGGTTATATATTTCAAAAATCCTAGTTCAGGTTCTCTAGGTAAGTCTTAGCAATATAAAATATTATTGTTATAGAAGCATTTTCCATAAAAGGAGAATGTTTTGAAAATAGGTCATTCTTTGTCAAATTTTTGTAAAAACATTACATTTAAATATTTTTTATTGTAATAATATTCTTTAAAAAAATTTATTCGTGTATTCTAATCTAAGTGACACTAAATATTAAAAAAATATTCGTTTGTATACTTTTACAAAATCAAGGTTCCGAACGTAATCGGATACCTTAAGAAATGTCTCTTATTTCAGCTCCAAAAGCTACTCGTCGATATATTTAAAAACATAAAAATAAACAAAATATTCGGAATACTCTTGTATATATCTTAATTTTATGCCTTTCGTATTCTTCATCTTTCATAATTTCAGCAGAGTTATGGTATACGTTCACTTGTTATAAAATGTCTCATTTCTAGTGCATTCTTCTCCTATTTCTTTATATTTATCACTGTTATTTTTAGTTATGGATGTAAATACTGCTTTTTCTTGAACTGTCTACTATCAAATTTCTAGCCAAAATCTGCAATGCGGTTGTTTATACTCTCTCTTCTGAAACATCTAGTTGTTAAGAGCAACAGCAATTTGCAAGGTTTCCATCATTATTATTTTTTTACTGTATTTTCCATTATTATAATACTGGCTGACAATACGCCACTTCAATCTCTCTTTATTTCTTTTAGGGTTTCTTCCTTTTTTATTTACTCACTTTTACTATTGTCGGCTTAAAATCTTAGTTGCTTTCTCTTTTAAGTGTTGGATATTTGCCAGTGTATTCAATATATCTTCTGTTATTTATCCAGCGTTTTTTTTATATCTTTAGTCAGTTTGAAAGTCATCTCTATGAATGAGAAATGCAACGTTGATTCAATTTCTCTCTTTTTCTTAAGCTGAATAACTTCGAAACAGATTTTTTCTCTTCTTTTTGCAAAACTAATCTTCACTGACTACTTACTCATAACTTTTTTTTTTACTTCTTCATCTTGACAACATAATTAAGCAAAACTTTCTACAGATGCTAATTCAAAAAAGTTGGCATCTTTTGTTTCTGTATCTACAAATAAATAAATGTATCCTATTAATATCAGTTTTTATTATTAAGATCTGATTTTTTTTCCGTAATTTGTTCTGTAATCTCAATACTTTAACTTAACTTTACAATATTGAGGTTTAGTGGGATAATGTTTTATGGTTAATGGTTTCTAATATTTTTCTAATGAAAAATTAGTGATTATCATTTTAGTGAACTGCTTTTTACGTCACACTATAAAGAAACATGAAGCCTATTGGCAACGGACCTCTTACTTTTGATCCATGGTCAAGTGACAAGGGCGACACCTGAACTGGTCCCTCTCTCCAAACTACCACACCATGCCATCAGGTTTACTTTGAACTCGACAAATTTAACGTGCATCATCCCCCTTCACGACGGGTCTTCAGTGGCCCCAGGATTCGAAAAACCGGGACACTCCAGCCATGTTTGCAACCATAACCACTAGGTTACCACGACCACGTAACCATGTTTAAAACGTATATAATATTTTAATTTGAAAGTTAATTATAAACACTTTTATATAAAATCGATTTCTACTTTTTTTCGCTAATAAAAAAACTTACTTAAAATAAAGTCTTTAGTTATTAATAAAGTATTTATTTTTGTTTAGTAATATTAATAAGATATCTAATAAAGTATTTATTTTTATTTAGTAATGTTTAAGGACGCATATATTGGAAAAATGCCATGTCATGTCATTTTTTCCCTCTTAATGTTTTTTTTATTTTGTTGAAGTAAATATAAATTAGTTTTTTAAACCATTAATTCTCTATCAAATAAAGTATGACAGCCTTATTTTAGTTTCAACTCATTTGTTATGTATTTACGATTAAATTTGCAAAAGACGAATAGATTGGAAGGTTCTTTCGAGGCAATCACCCCCCCCCCTCTTCTTTTAATCAATCTTATCGATATTTTGCTTTTTCCCCGTGATCCCGAGCAAACACACCTAATTAAACGTCTGACGAATAAACTTTTAAAGTAAATGTTATTTGATACATTATCTTCATAAATAGTTCCCATCGGATACTATTCGTGGAGGATTATCTTATGCTACGTTTTATATTACTATCTATCCATCTTCCGTACCTTTTTTAGTCTGTCTTTCTAATTACTTTTTGTATTTAAAAAAAGTTTTTATACAAGTTTTTCAAATGGTATAAATCATATTCTTGTTTAAATTGTTGCGAACATTTACCTTGCATTTTCACATACAGGATTATTCATAGTTCCCTCCAAGGTTTCGGAGCGCTGTATAAAAAAAACCAAGACGAATACAGTAAAAATGAATATACAACCTCTGTCAATAAAGTTCAGTGAATGAAGTCAGAACTGCCGATCTGGCAACACTGGTGAAACAAAACGCAGCACATGCGTAGCGGCATGTGTTGACCATCCAACCCCACCATGGTTCAGTTGAGACTCATTTGTGTTCCGTGTAAGACTTGTTTTACAAAGTACTTGTTTAGTCCGTTGGTTCTTAACTGAGAACAGGAAAAGGAACGAGCAAAATATCAATTTAAAGTTTTGTTTTAAGCTTGGGAAGACACCAAAAGAAACTTAATCGATGCTGGTACGCGTTTATCTATACCAAGCACTGTCTATGAAGTGTACTTACGAGTGATTATCTCGTTTTCGAAAAGCAGGGAAAGTGTTTCTAACAACTCTCGTAGCGGAAGACTGGCGACCTTCGCCAGGGACGAAAACAGTGAGAAAATGAGGAAATTAGTCTCTAAAGATCATCAATTAACTGTGAGCATGATAGCTGATGAACTGAAAATTAACCCTGAATTCGTGTGACAAATCGTTACCCAGAATTTAGAGATGAATGTGTTATCGTTATTGGCGATATTCCTAACATCCAACAAAAAGTGACGAGGCTTTTGAACTCCATCCCAAAAAAAGATTTCTTGCAAAGTTTCTAGGACATGTATAGCAGATCTCAGCGGCATATAATTATGGGAGGTGACTATTTCGAAGCACATTATGGTAACTTTGGTCAATATTTCATCTACTTTAATGTTATTGGACTATTCACCGAACTTTATTGTCAGAGGTTGTATGAAAGAATAAGGAAAAATTCAAGTTTTATTTAAATATTTTACAGGTTTTCTATATGTGAGACTTGGTCCAGCAATAGTACAGTTCCTGCCACACTCTACTCAACGTGGTACAATCAATATTATTGACAGCACTTGTTATCCGAATACTTGGTCTTTTACATAAGACTCAAGTATTTGTACTTCCATTACTGCGTGTTATAGCAGAACTGCAAGAAAGGATAACACGTACGTCAAAAACGTTGATAGTACCTTGTTAAATAGACTGTACTATCACTTTGATGTATGCGATGCTACCAAAGATTCATATAGAGAACCCCTGTAAAATATGTAAATAAAACTTGAATTTTTTTTTCTGTATTTTTTCATATGCTCTTTTTTGCTATATTCGTTTTAGTTTTTTTACTTCAGTGATCTTAAACCTTGAAGGGAGCTATAAATAAACCTGTACTATCGTCGTTAATCTGATTCTGATAAATTTTGCTTGTGTTATATAATTGCAGGTGAAAATTGTAAAAGTTATTAAATACTCATCCATTACAATTTATTTCATAACAATGCCGTCTTTTAGTCTAATTAGAAGATGATATCGAGAATGAAGAATAATATCAAGATTAATTGATATTCTTGTATACTATCCAAAAAAGCTATGCAAAAAACTACAGGAGATGAATTTCATAATTTTGAATCTCAGTGTGTGACGAGGGTGAAACCTAGCTTGAAATCTTAATCTTAAATCTTTAACCCCTTAACTTGTTTGCCCGTATGCCGTACAGGCTACCGACAGGCGGCCACAACCGGTTCGACCGCACGCTGTACCGAGCACTGATATTTTCTTCTATTTTAGGTATGTACTAATTTTTTATTTCTTATAGTGAAATTATTAGTGCTAGTGTTTTTAAAAAATTGCAGTTTGTCCATGGTATCGAAATACTTCTCATCCGGGATTTTCTTTGTGGTGAAGTCAGCAATTTTTCACTGAAGGCAGGAACTTAGATTCTTGAAAATATTCGATAAAGAACAGGGATTGGCAAGGCAATGTGCAATTTGCTGCTTGAAAAGAAATGAAAACGGAAAGATAATCCAAAAAAGCCGACATTATCTTTGTCCCCATTGCAACGTAAGACTTAGTATTACACAAAGAGCTTTATATAAATGCATATATAATTGAACAAATTCTGTGTTCATTTATACATGCACACTCACACAAAATCCTCAACCGTTTAAAAAAGAGGTACGAACATTAAAGTTTTTATAAGTATGAAATAAATTCTTTTAAGATATATGTGAAACATTCTTCACAGCATGCAGAGGGTACTTGTCAAAAGCAAACATCTAGAGAAAGAGCAAACATAAATAGATCTACAATTTAAAATTAAAAAAATAGCGTGAAAACTTTAAAATTGAAAATTAAAATAAAATTCTTCCATTTCCGCATTCTGTTAAGCATCGTAATTAGTAATGTGTGCAATAAAAATGGGCCTTTTTTTGGAACACTTTGAGCAAAATAATGGACCACTTAAAGGGTTAATGTCTGAGACTTGAAATGGGTTTGTGATTTCTTTAGTGTTCAAGAGAATATGAAACTATATATATAATATTTATTTGTTGTTTCTTTCGCCCAACAGTCTTGACTTTATCTATCACGTCACAGAACTTTCTTTGATATTCGTTAGAAATGAAATAGAAAAAGAGAGCAATTTAAAAAAGGTTACAAACTTAATAACTTTACTTAATACTTCAGTATAAAAATTCCATATTTTATATCACCACGCTATGCTATGTTTCCCGATTTATTTCCAATTGCTGACAGCTGGAATGTTTTCCTATTTTTATTTTTTTTACGTACTCAAAATGTATCCCAAAAGGATTGTTCGGTGTTACATTTTCACATAAATCTCTCCTCCTCTCGAATCTCACTCTTTTTTTTCTTTTTTACAATATGTTTTTTATAAAGCTCTTTCAGACATTTGCTATCCATTTTGGGTTCAGCTGCACAGCATTTTTTTTTTCTTCTCTGTTATACTGAAATATTTTCTTTGTTCTAGAAAATAGTCTAATCTATATATATATATATATATATGTTTGTGTGAGTTGTGTTTTTGTTCTATTTTTCCCTTCCGATTTTACCAAAAACTTAATAAAAAGCTTCATTATTATGTTTAAGAAAACCTGCTACTTTAAATTTATTCATTAAGCATTCAGTAGCAGTTTAGATTCAATATATAATATGTTTCATACAGGGACAAATGGCTGTAAAAAATTACTCTTTAAAAACGACTTTAAAACTTAAAAATATTTTTAGACAAGGAATTTTTTTGAATCTTGTTGACTATGCTGCTATGACACTGCAGTCGAATTACCTAAAATGTGACTAGGTAAATTAAATTATTTTAATCCTTAATTCTGGAAAATTATGTTATGAAAAGTTTGAAGTATTAAAGTTAAATAGTTTTCGTGAAATTCTAGTTTACACACAAATAGTATTTAGTTTTCCTTTTTTTATTTAAATATTGTACGAATTTTAGTTATTAAGTGAAATCAAAAACGTAAAGAATATTACATACCACTTTTAGTTTACGCATCAAATTTATGATTTATTTCACATAGATTTAGCTTTTAAAGAGGTTTTATTCGGTGTATTATAGCAAATTCTCTACATTTGATAATGTTACAATCAATGAAAGCATTTTAAAAATAATACTTAAACGCAAAATTAGTTGTTTGAATCAATTGCTGTTTTGAATACATTTATGTTTTAACTCTTTAAAGGTAAATCGGTATTAAATTTATCCTGATTACTGCTACTTTAAAGAAAACTCCTGAAATCAAGAAGTATTTTCCTTTCCTTATGCCGCTTTTTAAAAACCACTTTAAAATTAGTTATACTTTCTATTTAAATCAGAAAAAAAATATTTGCTGTTACAAATTACCAATTATCTCTCTCTCTCTCTCTCTCTTGTATGAAATTATTAAATCCAATAAAATTCAATCTGTTAAACATATTTCGCGAAATCAATAATATAATTAAAAATTTCAAAACCTATATTTAGAGGGAAACGAGAAATGAAAAGCAGCTCTTAAAATAATTGTAACGTAAAATGAAGGAGCAAAAATAATTCATCAGAAAGGAAACATGGATTATGATATTAAACCTTATCAATTATATTGGTATCTCTCTCAACTTTTCTTAAAAACATATATATATATATATATATATATACTGTTCGAATTAGTTGGGACAAAGAGAGAAAAAGGGATTTTTTCCAAGACTTTAGCTTTTTATCATTACATACCTTAAACAGACTGAAAAACTGTATATTAGTACGAAATAAGTCTTCCATTAGCAGAAATGATCTTTTCAACCCGTTTTGGCATTGACTCCACTAGATTAGTACACACGTTCTTGATTTCTCATATTGGAAACCATCTTATAGACACTTTTATCATTTTCTCTGTTGTCGCGTGATTAATCTTATCAAAAACGATTCTTGAGAATATTCCATCAGTTTTGAAAAGGATTTAAGTCTGGGGAATTTTCAAGTCAATCGAGCACTTTTATTTTATTTTATTTTCCGCGTAAAAGTTTCGACCATTTTCGAATTGTGACAAGGAACCAAGTCATGTTGAAATGTTCCATGAAATGTTTCCATGAATGGAACAATCTTACTACATTAAATTTTATATATTTGACAGAATTCATCATGTGTTTAAGAGGAACTAAGCTTCCAGGGCCATTTGAAGTGAAAAAAATCCAAGGATCTGTTTAGAAGGGTGTTTTACAATCTGTTGGATATGTTCTGGTAACAAAGTTTCAATTTCACTTCGTCTAACTACACTTGATTTGTATCCCTGCACAAATAAATGTTTCATCACCCAAAATCCCCTTCTTCCAGTCGTTAACAGTCCATGATCGCTATTTTTTGGCTCATGCTAAACGTTTTTTCATCATTTTCTGAGTTAGAAATAGTTTTTCCCCTGAATCTTGTTGTCTTAAGGCCACCTTCTAGAAGCCTTTTCCGTGCAGTTGAGGTACTCACTTCTCAACACCATTATTCAATAAATTTCTTCAAAGGTCTGTGCTTGTCTTTTTTTGGATTTATTTTGAGACATCTTATTAAAATTTTATCAATTCTTGGAGTAAATTTCCACTTGCCTCCCCCTCCCACACACTTTTCTTTTCTTTTTGGAGACGATGATCCAGGATTTTGAAATGTACTTAAAACATTTAATTCACACCAACTCCAACAGTCATATAAGTGTGTTCATTGAGAGCGATTTACTTTAGAACGGTACCTAGGAGAGTAATATCCTTTTTTGAACTAGTAAATGCAACACGTCTTATACAACACACAAAGTTGAAATTACCAGCTGCACCACTGAAAGGCTCACAACTGAGCTCCTGATACATTAAAATGAATAAATTATTGCCAAAGTCGATCTGTCACACTACCTAAAGGCAGATATAATGGATTTGAGGTGGTTCAAGTCATCACTAGTGATCACATACCAACTAAAACAAGAAAAACATGTTTGTCCCAATTAATTCGCGAACAGTTTAGTATATATATATACTAAAATAACATATAATGAAAAGCACGCATTAAATAATAAAATTTGACTTGTACGAAAACAAATATATTTTTGTAAATAGATTGAAATTACCTGTAGTATTTTAATGTAATGTTATACTTTATTTTAATTCTTCTACTTTGCCCTAGAACTACAACTTTTATTTATCGCATTAGAGCAAAAAGATAAGGCCATTTAATTAACAGTAACATCAAACACATTTAAGATATAAAGGCAAAAGTGGAATTATCTTTTGTTTATTTTAGAAGGGGAAAATAAGTAATTAAAAAGTCTCTTCATATTTAAAAATGTAGGGGAAAAAATCTTATCTGTAGGGAAAAAAATGCCGATTGATATGTGTCTGTGCGCTTGTGTGAGTGGGTATGTGTGTGTGTGATATTGCTAATAAGCTAATTACTTTCTTTAAAATAATTGAAAAAATCCTGTAATTTATTATGAAAAACGTGAAAGAGAGCATTATTGAGAGGGATCTAAGAAAACAATTACTCTTATGGTCTCCATAATATTTGGAAATGTTCGGCAAGATTGGTATGAGAGGAGACTTATATTATCGAATAACTTTCAGCACCCTTTTATATACTGCTAATTAGTAAGAGATAAGGAATTACGTTTACAAGAAGCCATAATTTCATTTCCATCACATTTAAAGGACTTTCAATGTTTCTACTGTTGGAGGAGGAGTACAAGCGATTCTGGAAATGATACAATTTATTATATAGAAGTATCATTATGCTTTCAATTATTTCTTGTCATACTGAAAGATTAGGTCAATAGTTCAGAAGATGCTTTATTTAAATATATTTTTAATATTTCAGGTGGTAAATATTTTCATGAAATTTGAATCTTATATATATATATAGTTTATATATATATAACAATAAAACTAACGTAATTAAATATATTAAGTTTTTTATAAAAGATATTTGAAGTTATTCAAAACTATTGTATTTTTCCTAATTTTATTGTTTCATCAACTCTCCGTTAATACTAAAATACACACTGTTTTTAATATTCTCAAGCTTTTAGATGTACACTATACAAATATATGTATATGGTCATTTTTCGTACGAAAGTATAATTTCTAAGTTGATAAACACTACTTTACTTGTTCATACTTATCCATTTATATAAATATGTGAACAAAATGTAACACATATTCATAGAAATTTGGATAGTAAATACTTTATTTTTTTCCTCCTTCTATATCACCTTCTTTATTTTAACTATATATTTTGAGGAAATATATATATATATATATGCATACATATTTCATGGAATTTATTTACATTTATTTATATTTGAAAGGGAAATTATAAATAACTGAATACCCGAAGCAAAGAAGAGCATAGAAAATTAAGCAAGACTTTAATGTCGAAATATTGGAAAAATGTCTTAATAACATTATTATTTATAAAGAAACTTGTTCATTTTCCTCAAAAATCTCTCAAGAAAGGAAATGCTAGTTCATTTCCTAAATATGTCCCTCATTTCACAGACGCAAAGCAGTTGAGAATTGTATTTGTAAACATTCTTTGTGCAAATAAGACTGTCACGGAATAATGCAATTTACTGCTCTCAGCTAAAATGCAATTCATATGAATTCCCAGAAGACTAGAGAAACAACTCCATTATAATGAAATTATTATAAATGTCTCGGACATTAGGAAGATTATACAGAACTCGTTGCCTTAAAGTGGGGTTTTCCTTCCTTCTAAGGCTACTAACACCGAAAAATTTTTCGCGATAACTTTTATAAGGATATTCTGAAATTTAGCTGCTTTTCATAGGATGGCACACCCCAAAATTTTTCGAAATTTTCTTCATTCTTTCTCTTTTTTTTCTTTCTTTTCTTTTGGGGAAACTTAACATTATATAATTATGATAATTTATTGTTTTTGATCAAAATATTGGAAAAATAATTGCAAAAATAAACCTATTAAGTAGATTTTTATGTGAATAACTAAAAATAGTTACAATTATAATTCGATTTAGGAGTTAATGCACTGTTTCATTACGGGCTTACTTATAATGAGCTGAGCTTTAATTAAGATAGAAATTCAATAGGAAAGATGTAAATTTTTATTGATATGAATTTTCTTTTAATTAAATACAAGCTATAGCGATATTTATAAATATTCTGAAGTGGAATATATATCAAGATGGTTCGCAGTTTTAACGGAGAAAAAAATTGTTATTAATCGGAAACTACTTGTACGGAAAATATTTTTTATGATATGGAGATTAGGAGAAAGATAATTTAAAAATAATAATTTTAAAATTTAATAAAATTTTCAAAGGGGTTAAATTTTTTAAAAAGTGGAAACATACTTAATTTTGGTCAGATGATTTTAGACTTAAAATAAAATTATCTTTCTACAATATAAATAACTAAAAACGATGCCTATTGTTAAATGAATACTGAGTAGAGAATAATACAGACTCATGGAATAGTTTCATAATCTCAAATAAAATAGATAGAATAGATTTCATATATATATATATATACATAACCTCAGCTCTCTCTCTTTCCGTACTGTCAAATCAGTCCGATACAAGCTTCCGCTTTATCGTACAATAGTAGGTATTTTTATTATTATTATTTTTTAATTTTACACTGAAGAGCTGTTAATTGTACCTGGTGTTTTTTTCCTTGTAACTATATAGTGGTAGGTGTCCTCTCATCACAATAATTGTAGAAAAATATTAAAATACCTATTTTTTTAAACAAAAATTGCCTTGACTTTTTACCATACAAACGTTCGAACACTTACATTTCCTTCCCCTATGACAATACTTAAAATATTATTTTTTCAATTCCTACTATAGCTCACTCTCTCCCTATATATATATATATCTTGTTCCAATTTTTCAATCATTAATAAAATACTTTCTATTCATCTAATCAAGTTCAAATAATTTTTTTTAAAGTTGTAGTGAATGACACTTGATGTTAATACAGTTTATTCAAATATTAGTTCATTAATTACCGGTTAATTAATTAAATTAATTACCTGTTTTCGACGTCAACTTAGATTCGTCTCCATTGTTGTAACAATGTAAAGTATAAAACAATAACAAAATTTGTCGTCGAAAACCGGTTTTTCAGCCAAACCGGGTGTGCATTGTTACAACAATGTGCAGACAAATCTTGCTCTTTTTTTCAATTCCTACTATTAGTTCACTCTCTCCTATATATATATATATATATATATTGATCAAATTTTCAATCATTAATAAAATACTTTCTATTCATCCGTTCAAAGGGGGAATTGACTTATATTTTTTTATATTACTTGTTTATTTTTTGTTTCCCTTCATCTATAGTCCAGAGAGCATCTTTTCCGTATAGGTCGGTTATAAAGCTCTGAAAAAAATTCAATCTACCCTACTGTATATATATTATATTCTATCATTATTTGACATTGTCTTTAAATAATATCGCGTTAAAATATGTAGCATTCTTTCGTACTTCATATTCTTAGCTTCTTAGCATCTTTAAAATACGCGTCTCGTAAAAGTCTTGTAAATAGTAAACTAATGGCGCGTTTCTTCCAAAAACAATCATAAATATGATCGACGGTGAAAAGTGTAATTTATATCTTTTATGCATATAAAGAAAAAATTCCAGAACTGTAGGTAATGCAGAAAAACAGGATGAAATACATCTATAAAAACTTTTAGCAAAACAGTCAAGAAACCATTAAGATTTAAACATTAGAGTTAAAATTAAAAAAATACTTTATAGCGTACAATTAAGGTTTAAATGAGAGATATTTATTGGGATAGTCTCTCTCTCTCTCTCTTCTGGGATTAACTACTGTTCATTAACATATATCTGAGTAAAGTTTACCATTCAAATAATATAGTAATGAATATTAAACGGAATTGTACAGACGTTTCTGTCGATAAGCACGAATTCAATTTCCATTCATTAAATTAAGCTCTTACGTCATGAAATACACCCAAAGGGGAAAGAGTTGATTTTAAATTTCCCTTTGTAATGCTATAGATTCTCAATATGCTCTACTAAACAATTCAAAAACCATAACTTTTAAATAATTTTTAAGCAGCAAATTCAAAATAATTTAATAAATATTGATACATATTAAACACCATCTAATTTTATAACATTTATATATAAATATTATTATTTTAAAATCTATATCTAACAACATATACACACACAAATTATAGACACAAACTTATTTTATTTAATGTGGATATTCTATAAAAGGGAAGATTGTACTTGGGAAAAACCTTTTTTTCCATCTTCCGTCTACTATTCTAGAATAATTTTATAGAAATAATAAATTGGTTTTGAAGGTTCAACTCTCAACTGTAAATTTCCACCTGATAGCGTCTATACTTAATACGGTATAATACTTAAATAACGGTGTATGTTCTGGTGGATTTAGCAAATTATATGCAAAAGTGACATGATTTTAGTCCATTGGGTTAAAAAAATGTAAAAGCTTAAATACACTGGTGTGCAAAAATTAAGGACGAAGTCGAAAAATATTAGCATATCAGCTGAACGAAGAGGCAGAGCGGACAGAAAGACCAATCAGGAGATTAAGTGAGGTGATGTACGGTAGCACATGCGCAGATATGCAGGTAGACGTAATGGGGGAGTGTCTGAGTAGTAAAGCATGTTGTCGGTGTAAGATTAGTATTTCTGGCAAAGAGATTGCACACCGTATAGCAGTTAAAATCACACCGAGTTGCTGCCTCAGCGAGAAATGGCGAATAATCAATCTGTTAGACGACATCTGGATGCTTTTACCCGAGGTCGAATCATTGGGAAGTTGGAGGAAGGTCGCAGTGTGACAAGTGTGGCTGCAGAGTTCAGAATTGCTCACAGCATCGTTTCACGACTTTGGAGACAATTTCAAACTACAGGAACAGCTATCCGGTGGTTCAGTAGGGGTCGTCCACGAGGAACCACACCCGCAGATGACCGGTATATTGCCTTACAGGCCAGAAGAAACAGGTGGCAGACAGCGGGAGAAATCGCTAGACACACGACCGATATCGCGTTTTACCGTGGCCAGAAGACTGCACGGTGGTGGTCTGTTTGCACGACGCCCTGTACGGTGTGTACCTCTAACGCCTGCCCATCGGAGAAGGCGTTCTCTGCGGTGCCGGGATACCGGAATTGGAGAGACAATGAATGGGGACGAGTACTCTTTACAGATGAGAGCAGACTCAGTCTGAGTAGCGATTCTCATCGCATACTCATCTGGAGAGAGCGGGGAAGCCGCAATCATCCCTCGAACATCATTGAAAGGGATAGGTATGGAGGTGGTGGTGTTCTCGTTTGGGGAGGCATCATGCTTGGTAGTCGTACAGACCTTCACATCTTCGACGCAGGTTCAGTCAACGGGACCCGTTATTGTAACGAGATTCTTCTTCCATATGTGCGTCTTTTTAGAGGCGCTATGGGTCCGCAGTTCCTTTTCATGGACGACAATGCACCATGTCATCGCACAGTAGCTGCCGAACAGCTCTTAGAGAGTGAGGATATTGAACGTATGGATTGGCCGGCACGATCTCCGGATCTCAATCCCATCGAGCATGTATGGGATTTTCTAGGCAGACGCTTGGCAGCTCGTACCTTACCACCAGTAACGATTCCGGAGCTTCGATTGGCGCTGCAAGACGAATGGGCAGCAATGCCTCAACAACTAATTGACACCCTCATTCTCAGCATGGGCAGAAGCTGTGAAACCTGCCTAGCAGTCAGGGGAATCATATCCCCTACTAAAGACCGGATATTTCTTGCTGGACACCCATCACAGGGATGTTTCGGCCTTCAGTCGCATTGCGCTCCATGCTACTTTTTCAATAAAGCTTCTTTTTATCCCTCTGATTTCTCTTTTAGTAAGTGTTGCTTACATTACTCATGTCCTTACGTATTGGGGATCTTACGGTATTAAATGTGTTGATTTGGAATGCTTTTGTACAAAGTTATATTGAAAAAACCGTCTCGTCCTTAATTTTTGCACACCAGTGTAGATTTAGAAATAAAAAATATCCAAGAATTCCTCCAAGAATCTGATCATATTTTTAACACCCTTCACTTGTATGTAACAGTATTCAATTTTTGAACTCAATTTTTACCCACTTTAAAAGGTCAGATTACTTTGAAATTTTGCTCACTTGTCTAGGACGATGACAATACAATTATGTAATAATTTTTTTCCATTGTCCTGATCAGGATCATCAGGATTAATGGTTTTCCATTTTCAGATTTGGCGACTTATTCCAGAACCCATTACCAGATTTGGCGACTAAAAGATTAAGTTACAACTTAGTTCGATTAACTGTAAAAGGGTGTTTCTTAATTTTTTGAACTATAATTTATTTAAAAGATTTATCTGAATTGTATATTTCAACTGATGTTTAGTTAATATAGCGTATCTTTATCCGAATTACTTTCCTAGATGAAAATTAAGTGTTAACCGGCATGAAACTTCTAAAACAAATAGTTGAAGATTTATATTTATATACTACTAGCTGTTACCCACCCGCTTCGCTGGGAATTTCATGATGTTTTATAAATTTTTACTGCTTATATATATGTATAAATTATTGATATCTAAGTCCTGCATTAAGAATTCGATTGTATTGAAAAATATACTTATACCTGTAACTGTCGCCTGTTGATAAAAAAAAAGGGGCAGAACTCATCTAATTTGTGTTTTCTAAAAATCTCTAAAATTGAAGCATAGAATGATGTTTGCTCTTTCGTAACCCAAAAACCAAGTGGATTCCCGCAAAACCAATTTTCGGTGGATCTCTACACCGTAAATTGAACATGCAAGCCAAATTTAAAGTCTAAATCTAACAGAAAAAACAAAACAAAAGTTTTACTATCAATATCCCCGTAATCCCGTTGAAAGCCGTTTTCCAAAATAACCGCTCTTAGAAGATTTCAATTCAACAAAAGAAAAATGCTCTAACCAAATTTCATTATTATAGTTCTTGTAGTTCGAAAAAAGGAATTTTTTTGTCTATACGTCCCAGTAACCCCCTGCACCTCCCAAAAGTTGATTTGCTTAAAATACATTCTTAGTGGATCCCTATTCAACAAAAGAAACATGCTTAAAAAATTTCAAGTATATGGGTCTAACAATTAAAAACAGGAATTTTTTTCTGTAACTCCTCTTGACCCCTCACAACCATCCTTAGGGTCAAATTTCGTTTTACTCTTTGTTAGAGGAATTATATTCCATGAAAGGAACATGCCTACCAATTTTCAAGCAGGATGATCAAATAGTTTAAAATGGAAATATTTATCAATTACGCCTCTTAATCTCCCGAAATTAAACTTGGTAGTTCATATTCGCGAAACCCATTTTGTAGCGGTTCTCTAATTTACAAAAGGAATCTGCTTATCAAATTTCAAGACTGTACGTCTAATGGTTTAAAAATGGGGATAATTATCTATAACGCCACTTGAGCCCCCGCAACGCCACTTCTGGGTCTGTTTTCACAAAACCCATTTTGTAGGGGAATTGCACTCTATGAAAGGAATCTGCTTAGCAAAATTTGAAGACTGTGCGTCCAATAAATAAAAAATGAAAAAAAATTATCAATAACGCCCCTTGAACCCCCGCAACGCGGCTTAGGGGTCGATTTTCATAAAACACATTTTGTAGTGTATCTCTATCCTATGAGAGGAATCTGCTTACCAAATTTCAAACTGTGCGTCTAATAGTTTAAAAATAGAAATAATTATTTATATCTGCCCTTAACACCCCTTGGGGGTCAATTTTTCCCAAACCTGTTTTGTAGCGGATATTTACTCCATGAAAGAAACATTCCTACCAATTTTCAAGCAGGGAGGTGAAGTAGTTTAAAAACGAAAATATTTATCTAGTATGCCACTAAATCCCCCGCAACGCCATTTAGAGGTCTGTTTTCACAAAACTTTCTTATAGCGGATCTCTACTCTATAAAAGAAATCTACTTATCAAATATAAAGACTGTGCGTCTAATGGTTTAAAAATGAAAATAATTATCTATAACGCCTCTTAAGTCCCGCAACGCCACTTGAGGGCAATTTTCACGAAACCCATTTTATAGCGGATCTCTACCCTATGAGAAGAATCTACTTACTAAGTTTTAAGACTGTACGTCTAATAACTTAAAAATCGGAATTTCTAACGCCCCTCAAACCCCCGCCCCGCAAACAATTGCTGCTAATTTGAAATTACAAACAGACACTTCAATTTTATTTATTTGTATAGATATAGATTGGGATTATAATAACTATTGTTTAAATGTGACTAAAAATGTAAATAAAAAGAAAAAGAAAGGATTAAAACTAACCGTAAAACTTATCAATTTTTTGTTTCTTGCATTGCTTTTTGCTTATGAAGCCTTGATTTATTATTTTTAAAAGTGCATCCGAAACAGCCGATGCTCTACTTAACTGAACAGTGAGATAACTATCATAAAAAAAAATTATGGCACGTGTCAGCGTATTATCATGTGCGCGTAACACTATTATGTCTCATGAAGAGCATCGGTCGCCAGTAACCAAAACAACGACTTCATTAGCTCAGCTTGGCGTTCAATTTGGCGTTCATCTTGGCATTCAGTTTCACGTTCACCCGTATAGTTTCCGTTCCCGTAAGAATACGGGAATAAAATATAGCCTATGTTACTCCCCGTTAATGTAGCTTTCCATTAGTGAAAGAATTTTTAAAATCGCACCAGCCGTTTCCGAGATTAGCCGGAACAAACAGACAGACAGACAGACAGACAGATAGACAGACAGACAGACAAACATTTTAAAAATTGGTTTTTTTTAGGAGTACCGTATATACTTTTAGTGCATTAAGTAAAAAGCTGCTAATTTGAAATTACAAACAGACACTTCAATTTTATTTATTTGTATAGATGAGGATTGAGATAAACTATGTCGAAGAAAAAATCAAATTCGAAACTTATACTTTATTTTTCTACCCAAAATAAGAATATTAAGTTAAGTTTTCTTAGTTTAAAATCCACAAATTATATCGATATTAGAGCCAAATACCTTACAGTTAAATATTTAGAAACATTGAAAATATCATAAAGTCTCAATTTTTATACAGTAATTTCAACGAGCAATTATTAGGCTAGAATAACAAGCAATTATCTGCAATTTTCCATGTTTTATATGAAGCTAAGCAGAAATACTTGTTGAGTAACAAGTTTAATTACGCAAGATTCTGTGACAAGATCCAGCAATTAAAATGACTTTTTTTGAAACTTCAGTTATAATTAGTTTCATAAGAGAACAGCACGCTTAAAGCTATTTCATTCAACTTATCATTACTAAAACTTTAAAAATTAGAAAGAGATCCTTAAATTTTATTGACTTTGTGTAGGTTTCGTCAAGAAATATAAAGTATGATATATTCAACATTATAAAATTAAATTAACTATAAGAAATTGTTGGATTTCTTTTTAAAAAATATTTTTACATATTTATATATATATACCCACGAAAATATATAAAAAGAATAACTTAAATATATCAAAAATCAAATTTAAATAAAAAAAATTTGTGATGTACTATGTATATGCCATTTTATGCTACTGAGAATATAAGGAAATATGTTTCATTGTAATTTTGAAACTTAAATGTCCCACAGCTATAGTGAATAATATTATAAAATTATTACAAATTGTGTGTGTGTGTAAGACTACTAATAAATTTAATATTCATATGCAGACAAACATAATTATTATAGTATGCATGGAATTTTAAGATCAATCATTAAGATGTCCTTAGTTTGTAACATATTATACTCAGAAGAGTATGCAAAGATTTTTACTATACATTATTACTATTCAAACTAATCGTTCATTTAGTATTCAAATAGTAAACAAAAGTAAATTTTCTGAGTTATCATAACTTTTGTCTGGGAAATTTGTAGTTAAGATTTTCATATTTCAAGTAGAAATGTTTCATATAGTAGCTTTAAAAATAAAATTTAGCATTCAACAAAAAATTTAGGGGTTTTATTAAATATTCATGTTTGGTTAAATATATGTATTGAATAATAAATATATATATTTATTTGAACGATGAGTTTTGTTATTTTGGGATGAAAAATAAAATGATTAAAAAAATAAAGTTCCTTTTTGAAATTGAATTTTTCATCGTAATAACCTGTTTTTGACAAAATTAAAGCCATAATCTCATTGCTTAATATAAATTAAACCAATAGATTTTTTTCTCTTTAGAGTGAGAAAACCCCCCATTTCTTTAAATTCAAAAAAATCTTATATACTGTAAATATCCATAGTATTTAGTGACTTGTGAAACATTTTTAATGTTATTTGTTGTCGTTACATATGCCACCTGATCACAGAAACATTAGATCGAAGCTCTCTAAATTCATTACTGCAAGAGGCTAGATTTACACCTTTTGTTAGCACTAGCTTTGAGCATTATAAAGGTGACAGTGTAATTTTGCTCGGTTCTACCCCAATTTTGACGGAGAACACCCTGGAGCTGGTCAGGACCTCCCACTCTCCTTCCTCTTTTACAAACCTCACGAGAGGACTTGTGGCTTGATGGCTCTTTAGAGTACCCCTATTCTGCAAAGGCACTATAGATTTACAAACATCCATGCCTTCTCCGGGATTCGAAATCTGGCATAACGGCACAACAATCAGCGTCAATTACCCCTACACCGGATGGGGGGGGGGCTTAATGTTATTTAAAATATATAAATGGAACTTATATTTATCTCAAAGAATAACAATTGCTTCATATGTCATTTAAGGAATTTTGTATTCATTTGTATTTATAAGGTATTATGGAAGATTAGATTATGAATCTTTAATATTCTTACTGGGATCTTTATACTTCACAGAAAAAATCTTATTATATTTCAAAGGAGGGAAAGTTTTTTCTACTAAAATTATATGAACCCATTTTAGATATATATCTTTTATAGCGAATCAAAATTGCAGGGAAAAAAACACACTTTTGTAACAAAGTACAACTAACCTACGTTTTATAGTTGGTTTTTCTCAACTTCAATTACTCCGTAATTTCTGTGCTTGGCAAGTACATTCAAATATATGTTATCTTTGAGATTGATAACACAAGAGTTAGAAGAATCGTCTGCCTTTGGGAAATCAGAGCATGATGTTTATTTCATATTATCTCACTCAAGGATTCTGCTATTATTATATGAGAATGGTCCCAACTAGGAAAGACTAAGATTAAAGATCATACTTCATACTGTCTCACCAGAATTCTACTCAATTTATATGGGTCTTTCCATCATAGGCTTTTTTCACATGAAATCCTGGAAGAATGTAAATACTCAAATAATGGAAGGAAGAATATGCTATTACCCTGCGATTAAATTGTTTGTTTTAATGTCTGCAATTCAACCTCGGCAATTTGTTACATATATATCTATCCGCATCATTCTTATGATGTAAAAAATCTTCCCGGTGGATACGTTTTCAGTCAGCTTTTCAAATGAATTATTTTATTTACCGTGAAGTTATGCAAGCCATTTGGTGACTTACAGGATTTTTGAATAAATAAGCAGTGTGATTTAGCAGCGAAATATTCATTTCTTATTTATGCTTATTGACTTTTCCGTATGATGCATACTCTATCAAAGTACCTTTTTAACTTTTCAGAGCATTAGGCACACCTTTGCAATTTTTAAACTTTTATTCCAGTTGTTCATATTTAATAAGGTCAGGTAAAGATTTTATGAGTAATAAGAGTTTATTTCCCAATCGATTTAGGAAGTTAAGCTCACTGTGGCGCTAACATCACTTTTAACAGGGCTATCTCTAGCCTTCTAGTAATCAATATGGACATCGTCGAATAACTATGAAATCACTTGGCGTAATTAATTCAGAAAGCAAACCACAGAAAGACAAACAAACACAGCACTATATTAATAGTTGATACAACCTTTAAATTTTCATACATCAATTACATTAGTATTTGATTGCATATTATTTTAATCGAATTCTTTACCAGTAAATGTTAATTGTTCCTTTTCCTTGTGTGTGTGTGTGTGTGTGTGGTGTGTGTGTGTGTGTGTGTGTGTGTGTGTGTGTGTGTGTGTGTGTGTGTGTGTGTGTGTGTGTGTGTGTGTGTGTGTGTGTGTGTGTGCATTAGACTGCCGTTTCAAACGACTGGGACTCATTTTTTCTGAGTTGGAGAGTTACCTGTAAGGAAATATAAAGATTCACATAGTGAGAGAGACACCTAACAAAATTATTGTAATTTATTGAGTTATTATAACGAAATATATAATTATAATTTACGAAACATATTATAATTATTGAGTTATTAATATAAACATATGATAGAAGTGTGGGAAGTTTTAAGCTTAAAATATAACTTATACTACTGATTTATTATTTTAATTTTAATTTTTAAGTTCATTCTTAGTAGCTCACTGAGCTTCAAATAAGATTGTCTCAGATTTAGTAAGATACGGAATAAATTTGCTCTTTTCTTATTCCCTAATTTGATCATCCTAGATTGAGTCCACATTGATTGTTTATAAATTATTGATTAACAGTATATTTTGTGTTGTAAAAAGAAACAGTAACGGATTGAAGCAGGTTTGATTTTAATTTACGTTACACTGTGAAGCAACACGAGAGTTGTTGTCATCGGATCTCGTAATTAACACTCTTTTATTAGCTTCACCAGCATGTAACGGAATCTTTGAACTCGATTTTTACTCTATTTAAATGGTCAAATTAATTCGAAATTTTGCTCACTTGTCAAGGACCAATGACAATTCAGTAATTTAACAATTTTGTTTCATTGTCTTGATCAGGATCATCAGGATTAACGATTTCCCATTTCCAGATTTGGCGACTAATTCCAGAACCCATTGCCAGATTTGGAGACTCATTCCAAATTTGGTGACAAAAAGATTAAGTTACAACCATAAGGCGAAAAAGCTCATGGTTAATGCAAATACAACAAACAAAAAAGATTAATTCATCAATTAATAAATGATAGTTTTAAAACTAAAAAAAACATGCTTTTATTGTATATAGATCGAACTAAAAAAGGAAAAAATAAGCTGAAGTTTTAAAAAAAAACAAAAAAAACACGTCTTTTTAGTTAATCGAACTAAAAAGTAAAAAAATAATTCTTTATATAAGAATAAAATGTTTAACGAGAAAATTAATGACATTGGGGTAAGAGGGGGGGGGGGGTGCTCGATATTAATTTTTAAAATTTCTTACTTGTTCTATTCCGAAATGCGGAGTTAGTGTAAAAATGTAGTAGAAAGCACCTCACGCTTTTACCACAATGACATTAATTTTTTCGTTAAACTTTTTATTCTTATATTAAGAATTGTTTTTTACTTTTTAGCTCGATTAACTATAAAAAAGCGTGGGTTTTTTTTTAAATTGTAGCTTATTTTAAATCATAATCAAGAAACGAAAAAGACACCTGAACTGGCATCCTTCTCCAAATTTCCACACCCTGCCGAGGGGAGGGCTATGCGCCCCGACAGATTTAACTGTATCAACCCCTCTACACGAAAAGGAATTCAAAGACGTAATTTCAAAGACTTTTCCTGCTTTTAACCTGTTTCGATGAAAATTTAAGTCTAAACTATGTTACATCTAAATTTTATCACATTTATAAAAATCATTTTAACTGTATAACTATAGTCGATAATAAAAATATTGTAGGATAGGAGAAAGAAATAATATATTATCATTGATTATTCTGTGTTACTAAGCTCTATTGAATTATATCAGGTTTCTTTATGAGATATTTTCTCTAGAAAATTTATAACAACATAAAAAGAAAGTATACTATGTATTCTACATAACATTCGTTATGTTTTGTTATTAGTTTATTACCGATTTCATCAGTAGTAATGATCTAACCATAGGTAAATTAAAAAAATTTTCAAAAAATTTTTAAAATTTAAAACATTTTTTAACTATTAGGATTAGAATAATTCTAAAAAATTGATAACATAATCATATCTATAGTATTTGATCTGAATCTAGTAACAAATAAAAATAATAAATTTTAAGTAAGTTAGCTTACTATAATGTATCGAAAATTTTTATTAAAGCATATACAAAACTATACACACACACCTTTATCGATTAAAGTTTGATGATGTTATCAAGTTGCACTTTTCTCTCATTCATCTCTATCAATATCAACTAACAATAATGACAGGAAAGGAAGTTTAAGAAAAAAAATTCCCAGGAAAATCTTTGCTAAAGCTTGACAGATAGTGATTGAAATATCGGACCAAAAGTTCAATACCTTTATTTGCCAGTTTTATAAGAAAGTGTAAATGTCACAAAAAATAATGGGTAACTTTTAAATTGTAACAGTATATAAAGAATCACAAAAAAGTAAAGGAACATCTTATTTAATTAAATTACAACAAAAAAAGAATGTAAGTATCACTATTAAGTTTGTGATCTTTAGTTTTCATCATATAAATAATGAAACCAAACCGAAGTATTATCAACTGATTTTTTATGTTCTTTTAACTTATTCTCATTTAGTATTATAGGTTATTATTTATGAAAAATGCTTTGAACTCTAAAGTACGATATACAAATGCAATGTGAATAACAAACTCACCAATTTAAAAAATATTGTAATATTATGCACTTTCTCCACAACTACAACCTTGTTTTCACAGATACGAATATCAGACTACGAATCCTGCTCGTGTGCAATATCGCTGTGAGCTGTAATAGGATAGTTTTGGCCCGCCTCCTTGGATGATTCACATATTTTATTATTTCTCTTAATTGTACGATGCAACTTTATATTCACAGTCTAATTAATTTCGTCCGTTAGGGAAACATCAAAACAAAAACACTTACTATTTTGCTCTGTTTGCGTTCCCTGAACATATAGTAGAGACAATTAAAAAAATTTCCAACAAATACCTAAAAAACGGTATTTAAACTTGTGAATAATAAACAGTATTCCGCTAAACCAGTATTGAAATCCCTATCTACAGCATGTTTATTTATTTATTACAGTGAGAGATTTTACAAAACCCAACAGAAAAAAGGATTTTAGAAGCCATAATACATTCCAACGTTAAAGTAATCCGAAGAAACAAATGCCTGAAGTTATTTGTGAAAAAGTTGTGTTTGCGGATCAACAATTAAACAGTAATAAATTTATATTCAAGTAATATAATTGAAAAAAATCGTTTTTTCTCGAAAATGTAAAGGAGCCGATTTTGTAAGGGAAAATTTTTTTAGCTTGGGCTTAAAGGAAGCATGATGTTGATATATACGCAAATTTGTGGATGTTGCCGTCCATTGCTTCAATGTACTTTAAGTGTAATCTTATATATAAGAGATAATTCTGTGAAAAGTATGTAATACCGTAATGTAAGACGTAATTCATTGCTGAAATCCTCGCTTTTAGTATTATCCCTTAATCGATTTTCGCGCGTATGTTTTACTATTCACAGTAAGATTCCTAAAAATACCAGTAAAATTTAAGGTGCTTAGAAATTTTTACCTAACAATAAAAAACTTTTAAAGTATTTCAGAAAAAATAAAGGGTTGAAGCTTTTTCGGAGAAACTAGTTTTGTTTTGTTTACTTATATGAATTATTTTCCTCGAGAAAAGCTCATTTATGCGATATGTAAATTATTCAACGCCCATTTTTCTGCTCATTCTCTAAAGATTCAGCACATTTATGAAAAATTATTCGTAATACACACAAAGAAAAGCTGCCGTTTTGAGATTTAAATACCTTCCTAATAGAGGGATAAGTAAATGATTATAAATCGTTTCAAATAATGTTAAATGAGTTTTGAATTTTATAAATATTTTTCATGCATGCAAAGGAAGAGCCATGCTTCTAAAGTACCTTCTTTTGTCTTAAAAAGAAAAGTTGTATTTTGGTAATATTTATAAAACCTTAGAAATTTTTTCTCAAAGTCTTGTCAAGTACAAATAAGAAATATATGTGTTTAAGTATTACTATATACATTTTTTCAAGTTATTAAGAACCAAGAAATATTTAATGCATTCCAGTGTTAAGAAATATTCAAATCAATTTTTTCAATAGATATACAGTCAGACCCCAAATTAATGAATTCATCGGGACCAAACATTATGTTCGATATTTCGGGGTTATTCGTTATATCAGGGTCCAGTCAAAATAAATATTTTTTGCATTTACCATTTGGAAATTCTAGAATAAGTCAGTACACAAAAAACATCAATTGTTAGAAATTAGGCAATTTTTTTTTCAATAGCTAAAAATACTATTAGTGAATTATTACACACCAATTAATTAGACATTTTAAAATAACAACTAATAGATGTTTAACAATCTTTTTGATCTAAACGAGTTCTTTTTCGACTTTAAGGAGAGAAGAAAATACTCTGCACCGTTTACATCCTGCTGTCTAAAGTATATTTCCAAATAATGTAAGGAATTAGAAAATGTAGCAGTTTTGATAGAAGTTTAATTATCGATTTCTGCAACAGAATCGCTAATCATTGGCTCCGACAGATTAACAGTTTCCTCAACAACTGTTGCATAAACAGACAGTATGTCATCAAATGTAACATAATCGATAAAATCTTAAAATATTCCCTGTGATTGGGAGTGGGATGAAATAAGAAAGGAACTTTCTGTACTAGTTAAAACTCGTGCAATAAGTTATATTCACGACTCATTTACACCTGTAAAGTCTAATAATGGACTACACCCTTTACGGTCAAAATGTGCTGCTTACAAGAAAGAAAAAAAAGTCAGGTATTTTTTTTCTATTCTGGGGGAAAAATTGTCCTTTGAAAAAAATTACTTTTTTTTGCTCTACAAACTAATAAAAAAAATCTTTCTTCAGCTCATGAAATAATTCGTCAATTCGGGGTTTATTATCCGTTAAATAGGAGTTTTTTGCCTTCATTTACGGTCAAAATGTGCTGCTTACAAGAAAAAAATGTCAGGGTTTTTTTTTTTTCCTGGGGAAAAAATTGTCCTTTGAAAAAAATTACTTTTTTTTTCTTTTGCTCTACAAACTAATAAAAAAATCTTTCTCCGGCTCATGAAATAATTCGTCAATTCGGGGTTTATTATCCGTTAAATAGGAGTTTTTTGCCTTCATTTACGGTCAAAATGTGCTGCTTACAAGAAAAAAATGTCAGGGTTTTTTTTTTTTTCCTGTGGAAAAAATTGTCCTTTGAAAAAAATTACTTTTTTTTTCTTTTGCTCTACAAACTAATAAAAAAAATCTTTCTTCAGCTCATGAAATAATTCGTCAATTCGGGGTTTATTATCCGTTAAATAGGAGTTTTTTGCCTTCATTTTAATTGGGGAAAGAGCAAAATTCGTTAAATCACGAAATTCGTTAAATAGGGATTCGTTAAATAGGGGTCCAACTGCATATACAAGTTAACTAAAAAACAATATTTGTTTTAAAATGATACTCTTATGTATAGTTAAATTTTTCTCGGAAAGAAGAATGTTTCCTCTAAATTTTTCTAAAAATTTCTTACTTTCCATAATTTTTAAACTAATTTTTTCATAGAATTTATATTATTCACATATTTTGTTCAGTGCACACTATATTTTTACATATATATATCTCACGCGTTTTTTTTTTTTTTTTTTTTTTTTTTTTTTTTTTTTTTTTTGTTCTTTGGAATCAAAATCACTTGCATTGTACACAAAAAAAACGTAATTCTTTTAATATTTCTGAGCATTAAAATAGTTTACCTTAAAATGAACAAATAAAGATTTTTTGATATAACTTTTTTATATCCCCCTACTAAAAACTAAGGATTAAATTTTAAAACAGTTTTCTCCAAAATATTTTCTTTCTTTTGAATTTTTAAAGGTTTAATGCAGAATTATTCAATATCATAAGTTCAATAAAGATAGAACTTAAAAATATTCAATGCTTTTTTTAATGAACTATATAGCTTGGGTAAACTAAAAAAAATTAATCCCCAAAATAACTTCTTGTTACCTTTTGCTGTCATTAGATCCAGTAGTTTTTTTAGTTTTTTTGCTGTTGTTATTTAATTCTTTTAAGTCTGTATAAGATATTTTATGCTACAACACATTTTAGGCTTTTTTGCCAGGAAGCTCGAGCATTTTTTATCTCGATAAAAATGCCTCTGGTATTTCTTTTATTTTCTTGAAAATGTTTTTCGTTCATGTAAAAGTATTCAAATATTTTTAGTTCTTATTTGCCTCTAAAAATGGGCTTCAATCTTAAGACATAAGACGTAATTAACAGTTTTTGAAATCTCTAAAAAAGCTCAACTAAATTTATACATACATACGCCATCTATTTTATTTGTCTGTTTCATATTTGATAGCAGTGTTTTAAAAGGAGCACTGAAAAGAAAAATAATTTAATATACTTATAAATATTTATTGTACTCCTTTTGCAGCATTGCTATAAGCTTCCTCGAATTCGTTCGCTTTCTAAGAAAAAAGATTTTTCTCACCTATCTTATTTAATTAAATATTCTACATAAATTTGTACTCTGCAGCCAAAAAAACACTTTAATTGTTGTCTGGAAAGAGCTCCTTGGATTGTTTAAATCTTCAAACAAGTGCTCCTTACGTTTTGAAATTTTTAAGTTAGAAAAAGGAATTTGTCTTTCTGTTTTCAGTTCCAAGCATAAAAAGAAAAAATACATGAAGTCTAGATTCATAAAGTAATTATTTTTAAATTTAACTTTCTATTCATATTTGCATTAATTTACTATACATCGAACATATTTTTCTCTCATATGCAAATAGAAATTGTTTGAAGCATTCTATTAAGAAAACAAATTTGATAAAATCGAAATGTAAATCTTTCTTTCGGTTTTGATGAGATTTTTCATCAACGTTTCATTCCATTTCGTGCGGTCATAATTAACAAAGATAAAAGAATGTCTTTTTCTCTTCTTCCTTTGATGAAATTGCTTTTTATTAAAAAATTTTCTTTGAATTTTAAGGGAAATTTTAAAGTAGAAAAATAATTCCCTTTTTCAGATTATTTGTTTTCTTGAATAAACTTTTTTACATTTTTAAGATTCTTCATTTTTTTAATTCATTTTATAATTTTTTTTAATTTAATGGAGAATAAATTGTTAAAAAATTGTTGAAATGGAGGCATTTTTTCTAATCATGCATACATGGCTGTTCAGTTGAATTCTTTTACGCTAGCAAAGTTGTCTAAAAAATTATTTCGTCAGTTTGTTTTTCATTAAAACAGTATTTGTTTTGAGCTGTTCTGAAAACTACAAGTCAAAGAAAAGAACGTTTTGATAGCTTTTCGAAGAAAATAAATCATTTTAGTTATATACATCAACACCTTCCAATCAATTATAAGATAATACATATTTGCAATTGTCTTTTCGTCATGCATCTGAAAAATTTTGCCTTTCATTAAAGAGTTTGTTCTTTCTATCATGCCAGTGAAAAATTTCTTTTATGTTATAAAAAAACTTACTCATTATGTAGATACATTCATCTGAGAAACTTTAACTTACAATCATTGCTTACATTTTTAATAATGCATTGATGTTGTTCCTTATATTATTTACACAATATTTCAAATATTTCGTACATTATACTTTTGAAGTTGTCACTGCGAATGAAATGTCTCCTCAATGCGGACACGAAAACTCTTTTCAGTTCTTTGAGCAAAAAATCAGGTTGAATTAAACAAATATTTGCCTAATTTTGAGTTCTTTTCTTGACACTTAAAAAGCTATATATACTCTTATACAAAATAAATGATGCAGTCATAGCTTTCAAAATTATTTTCATATAAAAGAACCTATACATAAAGCTTTCCATCTTATACTGTTGTTTGTAAGAAATGCAACACCATTAAGAAATCATCAAAATTAAATAAAATTGTATGCATAAACGACTTGTATTAGTTCAAATAAATAACGAAATTTTCAAAGCGAAAAAAAAAAATTGCGTGTCCGAAATCAGTATTTGGTGTTTCCACCACGCGCTGCAGTAAGTGCTGTTATACAACGTGGAATGGAGTCAAACAGATTTCGAATGTTTGCTTGTGGAAGAGAATTCCATATTGCTTGTATGCTCAGCAAAAGTTCGTCTTTTGAAGCAGCAGGACGCAGATCACAAGCGAGACGTCGACCAACCCAATCCCACATGTGCTCAATAGGCGACATATCTGGTAAATAAGCAGGACAAGGAAGAAGTTACATGTGTTGGGCTGAACAGAAGTCTCGAACAGTCTTTGCAACAGGTGAGCGTGCATTATCCTGCTGAAAGATAGCTCCAGGGATGCCTTGAAGGAAGGGAACGACTTCGAGCTGTAGCCCTTCACGGACGCAACTTCTGCTATTGATATTGCCCTCAATTCGTAGCAAATTGAATCGTCCATGATACAAAATCGCACCCCAAACCATAACTCCAGATGTTAGGCCACTATGTCGTTCGATAACACACTCTAGAAGGCAACGTTCACCGGCATAGCATCTAACACGAGAGCGGCCATCATGGTCCCACAAATCGAAGCGTGATTCATCTGAAAAGACAACTTGGTGCCAATCAGATTGCCAGGCTCTGTGCTCATAAGCCCATTGCAGACGCAGCCGTCGATGGTTTGCCATAAGAGGGATCCTGTTTAAAAGCACATTTGCTCACAATCCACAGTGCAGCAGACGTCGACGAATTGACGAAGCCAACATTAGTACACCAGTAGAAGTAGACCACCGTGCTGCCAACTGCTTGGGTGTCTATCGTCGCTCGCTGACGTCACCTTCCATCGTCCACTGCCAGTTTTTCGAATTGTTCGGTGCTCGTTGGTCCACTGCTTCCAAACTCACATCACTGTGGAACTGTTGCACTGCATACGAGCTCCTATTGCGCGATACAAAAATCCTCCTTCTCGAAGGTCGATAATCCTCCCCCGTTCAAACTCCGTAAGTTGTTGGAATTTCTCCTTATTTCATCGTGAAGGCATACTTAGGTCTCACTAAACGTTTGCCACTAACAGATAATCATTAACTATTTTCAACTTCCCGCTACAGCCCTCTATTTATACACTTTCAGCATCACTTCAGAGGGCGCTGCGCACGCCACACTTGCGCGGTGGCTCTGAAAATTTACTATTTTACGTAACATCCTGTAATTGATATTTGCTGCAAGGTTCATTTCATTCTGATGATTCCTTCATGGCGTTGCATTTTTTACAAACAGCAGTGTATATATGAGAAATATAAATGCGAATTGTAATAGGTACATGTTTTTAAAAATATGTAGTTGAATATGATGAAAAAAAGGTCCTAGCAAAAAGATTCATGAGAACTTTAAATTTCCAGGCTTTAGTTTCTTGAAAAAATTTAAAAACTACTATAAATATAAAGAAGTGTTATTTAAAAAATATTCTGTGAAAATTATAAATCTGTATTATTAGTCTTAAAATATTTACAAAAACTATAAAACTAGCATATTACTTTTCTTAAAAAATAGCATAAAAGATTTATATATATGTCTAAGTAAGGTTCAATTAAAAAACTAAATATATCTCTGGCTGATAATTGATAGTTATGCCGGATTTATTTGATGACAATAAGTTTTGATTGCGAGATTTCCTTTATAATAAAGAACGTTGAAATAATAAAGAACAAGTTGAAACAACTTAAAATATACGAAAAGAATTAGAGCAAGCCAAAAGTCCGCTGCTTACTAAATCAGTAATATTTATTAGTGTTTGTGCAGGGATTATTTCTCATTGTATGAAAAAATCAAACCCGAAATTCGATTTTTCGATAACAACTATTCTTTTAAACTCTACACTATTGCTTTTAAAAAATCTATTGTGAAGTAAGAGACATAAAAACTAGAATTTTCGTGTGTGTATAGCAGAAAACTAATACACACACAAAAATACAAAATGATAATTAGACATAGTAGATAAATATACATTTCAAAACACAGAGTTTTTATTTTAATCCTATGTTAGTTTTGATTGGTTTAGTATACATTTAATCATTATCTAAAACTTAATTTTAGTGATATATGCCATCCTTTCGGAAAATTTCCATGATACTTTTTACTCTATTCTATCTCTTCATCAAACACTCCCCGCGAGCTATCAATTTCAAAGAAATGCTTTTCGTCGTTAAAGAGGTAATTGGCACTTGAAAAGCACAAAAGGAAATTTGGAAAGAGAATGGAAATTTTTGTTCTTTACGTCGTATCAGTTACAGTCTTGTGGAGTGATATCATTGTAACATATTCACATTAATCTCGATGACTCTCTTGAGATACTAACACAGTTATCTCTCGTTACAGAGAGAAGCAGTTGAATCTCCTAGGAGTCATGGAAATTTCTCGTCACTTACGATCATCCATCACAACTGATTATGGATAAAATGACTTACTGAAAAGGGAGAAAAGGAGAGACAATGGCAACTACTAATAAGATAAAAAGATAGGAGAGCTTTTTGAATGAAAAACGGAAAACTGCTCGATGTAGTTATCAATAAATTCTCGAGAGTTAAAATCTATGCCTTACATTACATATAAGTAGGGCATAGATTTTGACTCTCGAGAATTTAGTGAAATAATTCTATCTAAAATTTTATTTAATAACGATTCCGTAATTTTTATTTGTTTATATTTTAAAATTTAAATATTATTGATTAGTAATAATTTATAAAATTGTTTTAAACTCCCTTTTTAGAAAACTGTAACAATCCTTTTTAATTATTTTCTTTGCATTGAATTGATGTTTAAATATCACTGGAAGAAGTAGGATAAAATATACCTTTTTATTTGTTTTACTCCAAAAAGAATCCCTTCAAGCTCTGGATTGAGATATCATGAAAGAATGCGAGCTTTCAATTCAATAGTAACTACCTCTTTTCTATAAAGATATGAAAAAAAAACACATAGCCTAGTTATGTTTTCACATAATATTTTTTACTTAAGAATGTTCTTCATAGTACTAGAGAAAAAATTTTCTTTATGATATGTATCAATATATGCATAATTGTATACATTAAAGAGCTGGAAATACTGGTACAGGTGTGCATATGCATTTAATGGAAGTTTGCAATCAATATATCGAGGTGTGTGGTCGGCAGCTCCTATATAAAACAGCAGGTGTCTGGCAAATGAATTTGATCAGTAAATCGGTTCCTGTCACTACAGTGACAGGTTGTCACGATTTAAGTGAATAGCATCATCGAGGTTATGATTAAATTCAAATTTTCTCTTAGAACCATTTCACGGGTTAATCATGAATATTGTATATATGCTGCTGCGGAAAAGATTGGGGGAAAAAGGAGCCATTGACGACTGATGAGAATTATTAAGCGAAATTGGCGTCCAATACCACTTAAATTGCCTTCAATTTCAATGCTATAGTATCAGAAAAAGTTAGCCTGAGAATTGTTCAGCAAACCATCATTGATATGGGCTTTCGTAGACGAGGGCCTACTCGTGTACCGTTGTCAACTGTTCGGCACAAAGCCTTAGGTCTCGTCTGGGCCTGCCAGACTTTTGATGACTCGAAGCACAATGGCTGGTCTGATGAGTCCCGTTTCTAATTGTATCAGAGAGAGGGATGCGTACACAGGCTGGGAGACAACCTTATAAATCCATGAACCGAGTATATCAAATCAGGGAAATGTTTAATCAGGTGGAATCTCTGTGATGGCGTGGGACGTGGGAAAGACTGATACGAGACCCTAGATGTATCTAGAGACGATTATAACACGTGATATACTTTTAAGCATACTGACCTACCACCAATACTTATTCATATTTATTGTGCATTACGGCGACTTTGGACGTTCCAGCAGGACAATGCGACACCACAAAGTTCAAGAGTTACTTCTAAGTGTCTTCAAGAACACTTCTGACTTTAGACACTTCCATTGACCAACTAAATCTCCAGGCATGAGCATTATTGAATGTATCTGAGATGCCTTGCAATGACCTATTGAAAAGAAATTGTCGTCTTACATTACTATAGCTCTGTAGACTTCCCTGAAAGATTCATGGTGAGAATTGCCTACAAGCTACCATCAAACATTAGTTCAGTTCATGCTACGATAGATTGCGGCACTTTTACGTGCTTGTGGGCATTCTACACAATATTAGGCAGGTGTACCATTCTAGAGTATATATATATATATATATATATAATTGCGATATTCCAAATATTTGCGTAGTAGTCTTAGTTATCTCACTTAACCTCTTTCATTGTTTTCTTATTCAGCAGTTTTCTGTTCAAAACATTATAATGAGTTTTCCAAAGTTAACAGTAGTTTAAATTTCTTTTATATGGTTTTTAATTCTTCGCAAATAAGTAGTTTTTTGTTTATTTTTCCTTAATATTGGCGTTGGACTTAAGTAAGTCCAATGCCAATTTTAAGTAAAAATTTAAAGTCGTATTCTCATACTTCTGTTTATTCGATAATCTCATTGATTACTGAGTACTTCCAGTTCTTTAATTTGTTTATTTTAAAATTAAATTGTTATAAATATGAAAATTCAAACTAGTAACTATTTTGACAACGTCATTATACACAGACTGATAATTTAGAAACACAGAAATAATATTCGCAGAAATAAGATTTCTATTTCAAGGTGTAGTTGGTGATTTTGAATTTTCGAAAATTTGCTTTTATGGAATTTTTTTAAGTTAATGCATTTTTGCATAATGCTTACTGAATTATCGCAAAATAAAAAAAACTGCAAGTCTCTGTATTTATTTAAGTATTATTTGAAACAAAATATCATGAATGTTGCTTGGCATCAATAAAAAAAGAAACTTAACAAGAAATTCAACTGTGATGACGTCTCATAACTTTCCTAGTTCGAGCCTGTAACTAAACCATGATTAAGATCAAATACAGTGCAAGTAAAAAAAATCGTTTATAGAGATAAATCATATCTTAAATAAAAATTTAATGTTTATTTTAACATTTTAAATGAAAAAACAATTCATTCTGATTTTTTCAATTATTGAATGCGGTAACTTCATTAACTATACATAACTTATGCATAAACCTATAACTTCTATCACGTAGGTTCAATCCCTTCTTTTCCAAGAGCGTGTCACAATAAATATGAAGATGTTTAATTCGTCAAATACAAATTTCCTTATTATCCACAAAAAATGCATTTTAAGAAGAATAAAAGATTATGAGATGGATGTCATTAAATCAACAAAAAAATTAGTAATTAAAAAAAGGAACATGAGATTTTAGGGTTAAATATTATCAATGCTTTTACAAACACCTTTTCATCTCCTAAGAAAAGAGTTCTAAGGATGCAATTCCAAAAATACAGAATTTAAATTATAAAATCCTTTTTGCAGTAAATTTAAATACTAGGAATAAAAATAAAGAGTAGTTTAGTATAGAATGCTTTTTTTTTTTTTTTACATTTTGCACATTGTTTGTCTTTCAGATTAGAATTAATTATCGCATTCTAGACGCGCCTAATAAAAATGAAGCATCAAATTTTATGAAAAATAGTTTCACACTAGATATTGAGATTAAAATTCCTGGTTTCCAAAATAATAAAAAAAAAGATAATTAACGCTAAACTATAGAAAATGGTAGTATCGATTTTCACGATTCATCAAGTTGGAGAAAGAAAAACACATTACAGTGCTTCGTTATCCCCAAATCCATTAGAGCGAAAGTTGTAATACAAAGAAAACTTGGTTCTAATATAATTTGTATCGATCTGTGAAAAGCTTTGATTGTAGTATTCATCAGAAGTGGAGTGAAATGTTTTGGAATAGAACTAATTGAGGGAAAAGGAAATGAATCAAGCGCAGATTACTCATAAAATCAGAGAAAAAAAATTTAATTATTATAACTTTTTACTTTTTTTTAACTCTCTGTAATCATTTCCAGAAACCAGTTTGTAGCTTTAACAAATTCTTTTTATTCATAGGTGATTAATTTTATGAAAAGTCATAACTTTGAAAATGGATCGTAAAAATGACTCTTTTGCTTAAATACTGTTTTACTTTTAAATTTATTACTAGCTCTCGGAAAGAAAGTTTTTAAAAAAAGTTTTATGTTATTTTTAAAAAATAAATTACCATAATGCTCATTTACATTTCTAGATATTTTCAGTAATATAATATGAAGGCGCATTTGTTTAACTAGCTATTAAATCAAAGGAAGAAATTTTAAAGATTCTGCTTACTAAAATCAAATTCGTTTTCAAAATAAAGTCAACTTTAGATTTTATTTTCAGAAAATATGTAAGAATTACTCTCAAATGAAACAATAAATATAATGTTCATTGAATAATAAGACAAATATATAATTACGATAAAAAGTGCTCAAAGAACGAACTTATATTGTGATTTATTAGCAGATAAAACTTACTGTGTGTATTATTTCTATAAAAAAATTTTCTTTATTGCCTGCAGAAATTTTGAATATAGCTTAATTTGTTCTTTTTGTATAATATAAGATGCTGCCATCAATGAAATGATCAACATAACAAAAGTTATGCATTAGTAAGTTATTAAAATGTTTTTATCATTGAAATGCGTACATTTTGACATTTTTACGTCTTAATATCTAAATATTGATGGTAAGTTATTTATTAGAACAAAAAAATGCATTTTGTGCAAAATATTCAAAAAATCAAGTTATCAGTTTAAGTCCTAATTAAATAGCTTTATTCCTTTTTGTGACAAATGAACTTCTCTGCAGCTATTATATAATTACTCTACTTGTTTAGTAACTTGCATTTGGCTAAATTTTTTGGGTTATATTAGCATTATATATTTACTCGATTTAAATATAAAGATATAATTTACTGTTTATAGCTTCCCACCAAAGTAGGACATAAGGATCCGGATAAATTTAAATGTTTGACAGGTTTTATATACTTTTCACTGGACTTACTTTTTATAGAAGGAGGATTAAAATCTTCAGCCAAAATCCTCTGGTTATGTAAATCACCTCTAAGGCAGTGAAATTTCTCGATTTTTTTTACCTCTGGTTGAAACAAACGTCGCATTTTGAAGCTCATTTCCATTTGGTGTCGAGTGACCCATTATTCTTCAAGGCTGATGTTACGGTGAAATAAAATTGGTTAGTTGGTTTAAATGAAGTTTGGACAATCCAAATGGTTTCATGGGGCCACTTTGACTACGCGTAACGTTACAGTGGAATAACTTTACGCGTTGTAACCATACTTTAGATAAACATGCCTTTAAAATAATGGAAGACGAATACAAAAAGCATTAAACTTTATTATTATTCTATGATTATCAAAACTTTATTGACGAGATATTTCCTTATCTTTCCTTTGACTAGTTTGTGTAAATTTATATTTATATTCAACATTGCTTAACTTAGCTGGTTTTCTAAATTGGCACGTGAAGGATTCACAAGATGAACTCTGAAAATTTCTTCTCCGAAAAAAAAAATGTTTCACAAACATATTAGAATTCAAAAGTTCTTACTAGCCATGTACAAAATATCTTAGATTGGAATATCTTTCATGTAATACAAGTATTGAAAAATTCCTTTTTGATTTGGACGCGAAAATCTGTTACATTTCAGTTTTACATGGTAACTCAATTAACTCCATTTTCAGATCTTTAGGAACGCTGTTCACGTCAATATGAAATGGACATGAGAATATTTCAAACATTTTACCATATTTTGCTAATTCTGAGAAACGAATATCAAATAAGTTACTAAAATTATAAGTTTCTCTATTTCATTAGCATATTTCGGGAAATTCTTAGGTTGACTTTTGAGGAAGTTATTTGACAGACGAAAATGTTGAGCATTGCTATTTCTAAATTAGTACTTGAATAACAATATTCTTTTCTTTTTTACCTGATTAAGTTTTCTGTTATATATACTAAAAAAGAATAGATCTAGCAACCAATCATCATAATGACTTTATAAAACCGATTCTTTCAGTAACGTTTGGCATTCGTGGATATTAAATATTAAACTGGAGTTCACAGTGTATATTATAAAATTGACACTTGTAAGTTTTCATTCATTTAATATTTTGTATTATGCATGTATATATGGATATATATATATAATCCCTATTAATAATAATGTATACAAATAGTTATAATCCTAAGAATAACTAGACAGTATACACAGTATTGTATGAAATATTATCCACAGTAGGTATAATTGCAAACTCTTGGCTTTAGGAACCAAGAATTCAGGTTTAAACAATGTTTTTAGGCCAGCCAACCTTCACCTGTAATTTGCCTATACTACTGGGCTATAAGGAAAGGAGGATGTACTATAAATATGTCAGTATATTAGAAAATAAAATACACTGATGTGTTATTCAGTAAGGAAAAATTTATAAAAATTACTTACTTAATGTAGAAATTAAATATATTTTGTATAAAATACTATTAAAATAAATTAACATATTCCCACAACACATCCCTTTGTTAATATCTCACTCCTTCCTCCCCGCCCCAATACAAAAACGAACTAAGAACAGCATTGCAAAAAAGTAAAAATTAATAATTAATAAAACCAAATTATAATTAAGTGTATGTACACTTAAAAACCTTAAATATTTATTGGAAATTCTAAGGAATGAAGAAGACCCCCATTTATATTCATAACAATTCTAATATAAAATAAAATATATTTAATTCCATTTAACATGTAGCCATCTTGTGAATGTATGTAGAAAATTAAATAACAGTACAGTAAAAAAAAACAATAAGAGAAATGAATAATATTATAGAGGGAAATATATAGCAAAAAATTGAAAGCTAATGCAAATATTATTAAAATTTATAATTAAACTAAATGTAATTGTGTAAAGAAAATTAATAGGGTATTCATTCTCTCACAATAGAATAACTAATAAATTTACTAAGATTTAAAATATTAGATTTATCACTAACCAGTATATTATTACGATTAATATAGTTAAAAATAACATTTTTATATAAAGAAAGTGATATATTCAAATTCCAATTGGGAACTTTAATAATATTAAAATTAAATGCCTCTCTTTAATCCTAAATATTACTTTGTAATTTATTAATAAGCAATGATACATCTTAATTATCAGTTTAAAAAAGGATTATTTTTAATTTTAACTAGGTTTAAGTAACTAGGATAAAAATTAATATTGAGGTTAAACTATAACTATTATTTTTACCAAGAACAATTAAATCATCAATATATATGTCATCCATCCGGTATAGTGGTTATTGACGCTAACTGCTGTGCCGTAGTATCTGGGTTCGTATCATGAAGATATAGATGTTTGTAAATGTATAGTGGCTTTGCGTCATGGGAGTACTCTAAATAGTCATCGAGCCGTAAGTCCTCTCTTGAAATTGGTGGAAGGGAAAGAAAGGTTGGAGTCGTCTGACCACTCCCAAGGTGTTCTCCCTCAAAATTGATATGGAACCCGAACCAAATCGTAAAGTCACCTTTCTGGTTCTTAAAGCTATGGCTAATGACAGGCGTACAACTATCCCCTTACCATGATAAATTTGGGGGACCTTGATCTAATGTTACTGTCGATCAGGTGACATAAGCAACAACAATATATCTAAAAATACTATAGTCATCATTAATAATATATTTATTTTTATAATAATGTAAATATAAATTAGCCGGCTGGGTAGCGTAGTTGGTTTGTCGCTAGCCATTTGCACCTAAGGTTCAACCCCGGCCCAAGTCGGTGGATTTTCATGATGCAGAAAATCGACAGCGTCCATGTCGTATGATTATGCGGCAAGTAAAAAATCCCTTGAGTGTCCATTTGGCTTAAGCACTCTCAGCAAACTTAAATTCCTCAGTACAATTTCGCATCGTCAGAGTTCTGGTGTCTCCCTCTGGGGAGGAAAAACTGGGCATCAAAATTACTTGTGGCAATTGGTATCGCCTATATGGTGTCGCACTAAAAAGTGATACCAGCTCCTGGGGAATGTACTAGGTCTCCAAAGGTAAAAATACAAATCCGCAGCCCCATTAGAGAAAAAAATACATAAATTAGCCAAGCTATTGCCAGCAGGTCCACCTTGAGGCAAACCTTTAATTTGTTTATAAAGAGTACCATTAAAACAAATGTAATTTTCCTTGAAACTAATTTTATGAGAATTTTAAATTTGTGGAAATTAATATATTAGGATTTCTAATATATATATAGGTCGTTACGTGACGCACAATTTAACATGAGCCGTGTGTTGGTTAGACCTGGTTTAAATTAACGTTGTAGTTGAACCTATATGAGAGCAATTGTAACGGTCCAGATATTTAGAACAACATTCAAGCAATGATGATGCAGTCATGACTCAAATCACAAGACTACGTCATACCTTCATTTATAATAAATAATCCTCTTTAAAAATTGAACTTTAATTTCTTTTGACAATTTTGATTATAGGGCTTCATTTATCATGAAAGAACGGACGTCTGGATGTTTTGTTTCAAAAATTTAAATAAAAATCATTGTTATATATTTCCATTTTGCTCAATATTCTGTCTTCCTTCCAAAGATTTCCTCTTCATATGTTTCATATGGTTTTTTATTTATTAAGGAATAATTTAAATAAGTCGTTCCAATAAATTCAACTGAATAAAATTTTAACCATTTAAAAATATCATTCCAGTTATTTTATTGCTTTATTTCCTTTGATATGATATATAAATTTATCTAAGGCATAAATAAATTGTATTCCTACTCGTATTTTCCCTAAACTCAGTTTGATTTTTAATATAATAAGACATACATGTAAAGAATCAACTTCTACTTTTAAAAAGTTTACTTTTCTTTAATTATTTTCCCCTGTCTTAGCTTCATCCTTGGATTTTATTCTTTTAAGTCGAATATATTTATTTTACCTTTTAATCCTTTTTTTAAAATTTCCCTTTGCATTCTGACCTTTTCTAGTTTGCATACTTTTATGCGTGCTTCTATACTCTTGTGACCTTTCCTAAAAATGGTATTATACTGTCTTAAAAACGTGCTCTTATAGTTCTGTTAAATTTCTATTTTCTTTCTCTGTATGTCATACCTTGGTGAACTTTTGTTTTTATTCTTTTCATGATGAGATCCAAAAAAATCTGTTTTACGAGTTTATTATTCTATGTCATTTATAATTCAGTTAAAAATTGAGAAGTATGACTGGTGCATAATTTATTAGAAATTCTTAAATGTGAACATGTAACTTTTATTATATTTTTATTCACAGTGTGTTATTTTCTTCTGTTATGTATACATCAGTACGTAAAAAGCCTGCAACAGTTTGAATTGAAATAAATTATAATCTCATTTAACAGCTATCTCATATTTGTCTACCTTATTTCCATTATATTTTAAAAAGCATAAGAGAAAATTTTTGTTAAAAATATTTGAATTCTGCTCACAAAAAATCATTCCATTATTACTGTTATCCTGTTCGATATAAATTCTTCATTTTGAGTTTTTTTAACTCATCTTTCTGTTGCTCCCCTTTTATGCTTCATAAATATTTATTATTATTTTAGAACAATTCTATTCTATTTCTTTTAGTTTTTTTTTTTTTTTTAATGAACTGGGATTTTTTTCTACAACGCATTTTATTTTGTCCAAATCTTTCTGGGAGAAATTCGGTTTTAATTATTCTTTTCCTTTACATTTTTCATTACTCTTTTGAGTTTTAATTTACATTTCAGGAACAAATTTCCTTTTAAAGACTTATGTAGATTTAATAATTAATCTTTCCGCTGTTAACTGTTTCTTTTTTTTTTCCCCATTTATCTCATAAGAAATTATTTTTATCGCAGTTCTTATACTAGCGTTTTTAATTTCTTCAGGACAAAATTAGTATTTATTTTAAATTCATTGAAATGTTTTTTTATTTATTACTACAAAAATCTATATATATTAAGTTACAATTCTATACATTTTTATTTGTTTGTGACTTTTGAAAATTATTCCTCGAATTTATCTATGAAAAGTTTATTTATTGTACTAAGCATTCTGTGGAATGTTTTAATATGAAATAGATTGTCTTATTAATAAAACATTCCTTAGTATAATAATTAATAGTCCTTATTAATAAAACATTCCTTCCATTCAGATTTACCTGCTGAATTTATAATTTTCTGCTTTTAACATTTTTAATTCACAATTTTTTCTTCTTTTAATATTTTTATTTCTTTTTGATAATTTAGTTATTTTATTATATTTGGATTCATTTTTCATTCAAAATTAGTTGCTTAAGAAGGAAATATTCAGGTACAGTTCATTACGGCAGAAAATAGACAGTTTTTTCTCAAGTTATTTTATTTTCTTTCAGGCTTCAGTTCTCAAAAATGTCTTCCTTCCTTCATGCATTTCATTTATTATTATGTGATAAAAATACAATATTATCCAGATTTGACATATCGCTGATGTTAGCATAATTGTCAAACAATATTTATTTTATTCATTTTGCAATTTTACTAGCTATTTTATTTTAATATAATCTATTTATTATTTACTTTATCTTATTTAATTTCAAAACTGCTCAATTTTTTTTAAGGTTTATTTTTATTCTTTATGTGATTTTTTTTTTCGTATTTTTTCTAAATACTGCATCGATTTATTTTGAAATTTGACTTCTTAATCTCTGGTACAATTAATTATTTGAATTCCTTTTAACAATTGAAGCTATAATTACCTCCTTGTTTTGTCTAATGGCCCAAAAGAATTATGTGAAAATAAATGAATAATGATTTACACATTAAATTCTGATATTGTTATTAGAAATAAGTTTGTTATATAAAATTAAAAACATATATACAAAGTTATATATGCAAAAGAAATACTTTTCTTTTATATTTATTTCTTATAACTCTTCTCTTTTGTTTAGAATGAAGCGTGGTAAATCTTCTTTATTTCTGTTTTAGGAATCAGTTTCCTAATTATCAAAGATAAAGTGAATTTGATGACAAAGCTCCCCCAATTATCTTGATTTCACTTTTACCACTCGTTTTTCACAGAATCCTTTTAATGATCCTTGTTGCAATTAGCTAAATATATATAAAAAAAAACTTTTTTTTTAAGTTTTACTTTTTTAGTGGAGAGTTTAGACAGATATATTTTCTTTAGAAACATCAAAGGAAGCTAAAAGCTCCAAATAATTTCTTCTACTAATCTAAATGCTTTTTTTTTCTAACAATTTACATGCACTCTTTGTTTCATTGTGTTTCCCATTTAGTTGTTCCTTTCATCACTTTATTTTTTTTTCGCGTGATTGAGTAGTACCTCATTAAACATCTCATTTCTTGCTATTTAATAAATCACACCAAATCAAGAAATATTATTAGTTTTCGGAAAATTATTCATTAACTGCACCCAATATCGGTTATTTTTCCAAGAAGATTACAATAACTAATACATGAAATGATTAGATCTCGTCTAATCATATGAAATAAGCAAATAGATACTTATACTTTTTGTAATTGCATTTTGACAGAATAGTTACAAGGAGTAATTTATACATGTTGTGATTTTTTCAATTTCTAAAACGGTAAACATAATTCTACTCCTTTAAAAATAAAAATAAAAAATTGTAGTAATAGTAAACATATTCAGTATTTGACAATAATTACACAAATATTCGAATAACACAAATATTAATTTCTTGCAAAGCTAAGAAATAAACTACTAATAATTGATTGCATTTACTTCAGCTTGAATGAAATCTATACCACGTATATATTACTTTTTGAAAGCACAACATAAATATTATAATTGAACTTTTCTGTACCCTTCGTTCTATTAAATAAGGTAAGGATCAAGAGTGCCAATAATCACAAAATGTGGGCATTATAAGTAATATACATCTGAAAAAAATTCAGAATTGTTTTTTTTTAAAAAAAGCATTTATATTTTCATAAATTAGTAAATGCTACTTTTTATGAAAATACATACAAAAATGACGCATAATTAATTAAATATGTGGCAAATATTTTGCAACTTTTTACGATACAAATGAATTTTAAAAAAATTTTGCTACTTGTCGCTACTCCCTTCAATTCAAAAATCTAAATTTTACTGGAAAATGTTAGAGTTCAAACATATTCTTTACATTTAAAAGTTGCAAAACATTTTAACAAATATTTCTATGAAGACTCAAAAAAATATCTAAAATGAAAATATTTTCTCAATTTAAATACCAATGTTCACTTTTTAAATACCAATGTTCATCACATGAAAACTTTTATGTGATGCAAAAATTTTGCGACAAATCATTATTTTATTACTCAGAACTCAACAGAGTACCATAATTTTACTTCATCTAAAGGATTTTTTTTAAAAAACTAATTATTTTTATGTATACCAGTGAATTTAAATAAAATGTAGGTATTAATTGCAATCACGAATAATACACATACATATAAATTTCGTTGAAATATTGTACAAGCATTTCGCCTCGTGCAGCTAAAAGTTATACGAGCCATAATACTCAACAATAGCACACACTAGATCAAAATACATGAAATTTGCATTTAAACTTATGATGTAGATAAGAGATTCCCAAACTTTTTTGTCTCATGGATCCCTTACCATGTTTTTTGGTTTGGGGTAGACCCTGTTTACCTAATATTGAATTTTTGCAAATTTATCAACTTAAATGTTTTTCTGACGGCTGGTATAGAGATACTTACTTTAAAATATTTTAATTTTTAATTGTAGTGAAGTGTAGTGTTTAAAACTTTAAAAAAAAACATGTTGATTAATTTTTAAATTAAAATTCAATTAATTTATAAAATAATTGGGCTACAAACAACGGGAGGAATGAATCTGGTGCTTGAATAACAAATTTTCAACATTTGGCAACAATTTTGTCAGGTTTAACCCTAAATCGCTTGGTCCCCTTTACTCCCCTCCCCATCTTTGTTTGTTTAGGAGATTGGCAACTGTGCTGAAACTCCTTCCAGGAGAAGAAATTATAAACTATCTTACGATATTCCATAAATCGGGATAAATAACAGATATGTCTTTTTTAAAGCCAAAAGGGATGACTTGTGTTTCTCAATTTTATTTTAAGATCTTTTTTAGTGCTACAGTTCCTCTTGTAATACGACATTTTTTTTTCAATCTGACCACATGAGTTAATTGCCTACTGTGGTATTGTCATAGTCAAAGTATTCCCAAACCTACTTTCAAAATCTGAATAAAGGGCATTTAAATGTTAAACGTAGGTAAAAAAGTCCTTTTCCTAGCAAGTTGTCTGCGGTCAGTTGAGAAACTGGGAAAATTCACGACGTCCACAATATTATACTCATTTAGCTTAATTCTCAAAAAAAATGTTTAAATGGTGGTCATTGTTTTGATAACATTTATGTAGTGACCTTTTAACAGCAAATAAACCTCATTAAATTTAGAAAATAAATCTATTAAATGGATAAAATCTGGTTTCCACTTGATTAAAAATTTTCTTTTAAAAGTAAAATCACGATCGAGTTTAATGAGAGCCACTATCGTGGACCCCCGATTATACCTCATGGACCCCCAAATTATTTTTTCGCTGACGTAGACCCCTTGAAGGTCGTCATAGACCCCTGGGGGTCTATATAGACCACTTTGGGAATCACTGATATAGATGAATAAACTTTTTGTGTGTTTAATAATTAAGTGATTGATAACAATTGAATAATATTGCTTATAAACAACATATCTAGACAAATATTATTTTCTATACTTTGTATCAAGATTTTTACTATATGCTACTCCCTCTTTTCTCTATCTCTCATACTTTGTTCATAAATTGAATTCCTATTTTTTTTTCTTTTTTTTTCCTGATGATTTTAACGTGAAATTCCAAGTCTCAAGTAGCAATAATTTTTACTACATATTATAATTTGCAATGATCTAAAGAGAGTTTTTCTAGGTTTCTTATACACAAAAATTGTTTGTTATTTTCAATAAAACTGGAATAATGTGAATATTAGCCATTAAACTTCGGTAATAATGAAAGCAACATGTTTACATTTGATCTTTGTAATATTTCACCTCTCAGAAGAAATAATTACTTAATTACCTTTATGAAAATTTTCTTTTGTCAATTATTCCTAACACCTCCAAATAAAATAATCAATAACAAGTTCTCTGAATCGAAACAAATGATAGCATTCACGAAAAAAGATATTCCGTTCTCACGTTCAGTAAGACGTGTTATCAACCCATTTGTAAAATAGAGAAAGAATTTCAATATTAATTATTATTTTTCAAATATTTAAGTAGAATAAGCATTAAGACTAAATCCCAAAAATTAAAGAATGTTCAAGCTTTTTGCGCTGGTTAAAGAATTTAATAATAGAAAATATTGTCAAGTTGTACCTCAAAAATTAGAATTACTGTCATGAATTGCTCAACATTTTTAATCTAATCATTGCATGACTTTTTAATTTTTTTTTTTTTTTGCTGATATTAATATTTAAAAAATAAGGTTAAATTAATTACATAACAAGTTGGTTTGAATTACAGTGGTTCTAGATCCGCATAAGAACCTACATAATTTTACTGAGTATAAGTAGATAATTGATATTAAGGTGTCTGACAAGTGCAAAAACGTCAATTTTGATAAAAATGACGAATTGTTTCTCACTTCAAATTTTATATAGTTGAATTTTCTGCTTTCTAAAAATACCTTACTTCTGTTTGCACTTTAATTATTTATGAAGTTATAGCAAATTTTATGCTAAGGTGAGAGCAGCAAAAACGAACCGGCTCTTTCACAGATTTAATGTTAAGCATTATATAACAGGATATTGAAACTATTAAAGAATTGGCATATTCCCTGTTAGGCCTTTTCATCAAAGTCCAGAAATATATTTTCTTTAGTGAGTAAACTTGAAAGTAAACTCAATTAAATGTGTTAATTTTGTAAAGAACATGTTTGTATTTTTTATTATAACATTAAAACTTTACATTTTTCTTATCATTAAATTTCTTTTAGTAAGGAAAAACATGCAGAAGTGTGTGATGCAAACTAGTTTTGGATACATATTTTTGTAACAGAACAACGTTCTCGTGAATTCTTGCACATTGCGAGCGCTTCAATGAATCAGATAACAAACCATAAAAATACTTTACAAAATTTTAATAAAATTGTTATCAAATGAATTTTTTTTAAAAAAAACTAAAAAATTTAAATACAGTCTTGTTTATAAAAACTCAAAGTAATTTTCTAGAAAATTATTTTTAATGAAAAAATTGATATAAAAATTCAGAAAATCATTGATTTTAACAGTTAAAAACTTTTGAAAACTTTAGATACAATTACAATCCAAAAATGGTTATTGGCAGTCAATAATTCATAGATATGAAACAAAACCTCGCATCACAAATTTAAATATTAAAGGTCTCATGTTTTGTGGCATGGAAAAAGTGAATTATATTAAATCCAGTTTTTTCATAACATTACTTATTTTGCATTGCGTTAAAATCTGTAAATCAAGTTAAAAGTTTTCACTTTCAATAACGCTTGCTATTTAAAATATTCAAAAGAATTTAACTAAATTTTTAATATATATATATAGCTTACAGTTAATATTTACAAGAATATGAATTTTTTAGAGCTTTTTTTTGTTCACAACTTAAATGCAGTTCTCAAATAAGTGAACTCCTAAATTTAGCACGAAAAAATGCCAAACACACAAATTTTTCTCAGATAACAAATATTTAAAAGTTGACTTACACGGTTTTGAAAATATGCTTCACTCTGTCTGCAGCATTGAGTTCGCACAAAAGGTTTTCCCCACCAATCAATACTCTTGAATTTCATTTCAATTTTTTATCGAGCCTTCGCAGATAAATAAAAAAAATTCATTTAATTTAAAATTCAATACATCAAATTATTCAAATACTAAAACAAGTCAATATATAAAGAGAGAATTCATTTTGAAAATCCATGCAAATCCTAAAGGAGTATGCCAAAATCCATTTTCCCACGGTTGCGATTTAAAACTACAAAGCTGCAAAAAAGCAAGAGAAATCTTTTCTTTTTTCCGTGAAACTATTGGTTTCCGTCTCCATATTTTGCGCTATAAAAGAGTTTCATAATTCAAATATTTTCATTTTTTTTATTTTGCACTTTTATTTCATATTCTTGCGTTGCGTTTCGAATACCTGTTGTCAATAATATCGAAAAATACTGCTCAAGAGTAATCTTTATGCTGCTTCAACGTAGGAAAGCTTTTGCTTTTCTTATTTCTAAAAGTAAGTTATGCTGTACTTTTTTAAATAAAAAATCTAAGAAAATAATAAATATTCAATGAATCTCTCTCGACGAGAGCGTAACTATTGTTTACACATTATAGAAGGGAAAAGTCAATTTCCTAGAATAAACATTTTCATAATATCTTGTGTCGCTTTTTTGTACATCTTGTTTAATGGAATTTTCTGAAGGAAAACAGCAGAGACTGTTTGGCTTTGCAAAGATTTTTTTAACCGAGAACTTTAAAAAAATGGCATTTTTGAACCAATTTATGTATTTTCATCCACTATCGTGCGTGCGTGTGTGTGTGTGTGTGTGTGTGTGTGTGTGTGTGTGTGTGGTGTGTGTGTGTGTGGTGTGTGTGTGTGTGTGTGTGTGTGTGTTTTAATAAAATTATACTAACACATAAATTGAGAGGTTTAAACAAGAGAATAGAAAAATCTGATTTCTGCATATGTCGAAATACTGTTTATTTAAAAGAAATGACATTCCTTATGAATTTAAAAGATTGTTGTTCTAGAAGTATACTATTTTTTCTAAAGCTTGGAATAGTACCTAGAATAAATTACTACAAAACATAAAAGCATTGCGAACGTACATTTCAGGTTTCTTCGTATAAAAGGCATTAAAGGCATTAAAAGGCATTATACGGCGAATGTACCTAAAAATTAAAAATTACAGCTTGAAAGTATACAGGGTGTCCAGCCTTAATGTGACCCAATAGCTAATTTGCGAACCGTTCGGTTTAGATATGCACTTCCAATTTTAAAAAATGTTTTAAAAAAGGTAAGGAATATTTTTACGTGCGTTTCGAACCAAAAGACCCATTTACAAAAAAATTACAAAAATTAATTTTTTATGTGGTCCAAAGGTCCTATCACTTATATTTAGAAAAAGATGCAGTACACAAAAACAAAGTAAACACAAAAAGTTTCATTTTATTACGATAAAAACTGGCTGAGTTATGCCTACATAAATTTGAAGCATCCGAGTTGCTCAGAAAAGGGGGTCGTATATAAAGTGAGTTTACAGCACAGTAATTCACTATCTACAGAAAGAGCAAAAAAAATCATAAAAAAATTAAAACATCGTGGTAAACATCATAGATTGACAATTTGTATTGCGGTATGGCAAACAGTAAAAATTAAATTAAAGGAATACAACTTGTACTGAAAAGATTAAAAAACCTTGTTTTAACAATTAGCAGCAAAATAATACAAGATTTGCCGTTCAAATTATAGCATAATGTGGAATCATGCGCCAATCATGATTCAGGGGCTTTATTTTATCAGAATGACCAAATTAACTTAAATAATGGTGAAGGCATGAGACAGGGAACACGTCTTTTGCAACTCCCTGTTTTATACAAGCGCTGAACAGCACGGGCAATTGTGCAATAAGATGGATGTTTTCGAGTGGGAAATTAAATAGCATAAAGTCTTGCTGCCTCTCTCTTATTTCGATTACACTGCCCATAAATCAGTACCATTTCGCAGTTTCTTCATTTGTATACATCTCGTTCTCCCCTACTATAATTCGTAATATTAGAATACGACTGAAAATATTGCAAGCGACTGCACAAGAGATTTTTGACGTTCGTCATGATCAGCAAAAATGCAGCAAATCAGACTGAAGCTGTAGCATATAAGACTATTTTTGGAACTCCTATTGAAATGTTTTCTTCGTCCAAAATATTTTATTTTTTCTACGTTTTACACATGCACAAAATAAATTTTATTTCATAAGTACTCAATTATTGTATTATTGACGTATGCTTTTAAATTTAAAAACGATTTACATAAGAGTGACGTGCAAGAGCGAAAGTTTCCTAGCAGAGTTCCAACTAATTTCACTTTGGAGACGGCCCCTTACTAGCTTCTTGAAAATAGCCTAGAAAATGCATATAAAGTACGATTTTGAAAGTTCCATAACTCGGCCAGTTTTTATCGTAATAAAATGAAACTTTTTGTGTTTACTTTGTTTTTGTGTGCACTGCATCTTTTTCTAAATATAAGTGATAGGACCTGGAGACCGTATAAAAAATTAATTTTTGTAATTTTTTTCTAAATGGGTTTTTTGGTTCGAAAAGCACGTAAAAACATTCCGTACCTGTTTTAAAACATTTTTCAAATTGGAAGTGCATATCTAAACCGAACGGTTCGGGAATTAGCTATTGGGTCACATTAAGGCTGGACACCCTGTAGGTACGCGTTATAAGTCTGATCTTACGGTATCAAAGAATCGATAAGGATTATATTGAAAAAACAGAGTCAATGTAAAATTATTCTATTAAAAAATGAGTCTTCCGTAATATCAGAATTATAAAACTATAAGTCTTTTATATCCAAAAGTTTTGTAAAGTGTCCTCCTTATCAATACTTCCTGATTAAAAGATACTAGTTTATTTAATTAATTCACCAACCACTTTTCAAAAGACCGGTAGAAAATAAAATTGCTCAAAGATTAAGAAATTACTTCTATTCTAGATAAGTATCTCATATTAAGCAAGGTTATACCAATCTCTAGTATAGAAAGACAATTTCCGAATGCTTTAATTAAAGAGAGGCTTGGGAGACGTGCAGATAGTTTTTCAAGTTGGGTTCAATTAATCCTAATGATTTTTGAAGTGTTTATATATAGCTCTAGCCACTTCCTCACATTTCTTTGTAATATGAAAATGTGCCCCATGCCTTTAGATATTAATCCTCTCGTTAAGAGTTCACGTCGACTTGAAAAAAGTCTTTTCGATCGATAAAAACTGAAAATGCTCTTTCACACCCTTTCTCTTAGGTAACAAATTACTCTCTAGTGAAGTATATTTCGTTTGTACTCTCCCGGGTGAAAACGGAAGACCTTATTAAGAGCTGAGCTCTTTAGATCTGAAAACAAGAAATTATTTTTCTCTTTCAAAAAACGGCGCAGAAGTTGAGTTTCGGTGAAAATTCATTACCGAGTGAATCGCGTTCATACATTGAAGTTTTTTTTTAAAAAAAAAAGGTTTACTTTTTTTTAATCTGATTAAATTAAAGGGTGCAGAATATAATGAAGTCTTGCAAATGAAGTGAAAATATAATAGTGCAAGCTGTACTTTTTATAGTAGGCGTTATTTTAAATAGCAAAAAATTACTTCAATGCCGCAGTGTGATATATAATCAGTTTAAAAAATATAAATTAATTAGGTAGTTGATTAGAGTTTTATATTTGATACACCCAAATATTATAATGATTGATTGAAGATAGGGACCTTGAAAAGAAAGACTTATTTAGCTTAAATGTAATTTAAATTATCCGAAAATCCGGCATATGAAGGCTATACTTTCAATACATCTATACTTTCAAGTTGCCTTTTTTAATTGTTAGGTATATTTGCCGCATATAACGTGCTCCCTATTTTTATGAAGAAACCTGCAAAATATTATCTCAGGCTTTTGAAAAAATAATATACTTCTAGAACTATTACTCTGTACGCTCAAAAAATATGTCATCTCTTTTACACAAACAGTATTTCAATCTTTAAGAAGTGTAATTTTTTTTATGCTCATCTCTTTTTTTCTATATTTTTTAAAGCTATTATTTTTATACCCGGTGTATATAACACGCACGCGTAAATTCCAATCTTATTTTTTGCATTAAAAGTACGTATTATACGCTGAATTTTTTGGCACTCCCATGTATGTGTTTTTCTGAAGTTAATGGACTAAATTAATTTTATGTGTACAAATTTATAAGCAAACAAAAAGTAAAAGTTAATAGCGTTTTTTGAATTCTTTTATATAAAAATATACGAAACACCATATATCTAGACATCAAACAAAAATACCTTCATGAATTTTCGAAATAAAACCAATTGGAAAGAGAAACAATAAATTTTGCTCTTGAGAAACATTATTTAGATATTACATAACAAAAATTATGCTATCACAAAATTTTTGGCATATCTTTTATAAAAATTTAAGATTTATTTAGAAAATAAAAATAAGTAAGGAATAGGGTTTTGGCAAAATGCCTGAAAAACTTAAATTTTTCACCTGACGTTATTGTTTATACCTCTCTTCATGTAAATATAAAACTTTCAGAATGTAAATACCTACATGATTCAGTTATAATCAACAGATGGAAACATGAGAGAAGTCATGTTTAAAAATTAAATAATGGAATTTGATTCAAATATTTTACACTTGCATTTGTTTCCTGAAATAAAAGTAATAAGTCTGAACAAGAAAATATAAAAAATAGAAATTTTCTGTAAAATATGCGATTAAACAACTTTAAAAAAATTGGTATCAAAAAGTCTAAAAAGCAGAAAATTTCCTAAATTATAATTCTTTATTAATTTAAACATATTATGTATATCGTCATTCCTAATATTTTAAAACTGGATGTTTTAAAAATTGAACTTTATCTATTGAGATTGACAGAAAAAGTAAAAATCAAAAACCCTGAATTTGTATTAAGCAAATGAAGTAGTTCCACGAATTTTTGATAAATTAAAAAGCCAATGGCTTCTAAGAAACAGATTTAACTGTGATTTAAAGGTAATTTTTCAACGTTAAGTGATATTTTTCGTGTCAGAAAAATGTCCATATTCAAAATCAGTCACGAAACTCCTTTGTTTGCTTCAATTTCCAACAGATTTCATAGAATACAAAAAGCAATATTTAAAAAAAATTACCATACTTATATGAATTGCAAGATTTTGTATCAAACTTTTAGTGCATATTTTGATACATTACAATGAGAGTCTGATATATATTTTCCGATACTATAAGAGACAGAAATGGGGAAAGAAGGAAAGATTAAATTCTGAATAATGTGCGTGGCTCACTGTTTAATAGCATACTTCAACCGTAAATAGAATTTGAGCAAGGCGATTCTCAAAATGAAGTACAAATGATCGCGCATTTGGGATTATTTGATTTATTTCATTAATGTCAAATTAGAGTTTCTCAACTGACTATTGATAACGGTCGAATGACAATTCCCGAATCTGAATTGATTCTCTTCCATTCTCAACTTTTAAACCAAGTTACTAGAGAGCTTTAAGGCTCAATTGGATTTGAAATGTGTCTACCTTTTTTTTATTGCACTCGGCTTATTTTCAGTTGAATCAAATCAGTAATTCGCTTTCCTCCATCTTCAAATCCAACCCACTTTCCGTAGATAAATTTAAGTACTCATGTAACACATATTCCAACTCACACATAAGTGTGACTCATACATCAAATCTCGATAGCAGTTTAGTAATTATAGCAGTTATATAGTCTAAAAGGAAAAATATGTTCCTTTTCAGAGTTGAAAAAAATTTATAAAATATTAAATGAGCAATCTTCGGTTCAATTACATATAATCAGTTTCCTAAAGTGGTTCAACAATTATTGTAGATTTAGGGTATAAAAGGAAATGTATGTTCTCTATAATATAACAGTAGAAAATTAAGATTATCGGAGGGGGGATTATTCAACATCATTACATATTTCTCTAAAATATGTAAAAAGAGGAACCATAATGTAATATATAACTGGTTCGATTCATGATTCCGACTTATCTTCTAGGAGAAATAATTTGCTGACATTATATGATTATAAAACCTCTTTCTGTAAGGGAACTGTGATTTCTGTAAATGAGGATTACTATTTGAAGTCAAGTGAAGAGGGAAGCTGGGGCATGGTAAATGTTGTCATTGCTGAGATTACGACGTTAGATAGATAAATTAATATTGAAATCATCGTTGAACTCGTATATATGCTGAAAATGTGCAATTAAGGTATTTGACTACCCTAAAATTGTGAATTTTGCCAAAAATTGACAATTTGTTTATGATTTTATTTTATAGGCCATTTTATTAGCTTTGTAAAAATACCACGTTTATTAATTTCCGTTTTCTAGAACAAAAACTAACAGTGTTTTAGTAAAAGCAGATGCCATAACTTTAAGCAAGATGTCATACTTTAAAACGCGTTTCACTCGAAATGTGTTTTTTTAATGCTCAGACGGGGACAACGATTGCTCAAAAAAATTTCAAAATAATTAACTGAAATTTTTTGTGTATGTTCTGCATACTAGTAGAAGTGTTTTAACATTCAAGTTTATCAATCACTGTTTTTTATACAAAATTTACAGTCCCTTATGTAAATATAATCACTGATTCTTAAGCAATTTCATATAATAAATAAGATAAAGAGCTCTAGTTTTTGTAAAAATTAAAATACCTCTTATCCTGAAGGTCATGTCTAAACTGAATAACATAGAAACACAATAGAATTGAAAAATTTAAAATTTGTTCGTAAACTTTTGGTACAGAATGTGCCTCGTTTATGTTATTTTTTGTAAATTTTTACCAATTTTTTCCCATTTTATTAATTATAATTTCTTTTTCTCCTCTTAATTTTAGCATATTTTTCTTAAAATGTACTAAACAAATCTAAAAATCACAGAAAAATTCCGATATTTCCATTTTTTTAAGCAAAAGGTGCCGCAAGTAGTCGGATACCTTAATAATAAGATTTTTATTCTAAAAATTTTAATTAGGGTACTTAAATTGCCTTGCTCCCCATAGCTTGGGTCAAATTTAGATAGTGATTAGAAAGTCATAATAAAGTATTTATTTTAAGAAAATGTCTCAACTTTTTTTGGGTGATCCTTCACACTTCAGCGGATGAAAGTTATATATATATATCTATATAAAGACCATTTTTTGTCTTAATACTATGAGTAGGCTTTCTGAGAGAGTGAGAGGAATCTGTTTTATAAACTTATTATAACTCTTATAAAATCATAATCAAAAGGTAAAATTTTTTAATTTATATCTTTTATAAATATTTTAATAATTTAATTATCATTCGTGTAAATTTACTTCCTTTTTATAAAGCTCGATTAATGTATATGTACTAAATTGTTACTTTCTTTCATCTATTACAGAAATGTATATATTTAAGACTGATTCTCTAGAACTAACCAGATGTGCATAAAAATTCTTCATAGCCTAATACATCTCTAAACTGATTTTTTAAGTATGTAGCTAGATTTGATTTCTATTAAGGTATCCGACTACCCTAAAACTGTGAATTTTGCCAAAAATTGACAAATTTTTTTTATGATTGTATTTTATGGACCATCTATCTATGGACCTATCTGCTTTATAAAAATACCACGTTTATCATTTTCCGTTTACTGGAACAAAAACTACAAGTGTTTTAGTAAAAGTAGATGCCATTACTTTAAGCAAGATGTCATACATTAAAACGCGTTTTACTTGAAATGTGATTTTTTGAAAATAATCAAACTAGGTCAGCGATTGCTAAAAAAGTTTTGAACATAATTAACTGAAATTTTTTCTGTAAGTTTTGTATAACAGTAGAATTGTTTTAACCTTCAGATTTATCAATCACTGTTTTATTACAAAATTTACAGTCCCTTATGTGAATATAATCACTGTCTTTTTAAGCATTTTCATATAGTAACCGAGATAAAGTGCTCTAGTTTTTGTTAAAAAGAAAATATCTCTTATGCTGAAGGTCATTTCAGAATTGAAACAACACAGCAACACATTAGATTGAAAAAATTGAAAATTTGTTCTTGCACCTTTGGTACAGAATGGGCCGTGTTTATGCTATTTTTTGCCAATTTTTACCTATTTTTTCCCATTTTAGTAATAATAACTTCTTTTTCTCTTCTTAATTTTAGCACATTTTTCTTAGAATGCACTAAACAAAATAACAAAAAAAAACCCCATACCTCCTTTTTTTTAAAAAAAAAAGCTGTCGCAACCAGTCGGATACCTTAATATATACAAGATGCCTCAATTTTAGGATTATTTTTCTAAACATCAATTGCTTCACTATTTTTATTAAAAAAATCAAGCTATTTTGTATTTTTGTTGATTTTAATCCAACATATTAAGCTTGCAATAATTTTTTCCCAGTGTTTTAAAGAAATACAAAAGTATATTTTTAAAAAAGTTAAAATTTGATTAGTTAGCACTTTGCAAATTGTATACTTCTCATTCATTCAGTCTAAAATTAACATTACTCGACATTTCATTACAATTCAATTTTCATTAAAAATATTAAAAAGCTAACATATATTAATATATGGCGGAAAAATTCGATTCTTATATTTAAATTACTTTTAATACTACTCATTTAAAATTAATTTAACTCTTAGTTAAATTAAGAAATTAAAATTATTCTTGTCATTTTTTTAAAGTTTTTTAATGACATTAATCGCATTAACACTGACTAGCACTTTTTTGCAAATAATTTATTTTAACACTATATAAATCACTCGTTTATGTCTCAAAAAATCTAAAAAATATTATTTAGTCTGGAATTATCCCATAGAAAAGGAGAAATATTTATCTTTCCTGGAAAATTTCGAAGTTATTCTTACTATGTTTATGCCGCCAAAAATAGATAATTTTGAAAGGAAATTTCTCTCCATACTCAATAAAGAAAAACAAAATCCCCGTTCTTTGAATTCCTCTTATCGTATTATTTTCTGAGGTCCACTGGAATTTCCCGCGTACAATTTCTATCTTTCTTACACACACTCACATACATGTGCATGGTAAAAAAGTATACTTAAATATGTTCACGAAAGAACCTTCCGAATACTGTTACTCGAGATAAACACACACACACATCCATTATAAAAATATGCATATTAAATTGTTAAAGAATTACGTCTTAAAGTAAGTTCAAATATAATCTAAAGTGTCTTTAAAGTATTCAAGCACACAAAGTAATATGCATTAAATAAAAGAAATAAGTGTTGAACAATGCAGATTAAATGATTTTCGAAATACCAGAATTTTAGAAACTGTTTCAAAAGAATGTTATTCTTTGTTAATAAAGAAATACTATTTCCCGACTATGTTAATAGAACTACAATGATAAAATCCTTTTATTCTTATAGTTTTCATTATTATTATTAATCATTTATAAATATCTTAATAAAGTATTTCAAAATTACTAGAATTGGTACCTTTGTTTTGCTACGGTTTATAATTTTTGAAGAATAAAAAAATTTGTAACAATACTCTTGTGTCAGTTCTTGCCAATTATTGCAAAAACTATTCCTCAATTTTAACATCTGGAATTAATTACTAGTGTAAATAATAAACATCTTAAATTATTTTTTTTTCAAAAAAGGAGTTCTATGAACCAGTATAAATATTTATTTATGATACAATATCACCAATAAAGGAATTACAAAGCATTAACTTTATCCAATGAATGTGGTCAGTAAAGGATATGGTTTATATATCTCAGAGGTTCCTAAACTTTTTTGTCTCATAGACCCCTAGCCATGTTTTTCGGTTTTGTGTAGACCCCTACTTACCTAATATTAAATTTTTGCAAATTTATCAACTTAAATGTTTTTGACGGCTGGTATAACACTCCTTACTTTAAAAGTTTTATGTTTCTAACTGTAGTTAAGTAGAGTGTTTAAAACTTAAGAAACACATGTGAATTAATTAAATTACAATTTAATTAATATATGAAATATTTGCTACATAGAATAACTGAGCAACAAACAAATGCTGTTAATGGGTGGGATGAATCTGTGGCTTCAATAACAAATTTTCAGCATTTGGCTTTAATCTTTTCAGGTTTAACCCTAAATCTCCTTGGTTAGTAGTATTCAATCTTTCTATTTTTCTTTCTGTTTTTATTTTGGAGATTGGCAAGCGTGCTAAAACTCCTTTTCTCTAAGAAAAGCAATTAGAAACTTTCTTGAGATGTTCCATAATTCGGGATAAATAACAGGTATATCTTTTTAAAGCCAAAATTGTTGACATTCATTTCTAAACTTTACTTTAAGATCTTCGTTACGGCTATTAAAATCAGTTCCTTTTGTAATCAGAATTTTTTTAATGTGACAACATGAATTCATATTACCTACTATGATATTACTATAAGAGCGTTCTCAAACCTAATTTTAAAACCTGAATAAAGGGCATTTAAATGTTGAACATAGTTTAAAACGTCATTTTTCTAGCAGATTGTCTCTCTGACAAATTGAGAAACTGTTAAAATTCACAACGTCCAGTTTCATATTCCTTCAGCCTTTTTGACAAGAAATACTGAAGTGAGGGTCCTTTTTTAATAAAATTTATGCTGTTGCCTTGTAACTGCAAATTAACCCCTGTAAATTTAGTAAATAAAGCTGTTAAATAGGGTTTACACTTGATTGAATTTTCTTTTAAAATTAAAGTCACGATCTGGTTTAGGCTATCGTCGACCCCCATTTGCCCCTCATGGACCCCTAGATTATTTTTTCGCTGACGTGGACTCCTTTCAAGTCGTTATAGACCCCTAGGGATCCATATAGACCACTTTGGGAATCAATTTTTTTATATAAAAATCAACTTTTTGAAAAACCGATTTTCGATTTCAATATTTCAAAAAAACCAGCTTCAACCAGTTTCCGAATTTTTGACAAAAAATTAAATAGAGAAAATTTTTTATTTATAATAAAAGAAAATAATTTATATAAAATAAAAAATGAAAACAATTTCAAAGTCAAAATACAAAAAGAAAAAAATTAAGGGGATTACATATAGATATTACTTAAAATAATGCGAAAACTAAAAACAAATTTCAAATAATATTTATATTATTTTCACTAATTCTAAATTCACCTAGGAATTTTTAGAACATAAAATATCCACTGAATGGTGGTTAATTTTTGTTCTTATTTTGAACACAATATTTCCTGAAATTGAAAATACTCGTTCATTAACTATTGAGCTTGGTTTTATAGTTTTCAGGGCATCAAAAACCAAACTAAGTTTTTTTTCTTTTATCTGTTACCTCAAATAATGAAAATCAAGCTTTCAGTGTCTTTGGATTTGTAAGTTTTTCTACGGGATCTTCAAGAAACTTATAAAGTGATTTTACAATAGCTTTTTTTTTTAAAAAAAGGCATTACTCTGATGAGTAGTTTCTTCGAATTGCTCTTCATAAGAATCGGTTTTCACATAAGAATTTGGAAATATTCTAAACAATATCTTTCCAGATAATTTAATAATATTGGCTTTTGGAAGCTAAGGAAAGTACAATAAATTTCTTTGTTGAACTAGAAATGCTTTGAGTATTTTGCAAATACAGCAAAAGAGTTGCTAATTCTTCATAATAATATGAATTCTTTAAACCGGTTTTCTTAATTTAAGGTATCCGACTACCCTAAAATAGTGAATTTTGCCAAAAATTGACACATTTTTTTTATATGATTTTGTTATAATTGGCCATCTTATTAGCTTTATAAAAATGCCAGGTTTATTATTTTCCATTCACTAGAACAAAAACTACAAGTACTTTAGTAAAAACTTATGTCATTACTTTAAGAAAGATGTCATACTTCAAAACGCGTTTTACTCGATTTTTTTTTTAAATTTTCAAACGGGGACAGCGATTGCTCAAAAAGCTTTGTGAATAATTAACTGAAATTGTTTGTTTATGTTCTGTATAATAGTAGAAGTGTTTTAACCTAAGATTAATCAATCACTGTTTTATACTGTTTTTTTAAACAATTTCAAATAATAACTAAGATTAAGTGCTCTAGTTTTTGTAAAAATTAAAATATCTCTTACCCTGAAGCTCATTTAAAAAATGAATAGCAAAGCAGCACAACAGAGTTGAAAAATTGAAAACTTGTTTGTAACCTTTTTGTACAAAATGGGCCCCGTTTATGTAACTTTTTGTAAATTTTTAACCATTTTTCCAATTTTAGTAATAATAATTTCTTTTTCTCTTCTTAATTTTAGCATATTTTTCTTAAAATGTGTGCTAAATAAATCTAACAACTCCAAAAAAAATCCCCATATTTCCATTGTTTTAAAAAAAAGGTTCGTGCAAAGTCGGATACCTTAAAAATTAGTTTTCAGATGAGAGAAATTTACTTTAAAAATCGGGTTTAAAAAACCGTCAAACCCTGGTAAAGGACTTGATAGCTCATAAAAATGAAATTCTTGGTGCTAATCAGATTATTCCATACAATTAATAGTGATAAATAATGAAGTTTAACATCAACAAACCAATGTTAACTTTACTCTATCAAGAACAATTAATCACTTTGTTAACTTATCATTATGAGTCAACATGTCTTTCTCTGATTTCTAAAGTGTAGCTTTTACAATGTATATTTCTTCTTCATTGAAGTTTTCTTAAAATAACTAACCTTTTGGTAAAATAATAAGAAAGAAATTTATTATACTAAAATATTATGCGTATAGGTATTACTTTATTCTTCCAAAAAATTTATTTCAAAAATTAATTGAGAGAAAAACCGTCAAGTTTTATGATTCTAATACAATTAAACTTATAAGAGTTTCATCTTATTTCAAAAAAAGAATGCATTTTTTTTAGAATTTTGTACCTTGATAAATCCCATACAAGAGAAAGAGGAAAATAATCTTATATCATGTTTCAAGGAAATTTGGTATAAGAGACTTTCAGTTTGAACTGTTCGAATTTTCGATTATTGTATTTGGAGAAAAGAAGAGGTTAAGAGAGTTATCTGAGAACTTACGATACTAAAAAAAAATTTGCCATTAACAACTCAGTATTTCTTGAAATTAGAGATGATTATACGTATTTGTATCAAATCTTTGATGTTGGGATTGAAAAAATTGTTGATGTAGAGTTCTTCCTTACATTGATATTTGGAAGTACCAATCTTTACTACTTACTTCAAATAGTTTTAAAAATTCCAAAATATTCATCAATTCCTAACACTACTACTGTTTTCACTCATTGTAGTTCTGTAAGTGCTTTTGTAAAATATATAATCCGTAACAGATATTTCAATTACTCAAAGGATAATATTTGAAATTACCTTACATCAAAATACGAGGGATCCAAATTATTGTAATTGTTTTCAACTGCAGTATTATAAAATATACATTAAACATAGTATATTATCAAATCACATAATTATAATTATGCTGCAAAACTTTCAAATTAAAATGTGTGTGTGTGTGTGTGTGTGTGTGTGTGTGTGTGGTGTGTGTGTGTGTGTGTGTGTGTGTGTGTGTGTGTGTGTGTGTGTGTGTGTGTGTGTGTGTGTGTGTGGTGTGTGTGTGTGTGTGTGTGTGTGTGTGTGTGTGTGTGGTGTGTGTGTGTGTGTGTGTGTTCATCTTTATGTTAATACTAATTCTAATTCAGTCGCTTTCTGTTACACGTCATTTGATAAGACACGAATTTTTAACAGATTTTGAGTAACTCAAAAATGGACTTAGTTATTATTGACACCAAAGTTTAATTATTTTGATAAGATAATTAAAAATGTTTGACAAATTAATTATCATACTGTATAACTGCAATATAGCATTTTTGTTTTGGTTGTTTTAGGACAGTCTTTATTTGTGAAAGCATTTTTACGCATTAAAAATTTGAAAATGTTTCTTTATTAGGCACTCCAAAAGATAAGATTACAATGGTATTCCAAATAGTTTTTAAAACAGAATATTGAAAAGTTACCGTACTTTATTGATAGTTTTTACTGATGCTGCAAATCACTAAACTACTCTAAAACTTCAGGTCTCGATAATTTTTTATTATTTATTTGGTTTTCAACTCTTCTCTTTATTCTTCTATTTGCTCTCAACACTCTCCTTTTTTCTCTCTTTCTTCTTCTTTATTTTATCATATAAGAACAAACACTAATCACAAATATAGACCAGCCTAAGAGTCTGCAAATGATTAAAGAACAAAAGAACTTACATTTTAATATTAATGATACATTAATATATTGACTGTTAATATACTACTGCATTGATTTATGCTAATCCATTTAGGACTCGGGTTGTGCGAATACGCAGCATTAAATTCTAAGTTTTTAAATTCTGGTTATTTTTCAATTCTAATCTAAAATTTTAATTTTATTTTTCATACTTTAATAGTCGATTATAGATTATTTTTATTTCCAAAAATGTTTTCACAACAATATCAAAGGGTTTTATTTTTTAAAAAGTGATTTTACTTAAATCACTTTTATTAAGTTATCTATGCTCAAAAAAGTCTAAAAATTCAGTTTGGAGGAATTCTGAAAGCACAAACTTGGGACGGTTTTCAATGGGATAATGATTGATAAGTTTTTTCATTGAAAACAGTTCAAAAGTATATACAGTATTTGACTCCAGTTCATCCAGAAATGAAGTTAACAAATATTCCCTAACATAATAATCATTTTCAGGAAGTGAAAGTCTTTGATTATCACTTTAAATAATTTTAATAGTTACTTTTTCGTAATAACTCATAGTTGGAACAATAAAAGTATGCATTAACTATAAATTTAATAAAATTTTTAAAAATTAACTCCCGCTACAAGATGATGAGTAAAGTTACATTTTAGAGTATCATACAAAAGCTTCTTATTTCTGGGTGTGAATATATTTGAAACTATAGTTACTGTAAAATTAATAACATTTTGATGCAAATATATTTGCTCTGAATACTAAGTAAGTATATTTTTATCATTTTACAAGAAAAATAGTAAAGAGCAAAGCAAAATGAAGAGGATAAACCTCAAAAGCTACTTTTTTGCAATAATACGGTTCGGTTTTGAGGAAGACAAAACTTTACAGTCTCTTACAGTAAATGAATCTTAAAAGTATCAATAAGCTGTTCTATTTCCTATAAATTTAAAGATCAATGTAGATCAGTGTTTTTCAAACTGTGGGGACCCCCTAAGAGGGCGTAATAACTCTACGAGGGGGAAGCGAGCATATTGAGAAGTCGAAAACAAAATATCATTTAAAAAAATTATTAATTTACTGAAAGTAAACAAACAAAATGCACATTCTGAGATAATAAAAAATAAAACTAACATTTACATTGATATAATACACTTATAAATGTATCAGTACTGCACAATATATTTTATATTTAATTTAACAATACCAAGTTAAGAACAAGTTTAATTATTTCCAGTGACCCCATGAGCTTGTCATATGTAAAATTATAAATTAAGACAAAAGTTAACGCTTGATCATTTGTACTGTTTACATATAATACCTTAACTGACAATTAAAAGTTACGCTATCGCTACCCAATGCCTCCGTTTTCCACATAGGAGCGCGTATGTGATATATTGGGGGAGGGGAGGGGGAATGAATAAATAAGAAATCCTCTGTGATATAAGTAAATACTTCGCTAACACTGTCAATGTCATTTTATTGCATTCCAAAGCCTTCAGAATAATTTTATGGGTGGCAGTGCACAGAAAGGATCGTACTTCCAAAAGACGTATATATACGTCCTGGGAATTTAACACACTAGTTAAGAGAGACGCATATATACACCGGTGGCACTTAAGAGGTTAAAGTCCTATTGTGTCAAAGTATAGTATTATTGAATTTTTGCATTGTTAGTTGTATGGAAGGGGAACGCGCTGAAAATTATGATTAAACATTGGGTCGCAAATTTTGAAAGTTTGAAAAGCACTGATGTAGATAAAATTTGGTGAAAACTTAAAATTGTGGGGATAAATACCATACCGAATTCTTTCATATCTAAGGGATATTTTTCAAATAACACGGAATTACTTGAATGCATCAATGATTAACCATATATCCAGATGAATACTGTAGGCTCAGCGTGAAGTATTTATCTGGGATCAAATTTCAAATACACAAGGTGAGAATATTTTCTAAATATTAATTCACTAATGAATTTAGTTAACGTACAATAAAGCTGGAAACTGCAATCTGTCAATAAAGTAAGTGTATTATAATATCAAAGGAATATCTAAATTTGCTTAAAATATAAATCTCCAAGGAGAAAGGGAGAGAAATATATCAATAAAAATTAAAAAAGTGAAGAAACAAACTTGAGCATGATCTCAAAGAGGTGAGTATAGTGTTATTTTAATTAACACATTAATTATTCTTAATCAAGTATAAGAACAAAATGTAAACTGGTATGATATTTTTGATAAATTTTAAAATAATGTTATTATTTTTGCATATATCGCTTGATTTGATTTAGTGTTATTAATGTCACGCTAGATTTTAATTACTAGACTACTAGATTTAATTAAGATGATAAGGGACCAGCTTTCAAGGACTTGAATGATAAATAAATTGACACTCTAAAAAAAGAATATCACAAAGGAAAATATGGTTTGTGGTTCAGTTTCCCTTGAGACCATCTAATTTTTGAAATGCCTTTTGACAGTGACTTTACATAATAAATATTCGTTTTTTACTATCACTTTTTTTCTATTCGAACTACTAACTCGTTGATCAAAATGGCAAATTCTAAGACGACTACTCAAAAGATTAATAAACATATTTGTGTGAGTTTCTAATAAAATATAATACAATAATTACCAGGTAAGCAACTCTAAAATTACTTATGCGTTAATCTGTACTCATTAAAATAAAACAGATGATAAAAGTGCGTTATATATCTGAACAACCCCTCTGAACAATCTTTTATAAAAATGTTGTTTGTCTTAAGCAAAGTGTCAAGATGAAGCCCCTTAGGGATCACAACAAAATGCAAAAGAAGTATTGCATGCTATTGATATTAATTAACAAGTCGCAGGTATTTTTGATTAACCATGCTAAAATTCTTCTATCAGGAGAGAATTAATTCTGTAATTTCTACACTAATGATACAACTAAGCACTAAAAATAAGGACATGGAAGAGCATAATTTTATATGAGTGTTTGCCTGTAAGGTTAAGTAATCCTTTTGAGTAAACAAAAGTCAGTGTTTTCGGAAATTATTCTTAATTAGTTTTCTGTGACATCGACTCATTTACATCGATAAAGTAAACACAAAGGTATTTCAAAGCGTGCTTGTTAAAATAATTTTGTTGACAAGATGTACAATACTTATTGCACATTCTTGCATTTTTCATATAAAAATATTTTATTTATCGCATATAGGCACCTTTAATTGGATATTAATTTAATCATACCATACTTGTAATGACCCTATTTTAGGAATTTGCAGCTTTCTTCTCTAAGCCGATTCATGATTCAAAAAATACATTTTCTGAAAGCAATTAGTCACTTGATTATTGGTGTAACATTTATGATAGTATGTTTTTATTTGCTTATATTAGCATTCACTATAGAGCTAATAGAGCAAAGTTATTCAGTCATGTAACTAGAGCCTTTTTAGTCTATGTGTATCCTAAAATTAATTAACTAAATTGAACTTTCACTACTTTTCTCATTCTTCAATTATGTAATTCTAGAAAATTTTAGGAATTTTAAGATATTTTTTTTTATTTACAATGGGGCTGTGGATTGATATTTACCATTGCAGAACTAGTACATTACGCGGGAAATTTTAATCTATACATTACTGAATATGAGTCAGCAATAGCCACGCTGTTTGTCAGGGGAAAAAAAGTTTTTAATTTTTATTATTAAGTATTTAAATTACTTGAAGATATACACTCCCGTAATACAAAATGTTTGCCGCTTAAAGATTTTCAATTATTTAGGAAATCAGAGATTATAAATTTAACTAAAATTAGATTAACAATAAGCATCTGTAAGTTTATCCGATAAAAACTTGTATCACATTGAATAGAACTAGAATTTAATGATATTGTTTTTCTTTAAGGAAAAGTATTTTAAAACTTTTTTCATGAAAAACTACTCAAAATTCTTATTTTCAAATAATGTGCAAAAAAAAAAAAAAAATTATGTATAATTTTACGAGATAGTTTCAATTTCTGCAAAGGCTGAACGTTTGCAAAGCAAACATAAAATGTCATATTAATTCTTTTACGCTGCCTTTAATTTTAGAGTGACAAAAGAGACTCTTTGAATGGTATAATTTAGAAAAGCTATTAGGCTGTCTGAGCTCCATTCAATAATTCAATTCAAAAGTCTGTTCACATAATGTCAAATGTTTAAAAAACTAAAATTTTTTAAACATTGGTAGGTCATTTATCTGTCTGGTATGAAATACAATTTCGTATTTTATAGTGGCGTTTCGCCTTTGATATTGTACATTTGAGGCACAATAATATGCATTCATGATGTTTTAGTCTTGTACGTTTCACTAAGTATTTTATCAAGTTTTAAATTAATTCATGTACTAAACATTTATATGAATTGATATAAAATTCAAATTAGGGCTAATTATATCATATTTTTGCATAAAATACTAAAATTTTTGTAAATGTTGTATTTTTGCCCATTAAATTAAAACTTAATCGAATAACGAATTATACGATTTATATACACTCATGTCCATAAATTAAGGATAATTCAGAATCACACAGAAATTGAACTTTAAAATAAAAATTTCACCTGTAGAATTATCACACACATCTTGAAGAAGAATATGCAAATTACAGGAAACCACCAGATGGCGCGGATAGTACGTCACAATGACGAGAGTGTAAAAGAGGGGTATTTAAGGAATGGTTGCAAAGAAGTAAAATTGTTCACAAGCGCTTTAAAAGCCTTTCAGTTTAATAACCGCATAGTTATGGCACAAAGGAAGCATTTGGATGATTTTTTACGTGGTAGAATTATCGGACGACTGGAATGTGGACGTACCCAGCCGGAAGTATCCGAGGAACTTGGAATCACCCAGAGTGTCATCTCCAGACTTTGGCAATGATTCCAAGATGATGGTAATGTGAGTAGACGCCCCCGAGTTACAACGCCGAATGAGGACCGGTATTTGGCAGTTACTGCCAAAAGAAACAGACGGAGCACGGCATCAGACCTATCTCGTCAGCTCTCTTCAGCTACCGGTACGACAGTTTCAAGGCAGACCGTGTACAGACGCTTAGGTTACATTGGTCTATATGTTCGTAGGCCTGTCAGATGTGTTCCCCTTACCGCAACTCACTGTCGCCTACGATTAACCTGGAGCATGCATTGTGAACACCGCAACAGTGGTCTTGTGTGATGTTTTCCGACGAGTCCAGGTTTAGTTTGCAGTCTGATTCTCGCCGGACTTTCATATGGAGAGCGCCAGATACTCGTTACCACCAAGAGAACACCATTGAACGACACCGTTACGGTGGTGCAGGATGGTTCGTTTGGGGAGGAATTATTCTTGGTTCCAGAACTGACCTGCATGTTCAGAGTGTAACGATGACAGGCCACATCTATTGGGATGTCATTCTGGAACAACATGTACGTTTGTTTCGGGGCACCATGGGTGCTGAATTTCTGTTTATGGACGACAACGCCCGTCTTTACCGTGCAAACACTGTAGACGAATGCCTTCAATCGGAGAATATCACAAGTATGGATTGGCCAGCATACTCACCGGACTTGAATCCAATAGAGCATGTGTGGGATATGCTTGGCCGACGAATTGCAGTCCGTCAACCCCCTCCCACCTGTCTACCGGAACTTCGGAAGGCATTGCTTGATGAGTGATGTAATATTCCCCAAGATCAGATTGATAATTTGATACTCAACATGCGTAGGCGTTGTAAGGCCTGTATTGCATCGTCCGGGGGACATACTCCGTATTAACCATCATACTAACCATGTTATACTGTTTTTTGTAAAAGGTTCTTTTTGAAATTTGCTCCAGGGAGTAAAAATCTCAATTTTCATTAATTATGTCAAACATATAGCATCTTTTTTTGCTCTTTACCTTTTTTTTAATAAATAGACTTTACAAATAAGTCAAATTTGTTTTGCTTCTGTCTCTTTCTTTGCCTGAACTTCATTATCCTTAATTTATGGACATGAGTATATATACATATATAAGAATGAATAATATAACGTTCAAAATACCACAATTGGTATAAATTAAAATATCTATTATTAAGAATATAATGACATTGTATTCCTTTTAATCCCACTTAAATTTTTATCGTTACTAAATACTAGAAAATTGGTGGAAAATGTCATTCGAAATTTACCAACTGTCAAATTTTGAAAAAAGGTTTGCAATTATTAATCTAAGCCATTGTTTTCTTTAAGCTTTAAAGTCACGAATTTCCTTAATAATATATATATATATATTTATATATGAGTGGGTTTTAAATTTTTAACATTTGAGATTCGAAAGAATGCTTCACATGCAAGAATTAATCAATCTATTCATTATGCTCTTAAAATATTTTCTAAAAGATAAATAATTTAAAATTTAACAGTAAGTGAAGAAAACCTTAAATAATAGACATATATGTCAAAAGTAGCACAAAACCCAATTTGCAATATATTCCTGACAATATCTCGGTGATTAATTATTAATAAGTCTTCTTCTATCGTTAAATGAAATGGTTTTTTCATGTTTTCTTTAACCGAAATATTAAAGCAGCTATTAATTATTCTGATATAATTTAATATTAAACACCTATTAATTGAAAGGATATTCAAAGCGTGATTTTAAAATAAGCCTCTTAAATTTTGACATGCCATAGTTTAACTCTAATTAAAAAAAAAAAAAAAATGCCTCGAAAGAAATGTTAGCAATCCTAATTAAACTTAAGTGAAATTTTCTGTCCCCTTTATTTCGTTTGCATTGTTTTCCAATAACTCAATGACAGCCTATAAGTCACGACGTAATATTTAGACAGTGTAAAATGCTCGTAACACGTTCTCTCATCAGCATTCGTATTCGAAATATTGTGATCGCGACAGCGGAACATTCTAGAGATAACTCGATGTCAAGGGACGCCATGTTAATGGGAGTATTCAAACATCCTGTGACAGTCCTTGATTAGTTCTGTCTCCGATGTAGAGTTTCTGTCATGCTTTGTGATTACCGTTACTTGTTTTAAGAATAGTGGCATGCATAAACTATAGGACTGATGCCATTGAAATGGAGTTTTACAACTCTTTTAAAACTCTTTATTTGGAACAGAAATTTGCATTTATTTCTTTCCAAAACTATTTAGAATACTTGTTTAATTTGCTAACAGCTTCGTTTGCTCTTTAAAGGTAAAAATAATACTGAATTTCGAGTTTAAAGAGCTTTGTCTGTTATTTTATGCACATTAATCTTCACATTTCACCGAGGATTAACGAGGTAAAGAGAAAATTGTTTTAAAAAATTAATTTGCTACTTATGTATCAGTTAGGTTATGTATATATGCAAAAAGATGGAAATGTTTAATTAAAGAGATTTATTTCAACGCGATTACTGTACTTTAATATTATATTATTTTTCTTTTGTTTTTTTAAAAACAAATAAACAAGTCATACCCTAATGCGAAATCATTTTCTCTTTAAAATAAAATTTTATGACTAACTAGCCGAGTAATTTTTAAATGCTTTGATATTTAAAGTCAATTTTATATATTAAATAGAGGTTTTTAAACTATTAAATAAAAACAAGAGATTAGTCTTTTTCTTTTGGCTTATTATATAACATTACACTAATTTGAAAACAGACTAATTACACATTGAACATTATAATTAATATCCAAATTCTAATAATCCCTCCTATTATGCTGCATTTGTCACACAGAGTTTATCTCTCATCACAGTACATTAAGAATAAGAACATTACATATCTTATAAAGGCTACTTTTTGTCATATTTAAGAAAACGTAACAAAAATTATTCAATTTACCGACCGGAAATAAATATACTTTTCTTAAGTAATTGTTTTTAATTTTCAAAGTTAAAATAGTGTTTTATACATTAAATTTGAGTTTTGAGGGTTGGCCTGAGTTTGATATTAGGGCCTAGAAACAATTTTTATCAAAATCTTGGGGGAAAAGTTATTTTTTTTAAAATTTAATCTTATACACATAATTTATTTATTACTAAAGCGACTTCAGAAAAACTTCATTCTTCTCAATTTAAAGGAAACTGTCAGCTTGAATGGACAGGCTCCTAATATGAAATAAGAACTAATTATTTAGAACTCATCTTGCAGTAAATGCGAACTCCTTTAATTATTGCACAGTGTCATCTAAATTCCTCTATGATTAAAATTGGAAATTAATACTTTATAATTACATGACATATTTCGTGAAGATCGGCTTAATTACTCGAGAAAGGAAAAAAAATTTCTTCTATTATTTAAAACTGAAATCAATTTCTCCCAGATTATGATCAAAATTATTTTTCATGTACGTTTTGAACCAGTTAATGAAATCGATTATAATAGAAGATCATATTTCTTACACTTTCCAAATTTAATTTTCTCATTTTCAAACGTCTTACACTTTTTACTAACACTGGCACATCAAAGTTAAGTAACAAACACATCTTCACTGATTTTTTCAAAAACTACTGAACCAGTGGAAGGGAAATCTGGTATGAAAATACTTGAAGGTATTTCTAAAGAATGATGATAAAAATTAATGATACTCACGCATAATCATGATTTATGCCCTTGAGATCATGAATGTACAAAAATGATGTAGCAAGAGGACACTTGTGAAAGGATTTATAAAGGATATGATTGTCCCTTGCAGAACTGCAGCACTCACAAGGAATTCTCATACTTTTTTACGAGGATGTTTATAAGTCCTAGGGTAAATAAATTATACTCCTCCCTCAAGGCACTTTTTAGCTCTGGGAGTGGTCTAGGAGGAGGCTGGCGAGCTACAATCGCTTTGCCAAGAGCTTTCCAGACATACTTGAAGGGATTGAAGACTACAAATCTGGCTGGTCACTTTGTAGTGGATGGGCTATCCCATCCATTAGTGTACGAGAGTTAGAAGGAAAAATAGCCATAGGTCAAAACAACACAATTTATTTACTATTCTCAACAACGACACAAATTTAACAACCCAATTGATAAATATGGAAGCAATAGCAAAGTAGAGATAATTTGAGATATAATAATAAAATCGGATCACTTACACTTAGCACTTCCAAGCAATACACCTTCTTATATTTGAAGATAATTTCTAAAGTAATCCAACCCAAACCAACCTAATCCAATTTAACAACTAATTGACCAAATCGTCAATCTTAATATTAATTAAATAATCAACGAAGTGCTTTCGTCTAGCTGAACGTTATCTTACGTTTACCTTCACGCTATCCTTTAGCTTCTAATCTTTCTCTCCTTCTCGAACCCGAAAGCTAATACTTAAATACATGACATAATTTACATAGAGCACGTCTTCTTCTTCGGGAGGAAGTTTTCAATTAAATAATATTTAAAGAAAGTTATTCCCCAAGAGGATTGTTAGAGAAAACGCAGATAGACCCGTTACAACTTCACTCTCGGAATGTCCTCAGTCTCAAGGTATTTGTCGATCAAACGAACGTTACGTGGGTGGGACTGGATTGGATGCTAATTATCCTAGAGAAAAATCTTACGCAAAGATCTTATCTTGTACTCCATAGCAGTCAACGTGTCTCCATGAAAGACATGCAGCTATATGTCCTCGTCCAACATCACGCCAGCCAAGACTGTGGCATCACCCCTTCCGTAGTGGTCTACTTACATGATGTTGGACGGATATTACCCTGGTTCACTCCCTATGTGAACACGTCGAGAATCAGTGTTTAGACGGAATCTCGACTCGTCAATCCAAGGCAATTTTGAAATATCGTCTTGGACAAATAGGCTTTTATGTGATCTAGAGTGGGTGAAATGCAGACCATTGATCTTCTGACATAAAGCCCTATCTCATTAGGCCTTCGGTAAACAGTATACCTCAAATATGGAGTACCTGAAGCATTGATTTTCTGAACATTGTTCTGATCTTTTAAAACTGGTTCCATAATATGGAAACCACATTTCAGGATACATTCAGTTATCTTGATTCCTCCACTAGAGATTGGCATATTTCTAATCTCCTTTGAGTTCTCCATCGTAATCTACTTCTTAACCTTGACTTTTTGCCATTGTTTGCAAAAAGTTTCAAAAACAATTACAAGTCCTTAGCGACACGATGAAAACTAAAACCGCACCAAGTAGAGTTCGAATAATCTAGATAAGCATTTTTTAATTTTCATAAAATAAAAAAGAGATTAAATTTAATTAGAAAACTAGAAAATCATCTTTTCTTTGTTGTGTTTGCCAATTTTCATTAAAAAAAGTCTCAGAAGTTTTTTTTAAATCCGTGACAGTGTGTTTTTTCCTTAAATTTTGCACACCAGTGTAAAATGTGTTTATTTAGATTTTTTAAAAATATTTTAAAATTTCGATGTGGTTTTGATTTACAATTCTTTTATTTCCTTCATTTCCTTTCTGCATTGAATTCGCATCACTGTCATTACAGAATTATTAGTTTACACTTTGTTTAAAACAGTGTCATGAATTTCCAATACATTGAGATTCATTCGAATTGTACTGAGAGATATTTTCCCTAACTTCATTTTCGTTAAGATTCTTTCACTCATTCCAGAGATAGATTGAAACGCATCAAAAATAGAATTTAGAATATGTATCCTTAGACTGACTGGCCATCAAATGTGACCTCTTTCATGAGCTTTTCCGAAGAAATTCTTTGATTATACCCAATAAATATTTAGTTCATTGTATTTTTATCCATCTGAGAGAAATGTTTTCTTATTATTGTAAGCAGCAAATAAAATATTAAGAATTCTAGAATTGTTATTTTGGTGTTATCTATGTACAGGATTTAATTTAATACCATCGTAGTATTCAGTTATTGATTTTACATGATTAGAGCGTTCATTGTTTTTCGTATTTATCATTTAAAATTTATTAAAGCTTAATAATTTAGAAATTTAAATGCATTGTAATTAAATTCTGAGCAAATAATGTATGATCCTAAGTACATCCGAGTTTTCTTAAAAACAGTCAATGAGACTGAAGATGAATTAGTACGGACCTAGAGATTACATGTAATATTACGAGACTTCCAGTTTATAAAGGGATTTTTTTATCCATCTTTTTATACAAGAATAATTAACTGAAACTTGATGCATTACATAAAGAAAGTAACGATACGGTAGCACAAAAGTCATCGCAACTGGACATGAATAACAAATCAAAGCTACAAAACTTTTCTTTCAAAATTCTTATTTGAGTAAATATGTCGATTTGGGGATGTGAGCAAACTATAAATAACCAATAGTCTCAAAATCTTTAATTTCATAATTTACATGCAAAGAAATTTCGAAGCAAAATCATATTTTCTTAAAAAATATTTAATATTTTCTTATAATAACTCAAATTCTTTTTCATTTAATAAAATTCTGAATTAAATGAATCGCCAAAATAAACTTGAAAAAATTCTTTTTTCAGATTCAAAAAATTTTCTTTAAAAAGATGCTTTTTATAAATTTTTTAACTTAATTTCAAATTATACGTACAGGTTTGACAACTTATCAGCTAAAATATATAAACGGAAATAAAATATTTAGTCCTGTATCTATTGTTCAGTTGCTTATTATAAATATTCTTTTCTGTTTATATATAAACTCATTAGATATTATGTTACAAACACCTTTTACCTTCATCCAATGTCTGGGGAATTTAATTCAATCTTAGGTTAGCTCTAATGCCAGCTAAAAACAGCATTCAAAGCAAAATAATCCAGTTAAGTCTAATTTGATTTTCTGTAGGACAGTGCCAGCTTAATTCTACCGAATGTAATTTTGCTGTAATGTAAGTGCTTTGATAAGTCCGCTTCATTACAAGGAAGCAAATCTAGTTGAATTACTTTTTGTTCTATACACACGCATTAACTTGGATAGAAACAAAAATATTTCCACTCCAGTATTAGAAAAAATTACTTAATATCAGTTTATTTGTTATGGAAGAAATTAGGGATCAGTTGACAAAATAAATATCTAATGGAAAAATTTTCAATTAATGCAGAGAAAAATAATACCTTTTTTTTAAAAATAATAATAAATAATTTACTTAAAGGGGATTTCTTACCCTTAATTCAAGTTACTGTAAAATCCTGCGTATAACGCGCACTTATAACACAAAAAATAACATCGAAATTTGTGGGTACGCGTTATTCGCCGGGTATGAGAATGATAACTTTAAAAATAAAAGCATTAAAAAAATTATTCTTCCACCTTGTATCAAAATACTATTTATTCAAAAGAAATATTTCTGAAGAACTTAAAAAGTTGTAGTTCTAGATGTAAACTATTTTTTAAAAGCTTGGAATGATATCTCGAAAGAATAACTTTAAAATATAGGAGAAATGCACACTTATGTTTCAGGTTTCTTCATAAAAAAGGGGGTGGCGTTATACGGAGAATATACTTAAATATTAAAAAAAAGCGGCTTGAAAGTGTAGGTGCTGTTATACGGGTGCGCGTTATACGCCGGATTTTGCGGTAATCATTTTAAATCAAAGTTTCCTGAACCTACCTAAAGAAGTAAAATTTAGGTTAATTCTCAAAGTAAATTAAATATTTAATCTATATTGGAGTTTTATTTTCTTGAAGAAGTATTTAACAATATGTGTAGTCTTTTGTGAACTGACAGATAAGTATTACATTTTATGAAGAGAGTTAAGGTGTTTATATAATTTTGTTACTTATTATAATATAGTTTGTATTATTATAGAGTTTTTGTTAATAATATATGTTTTTTTCAGCAGCCTGACGCTCAAACGCAACGTCCTCAAAAAATTTCTTTCCTTAAGAGCCTTAAGCAAGGCGGTCATCTGAAATGTCTTTTGCTTACCATATTAATTTTGGGCTGCATTGCAGTTATTATATGGTGTCGTGTTGCTCAAGTCAGTCGTCTTGTCATCAACTTCCACAATTTTCCAGTCAGTAGCAGAGAGAAGACCAGTCCTTGTGATGAAGGCTACATTTACATTCCAGTAGCTTTTATGGTAATGTTATATTTGGTGTACTTAGTTGAATGTTGGCACAGTTCAACAAGATTGGAATTGGCTTACAAGGTTGATATGAGTGATGTCAGTCGATATATTGAACAGATGCGTGAATCTCAGCCAATTATATGGTGGAAGGCGATTTCATACCATTACATAAGGCGTACTAGACAGGTACGTATATTTAAAATATATTCTTTCATAGTTCTAAGAAATATAAGTGTATGTTAAAAGAGTGCAGGTCAATTTTTCTAACTTATGTGAGGGATGTTACTGCGTAACTAAAAAGATTTTTATTGTTTTGTTTATGCTTTTTTAAAAATTATTTTTAAATTAACGAAACTAGTTTTTTTATTGTAAGTTTTGAATTTTAAGGATGTGTAGCAGTTATCCTATTATATAATGGACAAATCATGTGTCTTAAATGTAAAAAGGTTCCATTATTTTATTATAAAATAGGTATATTAGGCATTTGATATAACTTTAAGGGATTAAAGAATTAAGGTCTCTTTAGAGATTTGTAAAATGGGAATAACAGATGAAAACAGATCAGTAGTTATTAAGGTATCCGACTATGTTTGGAACCTTAATTTTGCAAAAGCGTACAAAAAAATATTTTTTTTTACTAATTAATGTCATTTAGATTAGAACACACGTATAAAATTGTGTTTTAAGAATATTATTTAAATGCAATATTTTGGCAAAACATTAGCTTCGAATTACCTTTTTTCAAATTATTCTCCTTTTATGAAAAATGCTTCTATAATAATATTTTGTTTATACATATCTAAGACTTCTTCATCGGGCCTGAACTACGACTTTTGAAAAATTCATATTATTTTTAGAGTTACTACCAATTTTTTTTAATAATTATCAATGTTTTTCTGTTAAAATTTCTCCACTGTGATGTATTAAAATATGGATAAATTCACTCCTAAATTATATATTTCAAAAATCCTAGTTCAGAGGTCTGAAAATCTGTACAGAGGTCTGAGCTATATATAAGCAAAATATTATTATTACAGAAGCATTTTCTAAAAAAAAAAAAGAAGAATATTTAGAAAATAAATCTTTCTGTGTTCATTTTTTGCCAAAATATTGCATTTAAATCATTTTATTTGCAATAATATTCTTAAAACAATTTCATACATGTATTCTAATCTAAGTGACTCTAAATATTAAAAAAATACTCGTTTCTACGCATTTGAAAATCATGGTTCCGAACGTAGTCGGATACCTTAATATCGCATTTTGAAGTTACTCAAGAAGTATAAGAGAAAGATATTTTGTAACTAAAATTGACAGCAGCACAAGCAAACTTTTTACTTCTCATATTTTGTTGTGTGGTTGCGGTTACCAAGTATTTATGGTCGCAAACTCAAAACTGCCATTCTTTCTGTCAAAGCAAATGCTAGAGTCCTGTCGCCAGTGTAGATCTACTATATATAAGGGTTGGCATACAGTAAATCTGTTGAGGCTTAAAGACATCACGCTTACGCGGTGTGAGGAAAGGAGTATCAGCTCAGATACCGTCCTTATTACAAGACCCAGGTTCAAAATAAGGAGGTCGGTTTCCAATAGCCCACAAGTAGCTTTAAAGTGTGGCGTTGAAAAGCAATTAACTCTAATTTCATTTTTTAAAGTTATTTCATGTAACCTAACTTATAACATTTGTTAAAACGTGTGTGTGTGTTTATATAGTACATATAGTACATTATTATACCAACTGGTTTTAGATCCATTTTATATTACTAATTTTTTCAAAGTTTCTTGTTAAAAATACATTCAACTTACTGATTAATTAAATTAATTAATAATCGTAGAGTTTGTTAATTATTTATGAACATTTTGGGTTAGCTTAGTCATCTGAGAAACGATGAATATAATTTTAAATCTGATAAATTTTAATCGCAAAGTGACTAAATAAAATAACAAAAATATAACTCATCTTATTCAATTCCTACTATTTTAGTTCCCTATTTTTTTATTTATATATATATATATTATTATGCATATTATTTATATGTATTATTATATATATTATTTATATATATTATTATATATATTATTTATATATATTATTATGTATATTACTTATATATATTATTATATATATTATTTATATATATTATTATATATATTATTTATATATATTATTTATTTATTTATATATATATATATATCTTGTTTAAATTTTCAATCACTAATAAAATACTTTTTATTCACCCATTGAAGTTCAAATACATTTTTTAAGCTTGTAGTAGATGACACTTGATGTTAATACAGTTTTTCAAATAATAATTCATTAATTAAATTTTATTTTTTTTTAATCTTAAATTTAATTTGCATTATTTCTAAAGAAGTTAGAACTAGCACCAACAAATGGCACCAGTAAGTTTTTCTAACAAATTGTTTACTTTTTTTGGCTTCACAAATATATTTTTTAAACTTGTAGTGGGTGACACTTGATGTTAATACAGTTTTTTCAAATATTAATTCATTAATTAAGTTTAATCAACTAAAATAAAAAAATTCTTTTTTGACCTAAGTAGGAATTGACTCAAAAAGATAATTTTTGTATTACATTATGTTAATTTTGATGTTAACATTTCTGAAATTGTTGTAGATTATTTTTCTTTATCAGATGCATTTATCTTGTACGAACGTATAATGCTAGTTTATGTAGGTGGCAAAGCGATTGGCAACAAGAGAAAACTTTGCCCAAGTAAAATAATTCAAACCTTTTTTTTCTCAATGGATTTCCAAATCTTTTTTAATGCTTATGCTCAACCAAAAAAAAAAAAAAAAATAGAAGAACTGCAATATTTTTGTTAAGGGATTCTTTTTGTTTCTTGAAGTTAAATAACATAGGATTAGCTTCAAAATCACCGACGTAGTTTGAAATTACTTCTAATTTCGGGGAATAATTTCTAATTGAACACACAAAAGTATGAAACAATGCTATAAATATATTTATCAAACTTTTTGGTAATTTAAACTACATTGATGATAGATTGCTTTATAATAACACACCATTTACGATCAAAGTCAACACTATCTTCATTTGGCAAATTCAGTTTTAAAAAAAATCATGTAATTTTTAACTTTAAATTTTCTTATTCTTCTATTCATCCTTTTTTTCGTTAGCAGTAAGTTTTATTTCTTATAATCAAAAATTATGTAAAGAACATTTCAACCTCGCCTCAAAAGTTATTTTTAATTTCGGTATTTTTGACAAGAGTTGAATAATTTTATCTTGATCAGTTTTGATGGATGAATTCCAAAGCAAATAAAAATATTCATAATTTTCCAATCTTTTCACGCTTTTCAGACACTTTAATTTTAGAATTGTCAAACTCATCATTTTAAGTCTTAAGAAACATTTTTTTCTTCTTTTTTATTCAGACATTCCATTAAAATATGCAAAGCATTGTTTGTTATCAGGAAGTGTTATTTAAAGTTTAAAAAAAAATGATGAATGTTTCTCGTCACGAACTTTTACAATTATAATTGTAAATTATTAGAATAAGAATAAAGAAATGATTAGAAAATACTTTTAGAAATCTTTTGACTGGCAGTGTTTGCACTAGCCTTTCAAATTTCTCTGCAAATTTTCTTAGATGTTGAAAAGTTTTTTGGACACCTAGAAACAATAACCACAGTACTCATCAGAGCAACACTCTTTGCCCCAGATTAAGTGTTTTTAAACTGGTGAAGAAAGTTGAAAAACTTTAAAAATAAATTATTCATTGAAATCAAAAAATTATCCATGTAATTTGAAATTGTTTCATGAATATTTGCGTGGAGTAAAACATAACCATCGTTTCTTTATTTTAATGGGCCGTGGGAAGCCTAGTGGTTAGAGCATCGGACTTCAGACTGGAAGGCCTGGGTTCAATGCCCGATGCCACTAAATACCCTCCGAGCACGCGCGGAGAACGTGCTCTCAGTTTGTCCGAAAGTCTTGTGGGTGATCGCAGCAGGAACCATGGGTGCAAGGTGCTGGAAAATATTTCCCTCTCCTCCAGTCTATGCCTAAATTGTGGAGATAGGTGGTGTCGCCATCTATCGTGTAGAAGTACAACCTATCTCAGGCTCTGGCAATTCTCATTCCTTCCCGTCGGGAAAAGGACACGATAACAACATTTATTTCAATTAACGTTACAACAACTGGATATTGTCAAGTTATTTAAGGATAGAGACTGAACTGGTATCCAACTCAACAAACTTTCATGCCACTCCACACATGCTATCGTAGGATGTTTTGCAATTTAAACTAAATTTTCTTTTTAAAAAAACTTATTATAATATTGTTGAGATGCTTCAACAAACAGTTTGACCAAAGAAACCTTTAACAAGTCATCAGCATTGTTAGCAACATTTTTTCTACTTAAAAATAAACCTAGATTTATATCTATATAATACAGAAGCTATGCATTAAGAATCAAAATAAATATTCCCAGATCCACAAAAGTGTTAATAAATAACGACACAATCACACTTTTTTTATTCCACTAAAGAAGTATACATAAAGAAACTCAACTAGTTTGAAAATAGCAAAAAATGATGCATTATTCATTCTTCGAGACAATACCAATTGAATTTAAAATATTACTATGTATAACCTGCACTTTTTACATACAAGCTTTAAAGCTTTGTTAAAACAAGAATTTGATTGCTAATCAATTGATAGTCCACTTTTTATCTTATAAATGCTATTTGAAGAAAAATATTGAGATAGAAATTTTCATTTTCAACTTTTAGAGGAAATTATTTTAAAAAAAGGAGAATAGGATTCAAAGTATATACCCTGAGGAACTCGACATGAAATATTTAAAAGCTGATTTCAAAGCTTGAACTGTTGTAAAAACAATAAAGCGTTTTTCCAGAAAGGTAGAAAATACTTTTGCATATAGCTTCCAATATTTTATTTCTTGCTTTTAAAATATTTGGGGTATCCTCGTATGATATACTGTGTAAAATACAACTATATCCCTGAAAAATGTTTTAGTGCGCGTCCCGGAATTTCACTAAAAGAGGGCTTTTACGATATTTCAACGTCTTTGAAAAATGTACCAGCAAATACTTGTAAGCATTTGTTTCAAGCAAAGATTGAAAAATATACCAGCTTTTGATCATAAAGTACATGCTTTATAGAGTAAAGTATTTTCCATTTTTATTTTTATTTTGATAGGTTACAAGATACAGGAATGGAGATGCCTACACTACCTCTCAACTGTATTACGAAAGAGTGAACACCCGTGTTTCAGCATCTTGTTTTGTCTATACCAACTGTGGATCGAGAGATATTTCAAAAAAATTGGTAGATTTAGAGAAGCACCCAGCTACTAAAATACGTTTTAGTAAAGGTATTTTTCTAATTTATTTTTCTTTCTTCTGAAACATAAAAAAGTTCAACTAGATTTCTTTTAGTGGTATAATAGATCATTTTCAGTACTGAAAGTGTGCCTTTTCTATTAATTTAATTAAAAATTGAAACATTAATAAATGACAGTTAATACTATATAGCTAGTATTCTAATTTTCTTCGATTATTAGTAATCACACATATCTATTTTAATTTAATTAAAGTACGTATCACCATTTTTAAATAGTACGAGAATTTTTTAAAGCACATAATAAAGAATTGAGAAGGTTGTTTCTCTTTTTACTGAAAAAAATTAAATTTTAGAGCAATAATTGTAAACTTAATTATTTTCCTTTATGAATAGAACAGAGAAAATAAATTCAAGCAAGACTTTCAACTTTTAATTAATTATTAATCTTATTTGAGAACTCTAGCAGGGAACATTTTGAAGAAACTTAATTAAAAAATGCTAATCAGTATTGTCAAAAATAAATTTAATTTTATTCTTTTTCCATTATTTCGAATAAATAATAAGGCGTCATTTTACAGAAAATTGTTAGCTTTTTTGGTTTTTTATTTCAATTTTTTTCATCAAAATATTTGTTAGTTTTTATAATGCATTTTTTTGCAAACTTTTATTTCTAAATGGCAAAAGGAATTCAAAGATATTTTAGTCCTTGTACTTTTAAAGTTTTTCTTACTTAATTCCTTTTATTTACATGAAAAGAATATTTCTCTTCAAAATTGATAATCAGCAGAAAAGGTTTTTAACTGCATGAACTTCTTTTTCCTTGTTTTACAAAATTCCTCAATAAAAAGAGCTCGATGATCAAATTCTTGTTTTTTTCCCTTTAAATGTCATACAATCTATAACATATAAGCGACGCATCAAGAAAGAATCATCCAAATGGGACGAAAATTGGTAGATGTGATGTATTATTGAAAATGAAATGCTAACAGAATAATAGGAATTCAACGTTTTATTCAGAAAATACATGTGCAACACCAACCAAAGTCAATAATACTTCTACCCGTTTATAACCCAGAGGCGAGTTGTTATCCAGAAGAGCATTCACTTGCAGAATATATAAGTGGGTGTCCTCTTGCAGTATTCTTTGCAATACACTTTTTTATTGGCTAATTAGATAGACGTGATCTAGGAACGGTCGGAGAAGCTTGCTCTTAAAAACCCCAAACATGTTCTTTTAGAGTGTGATCTGGTGATCTCAACGGTTAAGAGGCACGAGTTGGCAAGAAGAATGAGCACAAGTAGTAGAAAGATGTGTTGTACGTCCCCAGTTTTTATCCTGTGGATATATAAGTTCAGGGAAAGAAAGACAACACTACGGATTTTGTAGATTGATCTCGACATACAGCTATACTGTAAAGTTATCTCTGATGATAACCAAAGGAGTCAGTTATCAAATAAAATGGCACCTTAAGCCATAATTTTGAGTTGCCGAGCTGTGGGGGAAGTTGACAGCCTGGTGAATATTCTACAACTATTCTCGATGTATCCAGACACGTTTTCATTGGTCATAGAGGCTGAATTCCAACCAGGATAACATTTTAAAGTCGCCACTGAAAAATCCTTTTGTAGTCCGTGAGATAACAGATTGACTCACCACTGCAAACACCCCTTAAAGTGGCAAAACGGTACAGTGGCCTCCGTGACCTCATTCGTTAAGTATCCTATCGATGGATATTGCAATTACTGAGGTTTAGGGTGCACGCTGGATCGCTTAGAGCAGAGGTTCTTAAACTTTCCATCGCCACCCCCCCCCCTTTTATGTATCAGCGGGACATCGCGAACCCCCAAGATTTTGAACATCCCTCCTCGACTTAATATTCTTGATCAAATATAAGTTCTAGGAGTTTCTTCATTGGGGACTATTTAGTAATCTAATCTAGTATATATAGCACACCTTTCGATTTTTCCACAAGTCCTTTCACAGGGAAATTTCAGCGTTACATGGTAGACTCTACGGACACCCTAGACAGGCGAAAAGGATCCCCAGTCCTCGGACCACGGTTTAAGAACCGTTGGCTTAGAGATTTAGACCATAGATTCCCAAAGTGGCTCTTACGAACCCCTGGAGGCTCTTGTGACTGGCGAAGGGGTTAGCGTAAAATTAAAATTTATTTGGGGGTGCGTACATAACGTTAGGTGGGGTTCATGAAATGTTTGATATAAAATAAAATATTTGTGAAACTTATTTCCATAAATATGAAAGTTAAAATAAATTATTGAGAGAATTATGAATTTTACGTGTTAAAAATTTAGATTAAAAACTCAAAATTTTTGAATAAATTATTTTAACCTGTGCATGAAGTATAAGTAATGGTGGAAATCGGGCCGATCGCGGGTGTCCCCATCTATGCAAGTGTAAATAGAAATTGGATTTTACCGTTACATGTTTAAAATATAGTAGTAGAAAAGAGTTGTACATCTAATCAACAGTTTTTTGTTTTGTGCATGGTCCCGATATGTGAAGGGAATGTAATAAGTTTTCCTTTGTTTTGAACAGAAAGCATTATTATTCTTTCTACTGTACTAAAATTACCGCATTACTTATTAGTTCAGCCATCTCACTGAAAAAAAAGTATGTTTCTATATTTTAATGCAAAAGTTATAATTTGAATAAATACTGCTTCAGATATCACAACGTTTTATTTATACTTTATTTTTGCGTCAACACTTGCCGTTAAGAGCATGAAAGTTGAATTTAAAAGTTTTCTATTATTCATTGAAATAGAGTTATTTCGCGTGAGGATTCATGGTCAAGTTTTTAATATAAAAAGGAGTCTATGGGCACAACAAGTTCGGGAACCACTAGTTTAGACAGACACATCAAGGACTATAAGCTCCGCGCGATAGAACATTCACTCTTGTCGTCACGTTCCTTTGATGACGCTATGTGCGGCCATAGATCCCCCATTAAACTTTATTGAATGGTAGCATCACTCCAACCCAAATATCAAACGAACCTATGATTCAACTACCTTTTGGAATAAAATTATATATAATTTAACTTACAGTTATCACAGAATCCTTTTGTGATATGGTGAATCACGCAAACTGATGGTTGTTTATGTTTTTGTACACTCTTTGAAAAATATACTTCTGTGTTGTAAAAACTTTTTTAAACAGCATTGAATTTTCTTAGACTATCAATATACTTAATTATAAATAATTTAATTTCTCTTAATTTTAAAATATTATACTATTAAATAGTAATAAATGAAAGATAGTTTTATTAAATTTAGGAGAATGAGTAATTGTTTTATTTCATTTTTACCAAAAATTTAAGCTTAAAACAAAAATTGATTTTTTTGGCTGTTTTTGTTATAAAATTTAAATCAATAACCATTATAAAAAGTAAAAATATTCTTAAGAATAATTCAATTCAATGCAATCATCTCGCTGAAAGCCAATAGTTTTTTTTTCATAATCTTAATTTATTTACTTAAATTTTACTTTAAAAAAACATCTCTTTTATAAAAAAACATCTTAAGAAATTAGTGGTGGTATTTATTAGAAAAAAATCAATTAAAGATTTTAAAATATTTACATTATAGCTAGGTAATTTGCAAAATATAATGTAAACTCCATACAGTTACCTTATTTAAGTCTTAATAATTATTAAAAATGTAATTTAAAGTAATGATTTACCATTTCTCTAATAAATTTACTATTTTTCATTCAATTTTATAAACCAAAAAAATACACGACGCTATAAAACAATTTTATTGCGAAATTATTCGAATAAATGCAAAATAAGGCATATAAAAGCCGTTTGAAAAAGTAGAAAACCTTAGGGATTCATTTGTTACTTTTCCTTCTCATCTCATACGTAATGATGTACATTTATTTAATCAGAGTATAACGTCTAACTCCTTCATTGTCATTCTTAACGACATTATTTTTTGTACTAAGAATAATCATAACTTAATGTTTACTTATTCGGTCCAAATAGAGTACAATTTTCTTGTTGATTTTTAAATGATATTCGCTCACATATAATAATTTAAATGTGTTATTCGTTTCACAAGCGCTTCAAGATTTAAATTATTTAGTAATGGATATTTGTTCGGGAAGCAAGATATAATTTTATGGCTTACATTTTAGGGGTAGCATAGGCTTAATAATTCACATCCATATTTTAGAACTGTAACTCCTACACAAAGGATCTGATTGTTAAGGTGGTTGCAGGTTATGGCACAAATGTATTTCTTTTCATTACAAGAACAAAAGGGGAAAGTGAAAAAATAAAAACCAGTCCAAAACGTTAAGTAACTAAGTTTTTCTTTCATCTTTATATACTATTAGGAATTTTAAACTTAGCATTGTCTTTAATTTATGTGAGAGGGAAATAAATGGCTTAATAGAGATTGTACTTTTATAAACCAGATTCAAGTTATACAGATCTGGATAAATAAAATTGAACTAAGCAGAGCATAACTTTTCAATTAACGTTTAATTTTAAATTACTAAAGCAGAATCGTAAATGAAGTTTCATTAACAATAAAAAAATAGGGGGGGGGGGTATTTTGTTGTATGTGTTGTGCATTTCGATTTAGTTCAAAGGCAAATATTGCCCTTACTTTTTTTAATTGGATATTTCTTTGTCGAAATTGGATATCCAAATTTAAACTGGAAATTTATTTATCTTGCATCAAAGTAAAGATATTTATGAGAATATAATTTGGAATCTACTTAGTTTTAACAAGATTTGTGAACTTATGAATTGAGATTTATAAATACGTAACAAACTGAAATATTCATACAATACAATGCTAGTTCTATGAATTTATAGTAACTTTTTATCTGGTTCTAAATCTTGAACAACATGCAAAGTGCTAATAAAGTTATCTAATCTATGAAATTGATTCTGATGATGAAAGTAAGTAGAGTTAGTTGTGTTAAGTCCAAAAAAATTGATTTCTATTCTATTCTTACGATAAAAATATTTTTCAGTATCACTGCATTCTCAATCTTGAAGGTAAGATGCACATGCATATAAAACTGCTTTGTTAAACATGAATGCATAATAATTAGCTGAGATTTTTTTATATCATTTGGTGTATAGAGAAACATTATCTATTTTTTCCTGATAATGTGTAACTATTGAATAACATAAAACTTAATTTTATTCCTGCATATGAGTTTTGAAATTTGATTATTTAGAAACCAAACTTTAAATTAAAATATCTAAAACTCAAGCATACTTAAATCTTTACTAAGCATACATTCATTTAAGATATTTTACCATTTACAATATATTTGGCTTATTCTCTTTACTTTTATCATTATTATACACTGATGGCCACCGTAAATGCAACACCAAGAAAGACAAGAGATAGCACAACAAAATTTATTTTGTACATAACATGTTGACCAAGTATCAAATGATTAAATTTATAGACTTCTGTGAAGTGCGGTTCCTGCCATAATCAGTTGTCAGAGTAGCTGCCATTGTTGGAGATCACCGCTGCTACATGCCTCGGCATTGATTCAAAGAGACTTTGGATGTGTTCTTGGGGTATAGCACACCAAGCAGCTTCCACACGTTGACAAAGTTGATCTGGTGTGACAGCTGGGGGGTGTAATCTGGGTCAATCGTTGAGCAACTATGGACCACATGTTTTCTATCAATGAAAGATCCGGAGAGCAAGTCAGCCAGGGAAGCAATTCAATCTGGTGATTGACGAAGAACCTTTGGACAATGCCTGCCACGTGTGGTCGCGCCTTATCCTGTTGAAATATGGCTGTGGCCAAGCCCTGAAGATAAGGAAGGGCAACTGGCTCCAACACCTCGGAGATGTAGCGCTGGCTGTTTAAAGTACCGGCAATGCATACTAGAGGAGTGCGAGAGGGATATCCAATACCGCCCCCTACCATAATACCCGGTGCAGGACCAGTGTGGCGTTGCGTAACGCAGCTGTTCAGCTTCCTCTCTCCACGGTGTCTCCAGACTCGAATCCGACCATCGTGGTGTTGCAGACAGATGCGTGACTCGTCAGTAAAGACAACTTCATTCCATTCTATCGACCACATCCTTCTTTCATCGCACCATTGGTGGTGGAGATGTCTGTGGTTCTGCGTCAAGGGTAGACCAAGCAATGGACGTCTTGCGGACAGACCACTTTGCTGTAAACGACGTCGAATGGTACTCGCAGACACTGAATGATGCGTTACAGACTCAATGTGCTGTGCTATGGTTCGTGATGTGACTGAGTGATCCGTCACTGCCATGCGCACAATTTGCCTGTCCTCACGTGAAGTGGTGCATTGAGCTGGATGCAATCGACCATGTCGGTCCGTCGTACCCTTCTGCATCCAACGGTCGCATATCCGCATTACAGTTGTTTGGTTTCGTCCAACACGACTACCGATTTCCTTGAAAGATAATCCACAATCTCGGTAGGCCACTATCCTTCCTCTGTCGAACTCGGATACTTGATCAAAAGCTGATCGCTGTTTTCTACGAGACATAACTGATCGTTTTTTGAAAAAAACACAAGAAAAACACGATTGCCGAACTTGAAATCGTCGAAATCTCCAAGCCTTAAATAGCGCTTTGAGGTGACGCCACAGGCGTGTGTGATGTGTGTCTGCTCTGAAATTCTAATCATTTGTATATCTCACCTCCGCTAATGAATGTTGTAAATTTCATGTTATTTGCGTGCTTTCTTCAGGGTGTTGCATTTATGGTGGCCAGCAGTGTACTTGTATGTGTTTAGCTACTTTAGTAATCTCTATATGTATTTAAAAGACAGTAAAAAAAACATTTTCACCTCGAAGAATATTATAATCAATAAAACTTAATGAAACATATGAGTATTAAAAAGCAAAAGGTTAGAGAAACAGGCCTGAATGTTGTAAGACACATACATTATATTTATGTTTAGATTTTATTCACCTGTTTTGACTCAAATAATTTAATTAGTCGATTCACTTTAGTAATATTTATTTTGCTCATTCAAATCCAAAATTACATTCGGAGCAACGAACAGATTTACTGTTGTTTTTCTTCTACTTTAAGATAAACATAGAAAAGATTAACCCAAAATATATTCACCATTGAAAATGACAAATGAAAGATTCACAGTATTCGAAATTAGACTCTATTATTATTTTAAAGAGCACTCAGCCGATACAATCCTTTCTTAGACAGATCTGATTCGCGTATTCCTTAGAATCTAATTTATATGCGGTATTTGTTCAAAAGATTATTTCTTCAATCCAGTCGATTGCTCAACTGGCGAACCAATTACTTGAAAGAGCGTGAGGAATAATAACTAGCTTAGTTCTACACAGTTCCATTTTATTTGAAATATACTATTCTATTAACTGAACTGGTTTTCATTAGGAGTGGAGCTCATCAACCACATACTCAATGAACTGTGTAATTTTAAATTATATTTACTTTTAGTTCGTTGATGCTAGAAACTCTCCCTCTTATACTTAAATGTTCTTAGAATTTCTAAGGTTTGTAAGATACTTCTTCACTCGAACGAACTCGTTAACGTTGATATTTTGTGAAGTTTAATTACACACGTTATCAACACATGCTTGTTGTATGCTTCTCTGCCCCTATTTCATTTTATTTGAAATATATTGTGATTTGTCATTGCTAGACTGAGATGTACTTGAATAAATTTTGAATTTAAAACTAAAATACACTCTTATATCCTTCCAAATAATTAATACATTTATTTGTAAAAAGTATTTTTCGTGTGTATTTTAATACGAATGTCTGTTAATATTCCAAACTATGATTTCATACATACATAAAATCAAGAAATATTTACTTGAAAAATCTCTCTTTTGGAGCAAAAATTGTTTCTATTTAAGGTGACTGGCTACGTTCAAAAGTGTGATATGGAAAAAGCGTATAAATGAATAACTTTTTCATATTTAGTGTTTGTTGAATTATAATATACGTATGAAATTGTTTTAAGAATATTTTTACAAGAAAAATTATTTAAATGCAATTTTTTGGTAAAAAAGGAAGAAAGAGAGACATTTTCAAAACATTCTCTTTTTATGAAAAATGCTTCTATAATAATATTTTGCCTATACATAGCTAGGACTTTTAAACTGAAGTTGAACTCAGATTTTTGAAAAATTCACATTGTTTTGAGAGTTGCAATTAATTGAAATAATAATGAGTGTTTTTTTGTTAAAATTTCTCTACTCAAATATAATGAAATATTGTAATGGTCTTGCCTGCGCGCCTAAAGGTGTGGAAGAAAGGGAAGGAAGACTAGCCATACTTAGCCATTAAGTACACGTACTTAATTCAATAGCACTGACTTCTTAGCTATCTAATCTACATTCAATCTCAAGTGACGGATCGTCACCTTAAGTAATACAATTATCAATTATTAAATATCCACGCCTCACATTCAATTTGATTAATCACTGCTCCGCTAGTAGTCTATCCTGTCTTTCTATTTTAACTTGAAAGCTTAGACTATAGATAGCAGTCTTAATTTGGATGTTCACGTTCTCTTCTTCGTAGGAAGCTTTCTATAAAATAATTTTTAAGGACCAAAAATTCTTCAAGAGTACTGTTAGTGAGAAGATCGTGGATAGTGTCGTCACTATATGAATATATCCACTTCTAAATTATGTATCTCAAAAATCTTAGTTCAACCCCGGTATAGAAGCTCTAGTTAAATATAAGCAAAATATTATTATTATAGAAGCATTTTTCATAAAAGGAGAAAGTAGTGAAATTACTTATTTTTTCTTCATTTTTTCCCAAAAAGTTACATTTAAATGATTTTTCTTTATAATAATATTCTTAGGACAATTTTATACGTATATTCTAATTCCCCTGAAACTAACTATTTAAAAATTATTCACTTATAGGCTTTTTCAAAATCATAGTTCCAAAGTCAGTCACACACATATGGAATTGAAAGAAATCATAAAAGTTAAAATTTGTTTCAATTATACATGTTCTATCTGACTAAATGCTGTAATTATTAACTAGTCTGAATTGAATTTAATCAAGCCAGTATGCAATTTGTCTATTAAGGTACAGAATAATGACCAAAGTAAATTTTATATTGTCATACACATTGAATAAAAAATATTATGAGGTTTAAGCTACATAGAATATCGAAACTCTGAATATTTCGGCCATATTTTAACATTATTATGGATTTTAGTGGTGAAAATCATTGATAATTAAAAAATAAAAAACAGTTTTTTTAATTAGAAAGTACCTTACATAATATATATATATAAAAAACAAAAAATTTGTAAAAAATATTCTTGGCTCTTTTTTAAACTAACTTTTAACTATCAAAAGCTTTTAAAAACATATGTATGTTGAATAATTCGAAAAGTGTGAGATCTTTGTAAATAAATATTAATTTTCAGTTTTAGGAATGCCATCTTTTAAAGTTTGTTGATTTGCATAATTAATTGATGTTCTAATCAGTTTTTAGTTGAAGACATCCAAATTTGAATGGTATTGGAAGGATAACACTAAATGATTCATCTACACTAAATATAATTGATTAAATGTGCATGAAGCTAAAGTTGTCACTAAACATAAGGTAAAATCCTTTGAACTGAAAATATATTAGCGAAACCTGTGAGAGAGAGAAACATTTTCAATTTTCTTAAAAAACATTTTTGATTGTACAGCATACATGTGCTATGTTTAATCCCAAATATTTTTGATTATTTTATGAGAATACTACAAATTAAGTTACATTGTACAAAGAAATTTGAAAACTACTTTTATTTTAGGTTTTGCTTTTGCCTCTTTGGATGCTGCATCTGACTTTGAAGAACAGCGAATGAGATTTTTTAGAGAAAATGAAAGGTACGATGAATACATGGAGATGAGAGAAGGCTTAGATCTTCTGGGAGTTGAATTCCAAGAATACATGATAACATTCGCTGGTAAAGACAAGCTACCATGGTACGTCTCTCAAGCAACATTCTGGGTATTTTCCCTACTTCTCCTATCCTGGCCTTTACGAGTGGTCATTGACAGCCAAACAGCTTATGTTCATTACCAAGTGACGAAATTATTTGGAAGTAATCCCACTGCACCATCCAATACGAGAGAAAATCAATTGTCTCGAAACAGCACGGCTGACAGCGTAGAAATGGAACGTCTGATTGAAAATCAATTAAATTATGCTCCCAGTTATTCAGAAGCAGTTCTGTTTGATTCAAGCTACCCCTTTTCAAGTTCATTGGAATCTGGACTTCATATGGACACTTTCAATCAGTTACCATCCAACCAACGCCCGCCACGGCGTCCTTCATCTAGCCGATCGGAAGATAGGGAACTTATTGCTCCAGGTCACAGCAGGATACCCAAGTCTATAAGTCAACCTTTCAAACCATTTCAAGAAAGTGGAAGACCAAATGTTAATCATCGCCCAATGCCTCGAAGTTCAAGAGAAACTCCACCTTGTTATGATGAAGCTCTATTGTACAGCTATCCTTTAGTTCGCTACATGAATCTACGGCGTTCAGCAACTGACCGAGATTTATCCTCATTTCGTCCACTGCGCACATCCTGGAGCAGCTTATTTCATTGGATGAAGAGAAATAATGAAACTAACTTGTGATCACTCATTCCATACTTGCTTGTTTTCAGCTTCTCTTTTCATCGTCTATGTATCATGCACAGCACTATTTTCTTTTCAGCCTAAACGTGCCTGAAATTGGTTTGTAAAAATTTAAATAAAGATGTTTTGCTTATACTAATGTTTGAGTTCTGTGTTTGCTATTTGTGAAATATCTTTCATGGAATAAACATTTAAAAATTAGATTGGTGCGTTTGAAATGTCTTCTTCAAAATCTGTTTATTTAATAAAAATACGCTCCAATTGCTTCAATATATCTTTTCCAACGAGATTTTGATGCATACATCCTTGTCTTAAAGAAATTCTGATCTTAAGAATCAATAAACTCTAATATGGAATTTTTCGGACTGTCTTCATTTTCATATTGCTTAGCCCTTAAAAAATGTTTTAAATGTTAAAAAAATGAAAGTGTTGGTCGGTAAAAGATCCGGTAAATAAGCTAGGTGCTACAAAGTTGCATATTTTAATTCATTCAGTTTCGCAATTGTTTTGTACGACGTATGCGACCAAACATTGTTGTGGAGAATTATTCAGCCATGCCGATTAACAAGTGTTATAAGCCTATATTTTTCAATTGTTCCTACATTTTGTCATTTTATTTGTAGTATAATAGAAAAAGTTGGATTCGTTTCCCCCAATGCTTTCAGAACATTATTTTCGCAGATGTTTTGGGTCTCCCACGTGGCTCATTTTGTAGGGGAAAAATCACGAGATCGAAATTTTTCAAACTGAAGCCGCACTTTTCGATCGTTAAAAGTATTTCCCTTAATTACCTCTTTTATATCGCATGCAGCATTATTACCAAGTTTTTACTCATTTTAAAAATTACACGAATCTCGGTTGAATTCACGTCCTTGCGAAATTCAAAACAAATAACAAAATGAAGCACTTTTGAGAAAGTGTTGAAATATGTCTCTGGCAATGGACAATACGACTATAAATGAGAATATGCTAAAAATAAAAGTACAATAAAAACAGGGAGAACTTTCTTATGTAAAGAATATCCTACATTTTGAATCTAGCTTATAATATATTAAACTATTTTTATCTTTGTAAACTTAACTCACACTATGAAGAGGCTTATAATTATACTCAACCAAAAATTTATGTCATAGTGTTCCAGGAATTAAACAAAAAATTGGGAAAACACGCATAATATTTTGAAAATTTAAATGCTGCGTTTATCTACAGCAATGCATATTTCGGAAACAATATAATACAAAGTGCATCCTTTTTAAGTCTTGAGTACTATCATGTTTATTATTATTTTCAAGAGTTGTGGAACATCTTAACAAAAAAACTAGATTTTAACATCTAAACAAGAATCGAATATAAATTTTATTGTAAACTAAAGTAAACAAATTAAAGATTAAAAGAATTATATGAAAAAAATAACTCTATGTATACTTCCATAAAAGAAGTTAGAGGAATTCAAGATTCTGCTTAAAGCTTTCGTTATTATTACTTATATACTTCAAGAATAATATCTTCCGTATATTTCCTAAATAACTACTTTTCTTTATACATACTTTAAAAGGAGTAAAAGTTTATTTTAGAAGGTTGGACTCTTTTTTTTTTTCCTTAAGGTATCCGACTACTTGCGACAAAAAAAAATTTTTTTAAAAATAGAGATCTAGGGATTTTTTAGGGGGGGGGCTTAAAACATTTTAAGAAAAATATGCTAAAATTAAGAAGAGAAAAAGAAATTATTATTACTAAAATAGGAAAAACTGGTAAACATTTACAAAAAATAACATTAACGGGCCCATTCTCTGTACTAAAAGTTTATGAACAATTTTTCAATTTTGATGTATTGCTATGTTATTCATTTTCGAAATGCCCATCAGGATAAGAGATATTTTAATTGTTACAAAACTAGAGCATTTTATCTTAGTTATTATACTAAATTGCTTAAAATAACAGTGATTATATTAACATAAGAGACTGTAAATTTTGTATAAAAAAAACAGTGATTGATAAATTTGAATGCTAAAACACTTCTACTAGTATGCAGAACATACACAAAAAAATTCAGTGAATTATTTTCTAAACTTTTTTAGCATTTTCAAAAAAACACATTTCGAGTAAAATGTGTTTTAAAGTAGATATCTTGCTTAAAGTAATGGCATCTGCTTTTACTAAAACACATGTATCTTTTGTTCTAGCGAACGGAAAATAATAAACTTGGTATTTTTATAAACCTAATAAGATGGTCTATAAAATAAAATCATAAAAAAGTTGTCCAATTTTTGAAAAATTCACAATTTTGGGGTAGTATGATACTTTAATAACGTAATTGAAGTTATATAATCTACAATTTCATTGACTTATTGTACTAAAGCCATAGTGTTAAAAATGATTTTTACCAGGCTTTTGTGCATTGTGTTGGTTTTCTTAAATCGGGAACATAAAAAAGTATTTTTTAATTTCTTACCTGAATTAAAACAATTTATTTCCATGTGAAATAAGAATTATTTATCCAGACACTTGTTTTAGGATTAAGATATTGCACTTCATCAGTTTCATAAGATCATTGTACATTCAACAAACCTTAAAATATTAAGAATATTCCATTTCTGTATACCTTAGAAACCCTATTAAAAAGGACTTTTTATCAAGAATATAAGTAAATTTAGTTTTAAAAACATGTTATTTTTTATAACTTCGCTAAAGCGCCTCCTTTGCTATGTAAATTAAAAATCTTAAGAGGAGCAGTAAATCGATATTTATTCCAAATTTATCTCTGAAATCTTAATTGTATTAAGAAAGAAGCAAATCAAAAATGAATAAATAAAACTTTCGGATGAAAACCGATAATTTTCGAAGCAACAGACACCTTTTAAGTAAATAAATAAATAAATAGTCTGGTGAAAGGCACATTTTCTGGAGAATGAAGAATATATAAATTGAAATAAACTTTAAAGTAAAAAGGGAAGAGATACTGTTGGATCTTAAGAAAAATATTTCCTTGTTTTAACCAAAATAAAACAGCTATGAAGTAAAAATGTTACAATCGTTTGGAGGAATCATAAATATTTAGATATGGGTGGGTGTGTACTTTAAATTTCGTTCATATTCGGACAGTATAAGCCAGTGATTCCCAAAGTGGTCTATATAGACCCCCAGGGGTCTATGACAGCATGCAGGGGGTCCACGTCAGCGAAAAAATAATTTGGGGGTCCATGAGGTGTAAATAGGGGTCTACAATAGTGCCTCTCATCAAACCTGATAATAACTTTAATTTTATAAGAAAACTTAATCGTAGAAACCAGATGTACCTTTTCAACAGGTTTATTTACTAAATTTAATGAAGTTAATAAGCAAATACAAGGACCATCATTTTGGCGTTTCTTGCCATAATTAAGTTAAGGAGAAAATATTGGACGTCCAGAATTTTTCTTTTCCTATTTCTTAATTTGTCACACACAATCTACCAGGAAAAGGACGTTTTAACCTACATCCAACATTTAAATGCCCTTTATTAAGATTTTGAAACTAGGTTTGAGAATTTTTTCACTATATATATGGTAAAACTACAGTAGGCAATTTATTAATAAGGTCACATTGAAAGAAAAACAAATGTCATGGTCCAAGAGGAATTGATCGAAATAGGCACTACGAGAAGATCTTAAAGTAAAATTTAGAAACTGATATCAGCAATTTTAGAAGCACCAAATTCATCCCTCCCATTAAAAGCATCTGTTTGTTGCTCAGTTACTTTATGTATTTTAATAATTAATTAAATTTTAATTTAATTAATTAACATGTGTGTCTTAGGTTTTAAACACTGTACTTCACTATACAGTTAGAAATTTAAATATTTTGAAGTAAGTATAGCTCTATACCAGCAGTCAAAAAGATATTTAAGTTGATAAATGTGCAGAAATTCTTTATTACGTAAGTATCCCAAACCGAACTATCCCAAACCGAAAAACATGGAAAGGGGTCTATGAGATAAAAAAAAAGTTTGGGAACTTGTATAAGCGATGTGTGGCTAACCCGCGGCACGCGTGCCACACTGTGGTACGGCTAAGTTTTAAAAGTGGCACGCAAAGATATATATTTACAGAAAAATTTAAAATTTGAAACAAATAATGATAAATAATATATTTTTTACAAGTTTATTTAAATACGGTTGTCTCATACCTCCCTAAAAGTTAGGATCAACGTATGTTTGTGAATAAATGTTTCTTTTATATATATAAACATAAAAATAAAATTTCACTAAAAACTAGCTGATACGCACCTAAAACAAACTGATTTTGTTAGTTTTTCAAGCTAATCCTAATATACCCTCATGTCCATAATTTAAGGATAATGAAGTTCAGGCAAAGAAAGAGACAGAAGCAAAACAAATTTGACTTATTTGTAAAGTCTATTTATTAAACAAAAGGTAAAGACCAAAAAAGATGCTATATGTTTGACATAATTAATAAAAATTGCAATTTTTACTCCCTGGAGCAAATTTCAAAAAAGAACCTATTTACAAAAACAGTATAACATGGTTAGTATGATGGTTAATACGGAGTATGTCTCCCGGACGATGCAATACAGGCCTTACAACGCCTACGCATGCTGAGTATCAAATTATCAATCTGATCTTGGGGAATATTACCCCACTCATCAAGCAATGCCCTCCGAAGTTCCGGTAGACAGGTGGAAGGGGGTTGACGGGCTGCAATTCGTCGGCCAAGCATATCCCACACATGCTCTTTTGGATTCAAGTCCGGTGAGTATGCTGGCCAATCCATACGGGTGATATCCTCCGATTGAAGGCATTCGTCTAAAATGTTTGCACGGTGAAGACGGGCGTTGTCATCCATAAACAGAAATTCAGCACCTATGGCGCCCCGAAACAAACGTGCATGTTGTTCCAGAATGACATCCCGATAGATGTGGCCGGTCATCGTTACACTCTGGACATGCAGGTCAGTTCTGAAACCGAGAATAATTCCTCCCCAAACGAGCCATCCTGCACCAACGTAACGGTGTCGTTCAATGGTGTTCTCTTGTGGTAACGAGTACCTGGCGCTCTCCATATGAAAGTCCGGCGAGAATCAGACTGCAAACTAAGCCTGAACTCATCGGAAAACATCACACAAGACCACTGTTGCGGTCTACAATGCATGCTCTCTACTCCAGGCTAATCGCAGGCGACAGTGAGTTGCGGTAAGGGGAACACATCTGACAGGCCTACGAGCATATAGACCAAGGTGCCCTAAGCGTCTGTACATGGTCTGCCTTGATACTGTCGTACCGGTAGCTGAAGAGAGCTGACGAGAGAAGTCTGATGCTGTGCTCCGTCTGTTTCTTTTGCAGTAACTGCCAAATACCGGTCTTCATTCGGCATTGTAACTCGGGGGCGACATGTGCTGTAACATCTACTCACATTACCATCATCTTGGAATCGTTGCCATAGCCTGGAGATGACACTCTGGGCGATTCCAAGTTCCTCGGATACTTCCAGCTGGGTAAGTCCACATTCCACTCGTCCGATAATTCTACCACGTAAAAAATCATCCAAATGCTTCCTTTGTGCCATAACTATGCGGATATTGCACTGAAAGGCTTTTAAAGCACTTGTGAACAATTTTACTTCTTTGCCACCATTCCTTATATACCCCTCTCTTACAGTCTCGTCATTGTGACGTACTATCCGCGCCATCTGGTGGTTTCCTGTAATTTGCCTATTCTTCTTCAAGATGTGTGTGATAATTCTACAGGGGAAATTTTTATTTTAGAGTTCAATTTCTGTGTGATTCTGAATTATCCTTAATTTATGGACATGAGTGTAGATGACTTGGTAAAAAAAAACTATAAATTACAAAGTCACAGTAAGTACTGCCTATTTAATATAATCTTTCAAGTTTTTCCTTTTTATTTTATACCTAACTTAATTAATTCAACCTGTAAAAAGTTCGTCGAAATAAAATCTAAGTTTTCACTCTTTTGTCTCACTTATTATATTATTTTAAAATCCCCTTCACTTAGACTTGCATTAAAAATGTGCTATTTGTGTAAAAATTCCATGATAAACTTATAAGTAGCTTTTTGTCACATTTTCATTTTTTTTTTTTTTTGTTGGAAATTTGGAAGTAGCACGCATTATTTTTTTTTTACCAGAAAGTGGCACTCTTCCCAAAAAGGTTGACCACCCCTATAGTATAAAGAGTTCTTGGTTGCATCATTTTGTCCAAGAAGAATATAAACTTTCGAATTTTATACGCATTATATTGAACATTCATCACTAATGCACACAAAATATATCAGAATCGTATTAAAATAAAATACATTATTTGTATATCCAGGTTATGTAGTTTAGTAATATTAACATCATTGGGAGCTATGTGAACAGCTGTAGATTGCTACGTATTTGAACTTCGTTCACAATACGAGGATACCTTAGCTAATACCTATAACACTGTTGTAACATCTATACCAATGAAGGAAAAGACTTTACCACTTGACCCCACTTGACCTTTATAGCTTAGTAAAAAGCATTTTCACCAATGTGGATGATAGTTTTTGAAGAAAAATCAGGACTCCTTCCCACTATTAACTACCAACTAAGTTCCACATTTTCCTATAGGTAATATGACTGAAACCCTTACAATCCTTTTTGGAAAAACATGCTTTATTCCTTACTGAAATATATCGTGCTGCCTAAACATAGCTTTCCTATAATAATATTTCATGAGATGTTTAATAGTTTAGTTCTCCATTAATTTCTCTTATTTGAAAATGTGCGAATGTTTTGAGTATTAGGAATATGAAGCATTTATTAACGTACTAACAGTTACAGATTTCTGTGTCTGTTCAAGCCTTAAAAATAAAACAGCCCATTTCTTAATTAATCAGTTTATTTGTAGGGTTTCTCAATTCTTCAATGATTGAGACATCAATAAATAGCAATTTCTTTCTTAAGCATTTTCACTACGCTTTTTGGTTGCTGAAAAACTCTCTGAAGGAAACCCTAAGAATACCTTACACAGAAATTTATAAATATTAGTATAAAAATCCCCCCGTACACTTAATCAAAAATAAATGCCAAAAAATAATCAATTTTTTTTAAAAAATTCAAACATTTAAATATATTTTTACTAATTGTAAGAACTATTCCTTATCTGTAAATCTTTAACACATCTAATTTTCACAATATGCGCCCAAAAGTTGTCTTATACTTTTAGCCTATACTTGTCGTAGTTTACCACATTCAAACAATTGATTGGAAGAACATCGTAAGTGATGTCTCTCAATAAAGTGATGTGTTACCATAAATAAAATGTATAGATCTATATAAAAAAATCAATTCTCTTTGTGTGTGTGTTTAATGATTATACAACTTACTCCATATTTTCTAACTCACGCAATCGTTCACTCAATATCGTTCATAAGAACTGTTGAAATTAAAATAGCAACTCATTAAAAGATTTTTACAGTCTTACACTTTCAGTTAAATACATGGAATTGTGTAGCTGATTTATAATCAAAAAGAATGAATACACGTTAAAAAATAATTCTTATACATTTTGCCGATTAATGCTCCCCTCTAAGAAAACTATATTCTCAATTTACGATACCTGCAAAAAAGATTAGGTAAAATATATGCATTAAAAAATTAATTCGAAACATATTTTGGCACTTGCATTTATGTTTAGAACAGAAATCCTTAAAAAACATTTAATTCCGACTTTTAAATGTGACACGAGCGTCAATAATCCTTCTTTTTTTATCTGTTTCTTTCGTTATTTACACAATCCAAGGCAACTCGTTTTATACAGAATCTCTAATTTAAAACCTTTTCCCACCAAAAAGCTCTCGAGCTTCAAGCAAAAGAAAAGAAAACTTCTATTGCGAGTAAATGCATAGGATTTAAAGATTCTGTAAAGACTTAAGCTTATAAAAAAAAGCAATTTAAGTTTGAATAATGTATGAGGACAAAATAATGCGCAAATACCCACTTTCTGTCAAATCTTTAAAACGACAGAGATTTAGAAGAGATTCAAGAGGTCTCTTTCAGTGAACTTTTGGTGAGTGGGTATTCTTTCCCCTTTCCATTCACGGCTACTTATTTTTATTTATATAAGCTTTATTTTGAAGCTAAAACATTTTCAGACTTATCTTAAATATATTCCAGTCTCATGTCAACTAATTAAAATTAATCTCCTAATTATACGTAAGTTCTATCGTTCTACAATATTTGCATATTTTGCTTGATTGTTTAGTTCTTTTATTTTGCTTAGCCTTTTGTTTTATCAGAACTATGAAACGCTCACAGAATGATAGTACATTTTTTATTGATCAAAAATATCTATCTTCTCTTTGTTTCGTGTGTGTGTGTATACATTGAATTTAATGAGTTCATAATTTTCAATATATTTATAGTTTGGAGGCTAAGAGATATAAAATAAGGTTGTCACACTGTTCAAACATTATAAAAGAGATAATTTGTTGTGCTCTGAAATAAGAATTGAAAATTTGTGAAAGCGAAAGGGTTCACTTCATGCAACGACAGCAGTGACGTTCGAAAAAGTGTTTAATATGGACTCTGATAACCACTGAGTCTAGTGCAATATTTTACACATCATGGCATACTTTCAATGAAACAATTTATTAAATTGAAAGAATTAAAAAAGAGAGTAAATCATTTTACTATACGTTTTGTAGAACATATTCGAAGGAAAAGAAACCTAAAACTATAGTTAAAACTTGAAAAACTACATTTTTGATGAGAGAATTATCACACTTTTAAATTTTAATCCTTTTTTTAGATAAATATCGTAATGTATCCCTTGCAACTCTTAAAAGTATGATTTAATCTATGACAATGACAGAAATTTAAATGCAAATGGAAGTTTTTTAAAGTGTACTAAGACTGTTTTAAGATTACTAAAATAAAAGAACCAGTAAAATACACCGAAATAAAACTGTAAATGAAACTTACTTGAGAAGCACACATACAATTGGAAGTTTTCAATTCTCAGTCTCGAAATAAATGAAATTAGGAGACATAACGTTAAACTGAAAAAAAGAACTTAACTCAATGGCGTAGCATGAGGGTCAAGACCTACTGTGCCCATTTCAGTATACGTGACCTTGAACCCTGAGATGTTTGACCAGATGTTCCGGTCAGGTGGTCAGCCTGAAGTGTAAAAAAGAACAGAAATGCTATGTTTAATATTTATCATGGACTGAACGACAATTTTCACTAAAAGTAGATGGAATATTTTGATTTCTTTTTTATGAATGAAATTATTCAAAAGAGTTATAAAGCAGCAGCAGATGAAAAAAAAGTTAGGCTACTGCATTATTTACAAGTAAGCTATTGTGAAATTTCTACAAATAATAAAATTGTGCTTAGATTTTGTCACCATAGTTAATACAAATATTTGCTAAATATAATAAGTTTTAAATAAGACAAAAATAATTAATATTATTTCATGATCATTTGTTAAGTTCGCGGGGGTATTTTAGAAGCTGTTTAGTAGAATGTATTTTATGATAAATCCGTTTATTAATTTCGTATGAAAATTACTGGTGACAGACCTCGTTATTTTAAATTACGGTCAAGTGTAAGGTGGATACTAGAAGTGGTGCGAAAATCTCCATGTCCAAGTCAGTTAATGTGAAGGTTTTAAATCCCAATGGATTCAATATGCATCAGCCTCGTGGTAATGTGGTATTTAGAAGACAGCCGCTACTTCCTTCTGTTTTTTTTTTTACAACATGATGTAAATATTCCAAATCCACTTCTTAATTTATTAATTTTAACTATAAGTAAATAAGGTTTTAGTGTTCTGATTTGGCTTAGCTGTGGTTGGGTTTTAATGACTTAAAGGCAATATTTGACCAAATTACAAAACCGAAATCAAATACTGTTAATTTACAAATAACCAAATGTGTCATATAATTTCTTACAAATATATACTTGTGATATTGACATAAAGGGGAGGAAGGAAGAAAAATGTAAACATTGGTTGACAAGGAGGAGGGTTGAAAATAAGTAAAGAATCACTAGAACATCTGAGAGAGAAGAAAATTTTTTGAGTTTACCTAAAGAAAGAGTACTCCCTTAAGGAATTTAAATATCATTGTCGTATTATATTAATATATTGTTGAACAAATCTTAGTTTTATTTGTCAAAATAATCTTAAATTTGTGGAATGCTAGCATCAGTATTTTTAAATAAGTAATACACTAGACCCACACATAAAAAAAATCATTCCTTATATAAAGAACTTTAAGTATTAAAAATGTTTCTTTTTAAATTTTATATTGACTACAATAAGCAAATTTTAAACATTATCATCAAAAAGCTATAAAAATTTCATTAATATATGCTATTAGGTGCAATACAAGGGGACAAACATTACATTTTGTCTTGGAAATCATTTTTCCATTCGACCATAAGAGAAAAATACTTGGAGATTTTTTATGTTTTTCTTTCTTTCTCTCAAAACATTTTAGCGATAGAAGGTTTAGAAATGTGTTTCTAAAACATTTTAAAAAATGACAGTAAAAACGACTGTTTATAAACTTTATTATTAAAGCACAAATATAAATTTATATAAACTATTATAATTTTTCTTCTTCCTCATCATTTGTTATATTTATGGTACTTAATAATGAGACTTGAAGATCAAAACTTTTAGAACTTCAGAATTTTGATTAATCTTTTGTGTGAGAATAGGATTTCATTTTTAACACATGAATTCGAGCGATTCACTGTTTAAAATTTCAACCAGAATTGAGCCAATTTAAATTGTATTAATTCTACTCCACTGGTCACATGAATACCTTGTTCTTAGAGAGGAATTTATTTCCAAACTCTAATGGCAGCAATTCTTTAAGAATTTCTACAATGAATCTTTTTTCAAACTGTGTGTGTGTGTGTGTGTGTGTGTGTGTGTGTGTGTGTTGTGTGTGTGTGTTGTGTGTGTGTGTGTGTGTGTGTGTGTGTGTGTGTGTGTGTGTGTGTGTGTGTGGTGTGTGTGTGTGTGTGTGTGTGTGTGTGTGTGTGTGTGTGGTGTGTGTGTGTGTGTGTGTGTGTGTGTGTGTGTGTGTGTGTTGTGTGTGTGTGTGTGTGTGGTGTGTGTGTGTGTGTGTGTGTGTGTGTGTGTGTGTGTGTGTGTGTGTGTGTGTGTGTGTTGAAAGGTAGTACAGATTTTTCAAGGAAAAACTTATGGACAGATTATTAATAATGTTGAAACATAAGAATACCACATTCTACTAAATATCAGCTTATGAATATAAGTGATCCGATTTTCTACGAAATAAGGGAAACATGCAATAAATAAATATGTATGTAAATTCAAGTACACTGTTGTTCAAAATTAAGCGAATTTTTAGATTTTGTCAATTATCTCTAGAACTACTGGACAGTTTTTAACTAAATTTTGTATGGATATAGGGCTGATATAATGCAAAAAAATAACTATTCAACAGTTATAATACACACGCATGATCGTACGTAAAATGGGCTCCCCCTACCTGGTTTTTAGTGAAGAAAACAGACTGCATTCCTTTTACCCAAAGCCCTTAAAGTAATAACATTTTTTATAACACTGTTCAGTTATACATTACTTTAAAATTATTCCTATTAAACTTATTAAACAATGTAACTTCACCCCAAATAACAATAAAATAAAATGAATAAAAGCGGAAAATTTGTATTAACATCATCTACAAGAATACTTAAATATATATGAAGTTTCTTTGATCTTTACCCTTTTTTTCTAATTAATTTTTGAAGATTTTTTGTGATTAAAACATCATTCCATCATAAATTGACATATGCATTTGTAGCATTTTTACAGAAACATTATCCAAACACTTCTTGTTCCTGGTATAAAAAATGTAGGCTTCAATGGCTTTCCACATCTCACTATAATATACTTAAAAAACATTTTTATACATCAAAATTAAAATAAATTGTATGAAATAACTTCGTACCATTTTTGCATCTAAGTACTAAAATTTTATTCAAACCATCTCACTTTTATAAATTGATTAAGTATACAATTCTTTTCGGTTTGTTTATAACTCCTTATCACGACGCATACTCCGTATATAAAAGGAAATATTATATGTTTTAAAACATGGAATACAAATCAAATACATAAGGGATTCCAACAAGGAAATCCCTGCTTATTGAATTCACTGAATAATTTTTTGAATTTGAATGTCCTGAAAGGGATAACACTGAGATCAAATAAAAGAAGTTTTATTTTGTTGTTTCTTATCTCTTGGTTTATTATATTTAATGCCACACTAAATCAATACAAAAAAGGCGTTACTAGCAACAGAGTTTGTAATTTTGTATTCAAGTCAAGAGACGATAATATTCTATTACAAAATTTTTTTGTTAAAAGCTTTGAAAAATATTTAAGATATAATCATGTAATCTTAAAGCTTGTTTACAGATGGGAAAAGAACAGTATTTTTTGACAAAAAAGTATTACAAAAAAAGGAATTTCTATTTAAAAATTTATCAATAAATTTACCTAATTATTTTCAAATAAATTTATAAGAATTTGACCATGATCTTAAACTAAACAATAAATAATACACCTTAATGGTCTTAAGAGAGATAATTAAAATTTTGAAGCAATTCTGACATTTTTTGTGATAAAAAATTACAATGAAAATCATACTTCTTATCAAAAACATCATTTTATCACATTCCCTTAAACTGGTATGAAATTTCCTTGAGTTACAAACATTATTTTTAAGACATTGAATTTCGCCTTACAATACTTTATTAAAAATATTTTGAAGGGAAAACTTATTTACGTTTTTAAAAATTGTTCCCTTTCTAACTCTAAAATATTTAAAAAATTACCTCAATTTATACATTGCCTTCTCGCTTCTTCTCTTTCTCTCTACCTCCTTAAAACCCCATATATTTTTTTCGAGAGTTTTAACTTTAAAAAACTCAATGAAAGCCAATGATTATCTATTTAATGCCCATAATTAGGTCTCTGCTAATAATAATCTATTTGGAAAACTAATAACTTGAAAAGATATTTTTCAAGTAGTAATGATTATAATCAAAACCATTTTCACTAAACTGGATAACTACGAAATTAATGATAGGAGCTAAATGCTTTTCAAGAATGACAAAAATACTTAAAATGTTTATGAAATGTTACCGAACTTCATTTTATTATTTATACGAAAGGAAAACTAAAGCATAAATTAAAAATATAATTTTATATATCTGAATAAGAATTTTTTGAAAAAAGAAGTATTTCTCTCAAATTTAAATCTAATTTCAAAAGAGAGAGAAATATAAAATTAAATGGAATTTTCATCCAACTTCTCCGATTTGAAAAAAAAAGGACAGTGGAAGAAAAATTGGCACAATTGTACTTGTAATTATTACAGAAATAAAATAAAACCGCTTTTTAGAAGGAAAAAAAACAAGATGATTTACTTGAAAATAAATTAAATTTTGATCTTAACCTTCTCAACGTCGTTATATACTTTACATGATAATGTGTGTAAACCCTTTAAACATAAAATAGTAGCAAATTAAGCCATAAGACTAAAACAAGAAAGGTGATTTATACTCAAAAGTTGACTTTGCTACTCGTATAAGTCATGTTTAGTAATCACTCAGAAAGAATATAAATAAATCTCACTATATATTGTTAGAATTTTGAGTAAATAAGGCATAAAATAGTGTAAATAATTTATATCTGGATGTTTAGTACGTTAATATTACTTTCTGCTGTATTTATTTTCTGATAAGAATTGTAATATTCGTAAGCAACACCGTCCCTTACATTATAAGGGCGTTTGAATGAAAATTTGGTAAAATATTGGCTATACTGCCAACTTGGCATCATTTTTGGTGACCAAATTTACCGAGTTGGTAACCATTTTGGCGACTTGGGGACCTCATAGATGCTTCTGGAATTCACTGGAGAAATCTATAACATCACGATCTATGACGTAAGCGTATTTTTCGAGAAAGAGTTGGAAGGAGTCGCTCAGACTATAAACGTGCTGAAACTGGATCAGTCTTACGTCAACTGTTGAAGCATTAACTTGTCTACGGAAGAGAGATTGCTTGCAAATAAACAACGCTACGTACTAGTATTTCTTAGACACTGATTGTTGTATCTGACCGCTGTAGAATGTGTGAAAACCTAATGGGATTTATTGAGCGAATTTTTGTACTGTATCATGTATTTTAAGGATAGTTTTTCTACAATAAATTTTCATCGCCCCTGTTTTACTCTTTGAGACTGATAGCAAAAATTCCTCAAACCCCGAACTGCGTAACAATGTTTAAATTACATGTATTCATGCGAGTTGTATAACAAAAATAATATACTGTAAGAAACTCTAAAATAAAAACCCTGAATTTTCACGAATATAATCAAAAACTTTATTTATGAAAAATTAGTTAGCTTATTATACTTATGGAAGTAAAATATTGATAATATTTACAGTAATTCAAGTCAAACGAACATCTGAAATTTAATATTTAAACTTTTTTTCTATCGTACTTAGCAAACCTATTAATTGATCAATGAGAGAAGATGGAGACTAATAGGATACATATGTATGAAAAACATTTGTTTCCGGAAATTCGGAAAATGAAAAAATAGAAAATATTTTCTGCCTTCAGTTTATACCTAGCTGTGTATTGAGTTCATTCAGCTCTATTTCAAGATAGCGTCTCAGCATCTAAGCTTTCATTCAACCAATATACAAAACATGTTGCACTATTGACGTCATAGTAGTCACGACTTAAACTATTTATGTTAACCTGACTAAGTACTTTTACACACAATACAGTAGCCAGATTGTTTTAAAAGCACATAATTATTCGTATTTTAATAGATTTTTTAAATATCCATTTTTACGAGCGATGCAATAGGATAATGAGCGTGGAAACATTTTCATTGAATTTGATCCTAAGTATCAAATATTTCGTTCTAAAGATGAACCATTAAAAGATAAATAAATTCAGAAAATAAAATTTCTATTATTTAAAACCTTGAAATGATCATTAAATCAGCACAGCTTATTTTTATTTATTGAAATCCTTTCCTTCATTTAAATATCTCTGAATACACAAGAATGGTTTACTAACGAGCGACAAAAAACTACGAAAAAGAATTAAAAGGAATAATAAAGAGTAGAGAGAATTATACGACAAAAGGCAAAGAACATAAAAGAAACTCTATTTTCTTTCGTAAGATCGAGTTGAATAATAATGAATTCAAGTATTCATTCACTTTTCTATTGTTTTCTCTCGTCTTTTTCCTAGCTTTTACTTTCCCTTTTTTTCGAAACTTTTGCAACAATTTTAAAAGCCAGATTAGAAATGGATCCTTTTTCTCACGAGATTTGGTTGGTTAGACTTTTCTTTATTTAATTTTAAGTTCCTTAAGATAAAGTTAGAAATATCTCTTAAAAATGCTGGACTAATATTGCATAACACTTTACATTAGCTAAAGGAGCCATTACAATAAATGTCAGTATAATTATTATAACTAACTTCATTTTTGATTGTGTTTATTATTGAATGATATGAATAAATTTATTCATAGGGTATAAGACACTCAAGCTTTTAAAACGAATAATCTGTGAAAATGTATTTTTGGGTTGTGCAAACATCCTTGTTTTTATATTTTAAAAATTGTCCCCTCGATGGCTGTGAGGTAGCGTGTCCACCACGCGAGCCTTCGGTTGCAAATTCGAACTCGGCAGAAGTCACTAGATTTTCTGGATGCAAATGTCGTAAGCACGCATGTGATATGATTATGGGGCATTTAAAAGATCCATTGAGTATCAATTTGGCTCTGGTACTCTCGGCAAAATTAAATCACGGTGATATTTAGCATCCGACAAGAGATTGATTTAAATAAATTTAAGCGTCAAAAATTGGTAGCGGAAGCCACCACTAGATGTTGCCGCAAATGAAATGGCTTCCACTTTTGGGAACTTACCTTGTCCATAACTTAGCTGAAAGAATTTTTTGCCCATTTAAAATTATGATACTTGATCATATATAAGAAACACCAAAACTGAGGGTATGTAACATCTTCTCAAGATATATATATCTTGAAATTCTCCTTAAAATGTACGAGACAAAATATCCCCAAAAAACTGGTAAAAAGTTTCTTTTTGTCTTGCAGAAACTTTCGACTACAACACGCGATAATTCGAAGTTATCTTATAAAGCTCTCTATAATTCGAACACTCACTATCATGTAGAGTCCTAAATGTTGCAACATGCAAACAGATTGGAGCTTACATATTTTGTGTTGAATTGTCTCTTCGTGTTTCCCCTGTAACGTAGCTATTTTAATGACCATCTGTCTGTTATCCCTTCTTTGTGTTTCCCAGTTCCTCAAACAAAAAGAAACTTTTATTGCTTCCCTTCTTCAAGGGGACAATAGACAAACCGCACTTGTCGTCTGCCGTCTATATCTTTCGTTTAACATGTGGCCTTGAAACACATGGGCTCAAAAAGGATGGTCCACTATTGTGAAAATAGATGCTTAGGATTGTGTATTTTGCGTCGGAGTGACATGATGATTTATGACTCATCTGTGTTATTTATGGCATGTGGCACTAAATAAGGCATGGCCGGACTGGACCCTACCTTGAAGAACCAATGGTGTTGGAGGCAGTATCTGAGGGAACTGATAAATTTAAAAAATTTGTTAAAATAACAGATTTTTTCGTCATAAAAGATTAATTATGTACACTATGTATTATTTTAGTAATTGTTTTTAATACACAAAATGTATTTTAACTTCCGTATTATATTTATATTGTATAATATGTACTTTTTAAAAGTATTTTAAAGTAATTTTATACATACATAAAATTGTTGTTTTATTACATAGTTTCAATATTTAACTGTGTTAGAAAAAAAATTATCTTCGTGATTTTTGAGAATTTTTTCCTATCCTCTCGATAATTCGAACTCTTGATAATTCTAAGTTTTCTATTGGTCCCTCCAACTTCGAATTATCGAGAGTCGACTGTATATATATATATAGGGGAGATTCTCTTATTGATTCTTACAATCTCTTAAAAGAATAATTCATTTTTCCTTAGAATGAATTGAAATTACAAATTGGCACAAAACAATAAAGCTCTAACAATAGTTCAATGCTATTCCTACAGAATGTGAATAAGCTTGAGAAGCTAGTCATTTTGATTTCTTTATCTTAGAGAAGCTAGATAAGTCAACCTGTATCCCGTATTAAGAGGAAATTATATTAGATAGTAAACTAACATTGAATAGTCGTATTTGACATGTTGACTGCACATAATATGACAAGAGTAAACGCCTGAGTGGCAGTGATAAGAACGAAATTATGATGGTTCGATGATTAATTGAAAACATTTCCGACCTGGAAAGACACAAGGGAGTCTTACGAATGGGTAAACTTCGGTCCAAAATTTAACGAAATAATGTGAGATACCGGTAGTTTGAAATTTTGAGACATATTTAATCAAATAACTTTAAACAGCATTGTGAAAGAGTATAAGTTCATAGTAAAGAGTTTAAATGCAATATTTATTGAGAAAGTATTAAAAAATAGAAAATATAAACATGATATAATTGATATTGATTAAGAAAATATTTACAACAGGACTATAAAACTGCCTTGACTTAATGGAACAAACATATTTCAAAAATATTTATAAATTTAATGAATTTCTTTTTACCTATTGAGGAGGATCAGATAATCAATTGAGTATTTTAATCTTGCACTGTAAACATAGAAAATGAATAAAAAGTATACATTATAAGGTAATTTTTTGTACTGATTTTGCACTTCAAATTCAGCATATGATAATTACATTCATTTTCATACCAAATTTAGCCATTTGCAAATAATTTTTTCAATCTTTTTAAAAATAAATTCATTAATTAAAAAATTAATTATTCTTTTGGGTAATTCATACAGAACTGGACGCTGTATTTTCTTGTAAGAGTTAAAATTTCATTTCTTTTTTGGACTTTTAACTATAAATAATCGAAGGAACTTTGCGATTTTGGATGGAATTACAAATATTATTTACAAAAGTTGAATTTAATATTACTCGTTTCACACCCGCATCTTTTAGAAAAAATGTCTATTTTTTAATCCATCAGCATCTTTTGTTATAATGTCATTATATTTCGAAAACAAAACTTTCATTTTAGACAGAGTATAGAGCTTAATCTTTGAATTAATACTTCTTACAATTATATTAACACTGACATTATAAGAGTTCTAATTTTGGGATAAAATTGTAGCTAAAACCCTTTGATCATTTTGTTTATTTCCCTGGATTTAAAATCTGTAATAAGTATTTATAAAAAAAAATTACAACTCCGAATATCATGCAAAAAATTTTTCTCTTGATATTGAATAACTTACAAGAAAATCTTATTTGATTTAATTCACTGTACCTTGAGAAAAACTAATTTCTAAATTTTTAATAAAAAAAGTCAATGTTATCAATTGCTCTGTATCTAGAATAATCTAAAACTATATTTTTTTGGTATAAAAAGTAACAATTAAAATAATAGCCTTAATATGGGTTTCTTTTAACATCAATCACAATTATGAATATTAATAAGATGTTTTAATAACTAAGTGTATGATAAGGTTTGTTTTAGAGATTTGACGAAAGGTTGTGCTTGTTAGCTGTCGCTTTTACTTATATTCTGAGGGCAATGTAGACATACGCTTGTTTGAAAACCTCACTTGGGGCACTATATTTTGATTGATACTATCATCTGTCCAATTTTGAACGATTAAGACTTATTTTTTGTCCATCAAAGATGATAGAGTATTTTAAACACATATTTGCTAACACATTACATGCAGGCATTATAAAGGGGGTAATATTTATTGCTTAATTTTGATTGTATTTGTTAATAACTTCTCACATTAAGGATTCACAGGAGCTATTGGTGATGGACCTTGTAATTTTGAACCATAATCAAGTAATTAGGAAGACACCTGAACTGGTACCTCACTCTCTAAACTTCCACACCTGATCAAAGTGAGGACTTTGCGCCTCAATAGATTTAACATGCATCGGTCTCTCTACACGAAAAGTCTTCAGTGGCATCAAGACTCAAACTCACGACTCGACCTTTCCAGCCACGAACTCACGACTACTCGGTAACCGAGGCCATATTTGTTGCTTAAATCTGAAAATTAGGGGATGCAAGTTGAAATTTATGAGAAAATATTTTGTAAATTTTATTTTTAAAAAATATTTGACATCCTATCATTTTGTAAAAATTAATGCACATAAAACCCAGGGTGATTACTATTAAATTCATACTTTTCAAAAGGTTGCAAAGAAATCTCTAATCGGAATGTAATTAGGTCTGAACAATGGGAATTTGTCTGGCGAAATATAATTATATTGTATATATAATTATATTGAATATATATTGTATATATATATATATACAGTCGAACCTCCATATATATTACGAACCTCTATATTGCGAATTTTTCTATATTGCGGAGTTTTTCATGGAACCAAGAACATTTCACGTTTTTTCTTCGTAAAATAGCGAAGTGCCTTTTCTATCTAACGAAATTTCTCTTGTGATTCTTTATTTTTTCTCCCTATTTAAAAAGTATTTCTGGTCATTTCAAGTTATTCTCTCTTTTAACACGTTTTATGATAGTCATAAATCTTGAACTGTTTTTATTAGGTGCCTAACTCACCGACAGCAATATAATTCTGGGCGTTGCAACCTTTCACCCCACTAGTCCAGTTCACTAGAAACATCTTCGATTGCATCAAAGCATTTTTTGAAACAAAAAAAACCTCAAACAAAATTAATAGATATTATGAGTAATTAAATTTAAAGATGCATGTGGTAAATTGCATGTTTCGAATTTCTAATTATAAAATAATGTATGCTTAAAATCATACTTGTGTACTTAAAATTAGAAAATATCCTTAAAATATATTCATTCATTTTAATATAAAACTATTTTCTTGATGTTGAATATACAGTGTATTCCTCGATACATTCCTTTTTCTTGTTTTCCTTGCAGTTTTTCTTTTTCCTTTTTTGATGGGTATGATACATATAAAATATTAGACATTAATATACAAAAAGGTGTGAATAATTACTTTTTTCAATATATAGTATTTATGAATTTAAAATTTGTTTTATGTGGTTTATAAAGTATATTGAAAGGTGAAACTCTTCTATATAACGAATTTTCCGTAGAACAAACTTTTTTGGGGGATTTAGCGAATTCGTTAAATAGAGAGGTCCAACTGTATATATATATATATATATATATATCGCGTAGTACTCGTCATAATTCACAAATTAAAGAACACGACATTTACATCGCACATTACACATGTTATAAAAAAGGGGTACATATAGCTCTAGTTATTCTGCCCCTGAGAACTTTTTAAAACATTAGCAATAAAGGATAGGGCTCTGCTTGGGAGGTTGTTTTATTCAAATGGCAACGTACGTCAGCTGTTCTTAAGAAGTTCTGAAAATTAGTGAGTATAAAGAAAGCCTTTGGTTCAATGTTTGTCATGGATCTATAGAAAATTATTCTTAAATTCAAAAAAAATCAATTCATTTTATGTGACATTTGGTAGAGGAAGGAAAACAACTTATTTTAAGTTAGTAGGAGTTGTGTATGTAGTACTGCTGGGAGAGATGTACACTGGTGTCCAAAAGTTAAGCATAATTGATAATTATCTGAATAAAGAATGAACTGTAAATCAGAATGGCGGGAAAAATGGTTATGCGAGTGTAAAATGGTTATAAAATAAGGAAGCAAATCGAAAGAATGATAATAATTAGTTTTATTATCCAAAGTAGCAGTTTGAAAGAAAACTGAGCATAGCAAGGATTCACACTTTAAAGAAAAAATGAAAGAAAACATTAAATAAAATACTGATGCTGCAGTTTAATAAGGCGTGTGGTCACCTCTGACAGCCAGGCACGCTGCACAGCGATTTACCATACTTGCTATGAGATGATGAATGAGTTGTGGGCTCAAACGGTTACAAGCTTCTTGGAGAGCTCTCTTCAGTTCTGTAGTGGAGCTTGGTGGGTGCGAAAGGGCTGCAATATGTCTCTCGAGCATATCCCATACATTCTCGATAGGATTTAAATCAGGGGAGTTCGCAGGCCACGACATGCGCTGGATGTTTTCCGTTTCAAGGATGTCATCAATCAGCACCGCTTGGTGAGACATGGCGCATTATCATTCATGAATATGAAGTCAGGACCAACAGCACCTCGAAACAAGCGAACATAAGGCTCAAGAACTTCGTCTCTGTATCTTTGAGCAGTCACAGACCCCGTGTCAAAGAAATGGAGGTCTGTGCGGCCATCCATCATGATGCTTGCCCATACCATTACTCCCCTTGATGGAAAATGATGTCTTTCCGTTATGTTACTTGGTTCAAAACGTATTTCACATTCTCTCCATATCGTTACTCGCCGAAAACCACTACTCAGACTAAACCGGGACTCGTCACTGAACATCACACTGGCCTACTCTCCCACACTCCAATGCTGATGTTTCAAACTCCAGTTCAAACGAGCGCGTTTATGCGCAGACGTGAGGGGAATCCAAACTGCTGGTCTTCTGGCATACAGGCCAGCAGGATTGAGTCTCCTGTTAACAGTTTGTCTCGAAATTCGTATTCCTGTGGCGACTGTGAGTGCCAAACCCAGTGCTCTGGCAGTACTGCCCCTCTGACGCCGCGTACTTATTACCAGATATCTGTCTTGGCGAGGGGTTATAACTCTTGGTCGACCTGATACTGGTTGTCGGGTAACATCTCTCGTTCATTGAAACCTCTGTCACAGTCTTGAGATCACAGACTGGTCCACATTCAGAATTCGAGACACTTCGGTTTGCGATCGTGAGGATTCCAGCATTCCAACGATTCTTCCTTTCGTAAACATGTCCAATTGGCATCTTTGTACCATCATTCACCTTGTTTGATGGTTAACAACGTTCCTTCGCACAGCAGTTGCACGAAACTTGTCTGAACTGCCTATGCTGAGTGAATCGGTTTCTCCGCGTTCCGACATGCGCCGGTGTTTCGCGCAGGACGTAGTCGACTGAAAAGTTTTGCATAAATCCAATGTTTCTTCTTCACTCAATTAATATCCGCAAGAAATTTGAGATAATTTTACGAATATTTACTCCATGTTTTTCACATTTTACGATTTATGCTTAACTGTTGGACACCAGTGTACTGCGGGGTGGGGACATGACAGACTAAGAGAACTTGTGTAAATTTTTGACAAGGATGTCAGGATACTTCGTAAAATTTACGAAACACGTCGTAAAATCTCTGCACAGTCTTAAGGATTCAAAATAAAACACTTTCAGGAGCTATTTCCTGATAACCTGCCAATAAGAAAAACTTAAAACTGTTTAATTCTTATTTGAATGGAAAGAAACAATGCATGATCATGGAAAAATTTTGGGGAAGGACGAAGTCCATTTCTATCATGAAAGTTTTTTCAATGCTCACAATTGTAGAATTTGGGCAATCAACGTTCACAAATAAGCTCTAACCTCTTCACTCTTTAAAGGTCATTGTGTAGTGTGGGATTACGAGAGCGTTAATCATTAGATCATTCCTTTTCGAGAAAATATGTCATATTATTTGTACCATCAATGGTGATTTATTTCAATATCTTTTATGAAACCTGTTCTAATATGCAGTTCAATGTGCATCATGTATCTGTAACACAATTTTTATGGAAAATGGTGTTTCTATGCACAATGTGAGACGAGTGAAGTAGCTGCAAAATATCCATTTCGGAAATGACAGAATTAGCATTTGTCATTTTCCACTGACTCCCTATAATCCCTGACTTTAATCCTTACTACTTGTAATTTGAAAATTGCTTGAAAATTTGTATGCAGTGTGTGGTCCGATTATGAATCAATTATTTATAACTCTAAAATTAATAGAATTATAACATCACCACATTACTTATAGCATACACTTCTAGTAGTAAGGAGGCTTAGAACTTGTATAAACAAATATAGCACACATTTTCGCTTTTGTCGACTATCCCTTCATACAAGTCTCGTAAGAGAATGAATGCTCTGAATTTTAATTTCTTTCAAAGTATAATTTAGCAAGAACGTGCCTTGAAAGCATAAGTTACATAACATAATATAAATGTCAGGTAAAATGAACGTTTAAAATAACTTGCTTTATTCAGCGAAATTGCATATTTTTATATGTACTCCTGCAGTTAAATTAATGAGAAAAATTTGTAGTCTTACAGATAAAAATTATTTAAAGATTTTTTTGCTAAATTATACAAAAATAAACTAAGTTGAAAATTAAAACCAACCATTTACATAAACAATGCATTCCAATATTAAATATTTTATTTAGAAAGAGTAATCTGAGAGAAATGAACTTCTATCTTTATAGAAAAGCTGTACATTCGAGATTAGTTAAAACCAGTGGTCTTCAAACTGTGTTCCAAGGAACTCAGGGGCTCCGCAAGTCCATTAAAAAATCGAAAAGAAAATTGTTAATATGTATGCAAAATGGATTATCGTTCTGTATGAAATTTATATAACCACACGTATCTTAATTTCGTCCAAGTCATAAAACTGAAATTTTATTTACACATTATGTAACTTTATTTTGTAATATATTTTAAGCTCTTTCATCATTGCAATATAATGAAATAATATATTAGAACAATTTTTTTCGTTACATGTACTACCTACTAGACTGAGATTATTCCATTATTTGCTATCTCGGGATCCACGAACTAATTTTATACTTGTTAGTACAATGTTTTGCACAACTAAATAGTTTTTTAAAGGAAATGCACCTTTTTACATTTATGGGGGGGAAAGCACCTAGAAGGAAAGAGAGGAAACAACTTAGCAACATATTAACAGATTCGACGTTAAAATCTATATTTCAGCAAGAACAGTTCCTAAATTCTAGGTTGCAAATTCAATCAAAATACACAGGATTTCTCACACAGTTCTAAGCGTTTTAACCTCTTCAGAACAATGCGTTTAAGTGAATAATATTTCTTTCTCTCAGCATAAATGGCTACAAAAATAAAATACAAAAAGGAATTAAATGTAGAATAGGAAATGCGACAGCAAATAATTTCATTAAACCTAGATTTCGACAGTTTTTTTTTTAAGTGCAAGCACATATCCTAGTTATTAAATACAGGGTGGTCCCGAATTCCTGGTAAAAACTTTAAGGGTCCCGAATTCCTGGTAAAGGTACAGGACATTGTAACAATCATTTACTGTGTACGAAAATATGGGCGCAAGTGACGCTCAGAGGCACAAACACAAAAAATAAGAGACAAAAGAAAGATAAAGTGCTTATTGAAAGCGTCGTTGACAAGTGTAATGTTTGCAATAACTGTTCAAAACTACGTCCACCAGTAGCGATACATACTTGACGGCGTCGGTGGAGCGATTGCGCTACACGTTCAAGGATGCCAGGTATTTCACGCACACCTGCAGCAGCTTCGGATATTCGAACAACCAGTCAAGTTATGACAGATCTATACGGGTTTATACTAATTCCTACTTTTTCCCTTTCAATCAAAATATTTATTTCAACCAACCTTCATCGAGAAACCAAACTTGATTTATGTAAATAAGGAATATTACATGGATTCGGTTTTCACGAGTTGAAGTGAGCGAAGTGAGAAATCAAGTTAAGTAAAGTAAAGTGAAGAGAGTGAGAGGTCGACACGTAGTTGTTGACAAGTTAAGCGAGAGGGATACGTTTGATGTACGCAAAGAGAAGCGGATTTGAAGATTGAAAAGCATTGAATTTAAATATTATGGAGCTTGGAGTCATCGTCAATTCATCCAGCAAACAATAGTGGCTGAAGTTTGTCGTGCAGGAACCGAGCATTAAAGCCTAAGGTACTGTGATTTTGATTAAGTAAAATCTGATTATTAGTGTGCGTCGTAGTTGTAAATGTGCGTGTTTAAGCTATCTTAGATTCAGTTGAAGTTCTGTAATATTATCCCGGTATTTATATATCTCACCTCTGCACTCTACCATAGTTATATACCTTAATTAGAATTGTGTTGTGTCTGTCCGTAATAACTGATAAGAATCAATAAATCAGTTTGAATTAGAATAATGTCTTTGAATCATTTAGTTCCTCCTACACATCTAGCCGGGTTTTCAGATAAACAGGAAGGTAGGAATGTAAGGGGAGGCTACAGGTCACAACAAAGTGGAGTCACATAAACAATATTCTTCAGATGTCTTCATAAAAAGTAATCGAGGCTCGATAAATCAAGAGATCGGGCGGCCAAGTTACTGATCCACCACGCCCAATCCATTACGTCCCAAACGTGGTATTCAGGTTGGTGCGCACATCGCTGATAAATTCTGTGATCCGGTATTAGTAGATAAGGAAGCTGTGCTTCTTACATTCGTAACGCAGCTCTGACGTTACCATTAGCACGGTCGTACATGTAATACATGTCTGCTTTTTCTGCATACATAGCGTCTCCCATGGTAAACGTCAGGACAATTGCAGATGGTGCTTTCCCCTAACTGAAATACATCATGTTGAGCGGGGGCTAGACATCTATTGCCCCCTACCGGCAATGCATGCAACCAACCGATCTTTCTTTTTTTTTTTATTCTCCCTGTTTACACCTCACCGCATCACTTGCGCCCATACATTCCTATGCAAAAAAAAATTATTGTTGTAGTGCCCTGTATCTACCCTTAAAGTTTGTACCATGAATTCGCTACCACCCTGTATAATGCATGGATAGGGACACTTGGATCACAGATCAATACTATTAATAAGTAAATTGTAACAAAAAATTACACTCATTAGATGTTTTCAATAACAAATGCAATACTTTTTTAATCGTCTTCACACAAAGTACCTATAACATGTTGATCTACTTTAAATATTATTTTAAGTTATTTCTAAGTGTGGAATGAGAGTCCTCGAAAATACCCAATAGTACTAAGGGTTCCGAGAATCGAAAATGTTTGAAGACCCCTGGTTTAAACCTACTGAAACAAACAAGTTTTTGAAAGATTTTATACAATTAGTTTAATTAGAAGAGCCTCCTGCATCTCATTGGATCCATTCCAGGTTCATGAAGTAAAAATAAAAGGACATTATCATTAAAGGAACCAGCCCATTTTTATTTGATACGAGGGGGAAACCTGACAAAGGGCGATGTGGAATCGAACAGACAGCGAAGAAACAATTACCAGAATCTTTGACAAACAATAAAAGGCTAGTGGTCTCGTGGCAGAAATGACGAGCTTCGAGAGTATAGACTTCGAATAGACTTGATTCTATCTAAGATAGTGTACAGAACAATGGGGGACCACTACATATGAAATCGAATTCAGACTCAAAGCTCTAACAAAGCGAAGTACGAGAAATATCATTCTTTTCATCTAAAAGATAATTTTACCATCCATTACCAATAATCCTAAAAACAATTCAAATATCTATGACAGTGATTCTCAACCTTTTTAAAGCCCTTTTTTAAGTTTCACTTGTATGTAACGGAATCTTCGAATTCAATTTTTACCCATTTTAAAACGTCAGATTAATTCGAAATTTTGCTCACTTGTCCAGAACCGATGACAAAACAATAATTCAATAGTTTTGTTCCATTTTCCTGATTGGGATCATCAGGATTAACGATTTCACATTTTCAGATCCCATCCCGCATCTGGCGACTAATTTCAGATCCCATTTCCAGATTTGGCTGCTAATTCCAGATTTGGACTCTAAAAGATTAAGTAACAACTTAACTATAAAAGGATGCTTTTTAGTATTTTGATGTGTAACATCTTTACTCTCGGTTGCTAGATATTTGTTGGAGTGATTTCGTGAAAAGGGACGGAAATGCGTAACAGGAAGTCGGAGAAGCGCGCGCTGTTTGATTTGACCAATAAGCGCGCTTGGTGATGCCTCTTCGCTACCCTCGCTCGGGGTCCAACTCTACTAGCCATCAAGCCGGCTAAGAGAGCGCTATTTGATTTGACCAATCAGCGCGCTTGGTGGTGTCTCTTCGCTAGCCTCGCTTCGAGGTTCAACTCTAGTAACCATCAAGCCGGCAGCTTTTTTATATCGTTAAATGTAGCATTTCAAAAGATTCGAATTCAAAAACTCGATTTCGTTTTCATGACTTTAAATCTACTTCGCTCATACCAGCAAGTCTTGTTAGACTTCATTCAGGATAAGCTTGCAATTCTTACACTCAATTGTCAAAGTCTCAGGACTCGTTGTGTGTGAAATCTGAGGATATATTTATATATGTGTAAACTGTATATTAATAATTATATTTCTTGTTAAGCGTCTGACAAAGTTCATCATTCTTAAAAAAATACAAGTAAGTAATATGGAATTAGTGCGAATCCTTTTCATACTTTGAGGTTAATTCCTGTCGCTGTCAATATAAAATTTTTAATTGTGATTAAAAAAGATTTCTCGATTAAAAAAACTAAGTAAACTGGTATTTTTGATTTTCTTTAATATTTCTAATTTTTAAACGTGCGCTCTTGATGGTGTCTCTTCGCTACCCTCGTATCGGGGTCCAACTTTAGTAGCAATCAAGCCGCCAGTTTTTTGTTTTATATTGTTAAATTTAGCATTTGAAAAGATTGGAATTCAAAAACTCGGTTTCGTTTACTTGAATCTAAATTCACTTCTCACATACCAGCAAGTCTTATTATATTAGACTTCATCCAGAATAAACTTGCGATTCTTACGCTCAATTGTCAAAGTGTCAGGGCTCGTTGTGTATGAAATCTGAAGTTATATTTATATGTGTAAACTATATTTATAACTATATTTGCTGTTAAGCGTCTAACAAAGGTCATCATTCTTAAAAAAAATACGAGTAAGTAATATATGGACATTATTGATCGTCAGACAAGTGGGCTGGGTAATGTTAGTCAATATATTGGGGACATATGTGTGGCAGAATGCTTATTTGAAAATGAACAAACAGTAATTTCGTTGGTCGTATACATTTCTCCGAATCAAACAGTTTAAAAAAAAATTTAAGATTTCCTGCATTTTGTACTTTTACCGTATACAGAAGGTGGTTCTGCTCTTTTTTTAAAAAAAACTCACTCGCTTCCCATGATTTTGAATGGTAATTTTAACGTTAACTTCAGTTTGCCAGAAGCTGAGCCATTCATAGCTTTTCTGAAAGATGATCTCAAGCTCGAAATGAACACAAATCGAAATGTTTCGACAACTAACAGTGGTACTGTTATTGACGCTATTTTTCACACAACGGTTTTTAAATACTTTGAAATCACAAGTATATGTGTCATATTTTAGTTATCATAAGTTATCATTACCGCTCTTCCCCAAATTGAACAAGAATAAATATTTTTGATAAAAAAATTGCATTACTCCTGGGGTTAATTAAATAAAATTTTCATTAAAGATAGTATTTATTTGATAGAAAATTATTTCCAATCATACCCAATGCATTTTTTCAGGATTAAAATGACTATTGCGTATTTACCATGATAACATGTCAGATGTTACACATCATTTGCAACTACTGTAAGGCTCGTTTTTCTTTTTTAAACTAGAATTTATTTCTGTTGTGGTGCACTTTTAACAATTTCAAAATTTGGCGTCTAACAACAAAATGTTTAAAAGAATTTTATTTATCGGTAATACACTATGTAAAAAAATTTATGATAGTAATTTTCAATCTTAAATAAAATAATATGCTATTAAAAGGCAACAAAATGTTTATTGAGTAATTAATTACAAATTAATAATAAGAATACACATAGAATGCCAAATTTGAGTTTGGTGATTTATGATAATTTCCATTATATTTGGTCGTAAAAATGATAATGCCACTCTCATTTCGTCATCTACATTTGAAAGTCTAGATTTTTTATTTTTATTTTTATATTTGTTAATATTGAAAATCTGAATTCTCACAAATAAGGTGTACAAAATTGTAACAATATTTTTAAATCTTTTTTTTTTTGGCTATTATATGGGATAATCACCTCTAGTTTTAATCTAAAATAAATTAATTGACTCTTCTGAATGTTTTGAAATTATATCTCGAGTGAATTAGATCTTACAAAGCGAAATTAGTTCTTCCTTTTTATTTAAAGTTAATTCATATACAAATGTATCCGTTATCACAAATAGATTACGCCAATCAAATTTTTTTGTATCTAAATTTGGGAAATAATATTAAGTTAATGTTATTACAAATTTTTTTTAAAAATTTGGCGGCACAGAAAAATGCCTCCGTACAGTGGTTGAGAATCACTGGTCTAAGAAATATATTTTTAAATCATAAAAACTTGGAAAGAACTTTTCAGTATATATTTCATTTAGTAATACATTGGAGAAAAAAAAGGAGTATTTAAATTACCGATAAATAAATTATTTGAAAGGGATACAATAAAATAGAGGGATTCCTTCAAAAAATTTATTAATCAAAAAGTACAGTATTAGAATGGATTGAAACCTACCTATATATATGCGGAAAAGACATTCTATTTATATATGGATAAATCGAAAAATAAAAATGTAATTTTTCTTTTAAGTACTGCCACAATGCCAACAAAGTTAAATGTTTGAGCTTTTTTACGGTAAAAATTCAAAGTAAGTTTTATTAAAGAAAAACAGGATACCTACTAAATAATTACAAAATAATACATCAGGTACGTTTAGCAGCTTCTCTCTCAAGTATTTAATTCTGAAAAGAAAACATACTATCGAAATTATAGTGCAAAATAAAACGGAAGACGAAAAGCAGCTTGGAACGGACGGAGAAAGAAAACTGGGTTATACAAAATGTTGCAATAACGTTGTCCTATTCTTGACTCATACTTTACACTTACCAGTAATCATCACTTTTGTTTTTTTATATTGTAGAACAAGGGGTGGTGAACCTTTATGGATCAGCGTGCCATTTTTTCTGTAGAAATGTTTAACGAGATACAGAGGTGCCGTCAAATAATTTTGATTTATGATTATTTTGAAAATTACATATAAAACTAAATATTAACACACACAACTCAAAATTTTATTTACTGCGTAAAAATACATGTTGCACTGTTTTGTTGTAAATGTTTTAGTTATACGTGCAATTCAAATTAAAGTAACATTAGTGTGCCTTCTTTGTTGAAAATTAGATGACAAGTAACTTATGTTAGGATTATAAGACAATAACAAAACGAGTGTGCTCCCTGCCGCTTTGCGCACTACGACCGATCACTCGCATTTGTTCGTAATACTTCATAGCGAACTTTGTTATTTTGAACTAAAATGCAAATCTTTTTGATCGATGGTGTGCCCAAAGTATTGGATCGCGTGCCATCAATGGCACGCGTGACATTGGTTCTCCATCTTTTTTGTAGAAAATAGTTATTCAATACCTACTATTAGTTCACTCTCTCCCTATACAGGGTGTCCCAAAACGACCACATAAACTCTGCACAGCTAGATTCCTCGTTGGGAGTACATTAAAACTGCCCAAAGAAGCGTTCCTGTACTATCCATAGTTTACAAGAAAAATACGAAAAACAAAGTATGACGTCATTGCTAGTGCAAGGAAAAAACACTTTATTGGACATAACAACAGTATTTGCAAATCTTTCCAGCCGATAATGTTTAAAACGTTCGCCGCGCATATCGCGTCATGCATGCGCACGTGCCGTGGAATGACGTTAAACCGCCATTGAACTGGTATTTAAAAGGCTGCATATTGCAGCTACCGGTAGTCTTCGTATGGTGGTCATGTATTCCGTTCGTGACTACTGCGACATGTACTTGATATACGGCCGATGTAATGGAAATGCCTTACGAACTGCTAGGGAGTATGCCCGTCGATATCCGTCCCACCGTCCTCCCAATGTCAATTTATCCGTAGGCTGGACGACAGACTGCAAAATACGGGAAGCGTCTTGCCAACAGCCAATCTTCACGATACTGGAAGACCGCGGAGCAGCCTGAATACTGCACCGGGTAGAAGATACCCCAGAGGTAAGCACGTGCTCATTAGCCCGTGAGATGACTTCGAGTAAAAGTACTGTGCACAGGTTTTTACGGTCTGAGAGGCTATACCCATTTCGGTATACAACTGTGCAAGGTCTGAAACCAGATGACTGTCAAAAACGTGTGGCCTTCTGTGAATGGCAGTTGTAGCAACAGAACACAGATAATGGTTTCATTACACATATCCTGTGGACTGATGAAGCATGTTTCACTCATGATGGGGTATTCAACTACCGCCACAGTCGCCAGATCTTACACCGTTGCATTTTTTCCTATGAGGCCATCTCAAGGAACTGGTGTTTTGTGATGTAGTAATAACACAAATGGACTTAGTTGCTCGTCTGCATGCTGCTTGTACTTCGGTGGACCCCGCGGTGCTGCGACGTGTGATGACAGCCATTCCACTGCGTGCTCAAACCTGCCTCGAAATGCACGGCGGACACTTTGAACATCTGCTTTAAATTGTGCATATACTTCGGTGATATGTTCAATAAAGTGTTTTTTTTCTTGTACCGGCAGTGACATCATACTTTGTTTTTCGTATTTTTCTCATAAACTATGGATCGTACAGGAACACTTCTTTGGAGAGTTTTTATGTACCCCCAATGAGGAATCTAGCTGTACAGAGTTTATGCGATCGTTTTGGGACACCCTGTATATATTTATTTATATAGAAATATATATCTTGTTCAATTTTTTATCGTTAATAAAGTACTTTATATTCATCCATTTAAGTTAAAATACATTTTTTAAACTTGGGGTGGATGACACTTGATGTTAATACAGTTTTTTCAAATATTAATTCATTAATTAAACTAATAAATGAATAAATATTAACAAACAAAAATAATAATCCAGCAGCATATATAGAAAGGAAACTCGTTCGTTGTGTCCCTGTAGCGCAATGGATAGCACGTAGGACTTCGAATCCCAAGGTCGTGGGTTTAAATCCTAACTGTATGTCCTAATTTCTGAGAATGCGGGGTTTTTTTACAAACTATTTTATTAGAATAATTAAATTTAATTAATGAATAAAATTAGTAACAAACAAACACACAGAATAATCCAACACCATATATAAAAAGGAAAATGGAAAATTGCAAGGAAAATTGCTTTCTTTTTTGTCACTTAAGTTTGTGATTCCATCATATATACATATTTACATTTATTGAAACTATTTAATAAAAAGTAACTAAAAAATAAAATTTTTCTTTCTTTACCTAAGTAGGAATTGACTAAATTTTTTTACATTACTTGTTTTATGAGTCTAAAATCACCAAACTAAAATTAAGCCATTATTTATATATATATATATATATATATATATATATATATATATATATATGGTGCCGACAACTATTTCCAAGCCACTCCACTACTTGTACTGCGCTTGCTTAGAGGTGCTCTCAGTGTTTTGGGAGCATGCTAGTTAGTAGACACTCGACGAAGCTAACGACGACGTCATGATATAAAAGGACGAGAGGCGGTGAGAACGACGCCATGTTTAGAAAATGAACAGGATGACACAAGAACGATAACGGATCCTCGAAGAAAAAAAAAAAAAAAAAAAAAAAAAAAAATTAAGACGATAACAGCCTAACAGAATAAGGTTCCGATTAATAATGATTTTTTAATTTTTTTTTTTTTTTTTTTTTTTTTTTTTTTTTTTTTTTTTTTTTTTTTCACTATATCGCAGGGATCCACCCTAATATGAATCCAGGCATGATATTGTTTCGTACCAACAATGAAATTTTTCATTTTAGTGAAAATAATGAAGATTTCTTTCTTTAATGTTAGGAGACAAGTGAAAGCTTTGAAAAACTTCCCATAGAAAATTTCCCAGTATTTATATAAAATTGTTTCTAAATAACGTATTTATATACCAGTTTCTAACCTAGGATTCACATATAAAATTTAGAAGCATCAATAAAAAATACAATTTTTTTCTTTTATCAAATAAAAAAAAAAAAAAAAAAAAAAAAAAAAAAAAAAAAAAAAAAAAAAAAAAAAAAAAAATACAAATTATTTCGTTTTATACAAATAAAATACCAAAATGTGGATTATGTACAAAGTATATCCAAAAAATGATTTTTTTTTTTTTTTTTTTTTTTTTTTTTTTTTTTTTTTTTTTTTTTTTTTTTTTTTTTTTTTTTTTTTTTTTTTTTTTTTTTTTTTTTTTTTTTTTTTTTTTCATAATTTTTTGATTATTATAATGAGACTTTAGTTAAAAAAAAAAAAAAAAAAAAAAAAAAAAAAAAAAAAAAAAAAAAAAAAAAAAAAAAAAAAAAAAAAAAAAAAAAAAAAAAAAAAAAAAGCATAAAAAATTTATTGATACAAACAGAAATTTGAGTTATATCCTAAAGTATACTGTTTTCAATATAGAGGGAAGTCAAGTGTCTTAAGTGTAATATTATTGTTGTATTTTTTTACTACTTGAAAAAGGCCCAAGACCTTGAGTCCTATTCTTTCATATCCTATTAATAAATCTCTAACTGAAAATACTTTATATTTAATGACTAGTTAGGTATTTTGAAATATTTGCTTAATTAATTTTATAAAATGATAAGTAACAATTTCAAATTTTATTATAATTTTTAATATATATTGGTTTGTGATAAATATAAATATTAATAAATCTATATTTAATATAAGCTTATATTAATACAATATAATTGGATAAACAAATTTTTGTACATATAATTTTGAAAATATTAATAATTTCTAGCTAATTAAAATTAAAATTAAGTACTTGGTTTTATCTTTCATTTTAAAAACTTTGACTAAAACTAAGCTAAGGCCGTCTACTCAACCAAAAACAAAATTGAATAAATAATTTGTTTACTGTTATATATACATAGTTTGTTTTATCTTCCCCACTGTAATGACTGCAGAAGCCAAGTGGTTATGGCCGAAATGTAGCGGGTTCGAGTCCTGGTGCCATTGAAGACCCACCATATAGAAGGGAGGGGAAGCATTGCACATTAAATCTGTTGAAGTTCAATGTAATCTCGTTGGTGTGGTAGTTAGGAGAAAGAGGTTCTAGTTCAGGTGTTATCCTCGTTGCTAGACCGAGGCTCAAAACTACGAGGTCCGTCGCCAATAAGCCTCGTGTTGATTTGTTGCGATCTTGCGGTTGCTGGTGAATTCGGAAGTACAGAATAAAAAGACATTTTAATAAAATCAATATTTTTCACATTACTATCAACGGATTGTTAAAACGAAGGAAGTGGTCAACTTAATTACTAACCAAAATATTAATAATAATTCTTAAAGTACTTAACTTTGATTATTAATTTCGCAGCACTGATGCAGAAAAATCTCGACTCTCCTTATTGAAACTCCGATAGCTTCAATTATTATAATTCTAACTTCAGTATCACAGCTTGACGACTAACAACTCTTTTCCTCTCTTCGCTTGACTTTAAATAACAACTCACATCTTTACTAACCTAAATATTAATAATAATTCTTAAAGTACTTAACTTTGATTATTAATTTCGCAGTACTGATGCAGAAAAATCTCCTTATTGAAACTCCAATAGCTTCAATTATTATAATTCTAACTTCAGTATCTCAGCTTGACGACCCTCAATTATTTTTCTCTTTTCGCTTGACTTTAAATAGCAACTCACATTTGCATAGATCACGGTTCCTCCACAAAAAATGATTTCATAACAATACAACAGTTAAAAGATTTCCCAAAAGGATTAATGAAAAACGCGAATATGACTCGTTGCAGCTTTATAGTGTTGCGTTTATACAACTCTCACCCATTCCCCAAAAAAATATTCTCTTGCAATTTTCCTATTTTTTGTTGACAATGTAACAGGTCTATCCGTGAACTTCCTAATAATCCTCTTCTAGAAACTCTTTCTTTAAATGTTATCCAATTGAAAACTTCCTCCCGAAAAAGAAGACGTGGTCTATGTGAATTATGTCATGTATTTAAGCATCAACTTTCGGGTTCGAAGGGAGAGTGAGGTTAGAAGTAATTGATAGCAATGAGGATTAACGTTAAGCTAAACGAAAGTGTTCGGTAAATTATCTGCATAATATTTAGGATTGACAATTTATCATTAGAAAATTAAATCAGATTAGCTTTGGCTTGAAGCAGTTTAACTTGGAACGCATCTTCAATTATTGGAATGTGTACGGCTAAGACATTCCTAAAATAAATTATTGAATTTATAATTAAATTTCCTTATATCGTCTTCCTCGCTCTTACTCCCATAATTAGTTTAAGGAGCATTTCCTAATTTTGGGTTGTTCAGGTATGTTAGGTTTTTGAGACTTATTAATAAATTGTGTTTGTTTTGACCTATCGCTAATCTTCCTTCTAACTCCCGTACACTGATGGTTGGGAAAGACCAACTATCATAACAGTAATTCTTTAAAATTTATTTCCAGAATATGAAATTATATTAAATGTTTAATTAACATTTACTACAATAAAATAGACAAATATGATATATAAATTGATATTTTACTCAGTATAATTATGTGTGTGTGACGGATCTATAAGCGTCTATGACTAACCCCTTGGGGACTCTTCTAGGGAAATATTTTTGCCAACCAACTTTCACCGAAGGAAGAAAACGTGATTATGCAAATTAAGTATATTATATAAATTCTGTATTCGAAGTTTTGAGAGTTAGTTGGTGAGTGGAGGATCATGAATTTATTAAGTGCAAATCTAGGTTTATGAAAGTATCAATTGAAGAATTCCAAGAGAGGATCACTCTGAGGTGATCGAATCCATTTAAAGATTACCGTTCAAGGCCTCAACAGTAGGACTTCACAAGAGCACAGGTATCGTGATCCTTATTTAAATAGAAATTTAGCTTATTAGTGCCCGGCGTAGTTGATATCGAGCTTGTATAAGTTATCGTGGAACCAGTTTAAGGTCCGTAATATTATCCCCAGGCTAACGAGTCTCACCTTCGCGCTCTGCTTGCTGATCATTATTCTTAATTAGATTATTATTGTGCTTGTTTGCTGTTTTGAGACAATAAAATAATTAGAGTGGATCATGTCGACTGATTATTCAGTTCTTCCCACACATCTAGCCGGGTCCGAGAGTAGACAGGGGGGATTAAAGGAAAGCAGGTACCGACAAGCATTACAATTACGAGAAAGTAAGGAATTCCATTGAAACCACAAATACTAAATAAATCTGTGTGTAAGCAACAAACTTCATCTCTTACTCATTAGTTGGATTCAAGAGATTGCATATATTTTTAAAAATATAGAATTACTGAAACTAAAATAATAAGAATAATCTTTTAAATGTACGGTGGTAAAGTTTTTGTGATGATTTTCTGCGCTCCTTTATGCATTTTTAGGCAAATAATAAAAAAAGTATTCAAAACAGAGTATTTATAATATGTTTAATCCCTTTTACATTTACTAAATGCAAATAATCTATATTTACAAAGGAAAAAAATCAAAAAATTTTGTTATCTTGTTAAGGTCTTGCCTGCGTGCCTAATAGTGTGGAAAAAAGGGAAGGAAGACTTTAGCCATGTTCTTAATCACTTAATTTGTTTACAGAACAAACCACAACACAAGTTTGATCAACCAAAGTTAAGAGATGTACCCAATTAATAAATATGAAGACAATTATGAGGTATGCGAGATATGAGAAGACTTTAAATACTTAGTACTTAGACTTTAAATACTTACTCAATAGCTCTGACTTCTTAGCTATCTAATCTAGATTCAATCTCAAGTGACAGATGACCACCTTAAGTAATACGATTCTCAGTTACTAAATATCCGCGCTTCACATTCAATTTGATTAAGGTATCCGACTACCCTAAAATTGTGAATTTTGCCACAAATGTTTCTTATGATTTTATTTTATAGGCCATTTTATTAGCTTCATAAAAATACCAAGTTTATTATTTTCCGTTCACTAGAACAAAAACTACAAGTGTTTTAGTAAAAGTAGAGGCCATTACTTTAAGCAAAATGTCATACTTTAAAACGCGTTTTACTCGAAATGTGTTTTTTTTTTTTTTTTTTTACAGAAAGGGCAGCTATTTCTAAAAAAGTTCTGAAATTTTTTGTGTATGTTCTGTATTATATTAAAAGTGTTTTAACCTTCAGATTTATCAATCACTGTTTTATTACAAAATTTACAGCCCCTTATGCGAATATAATCACTGTTTTCTTTTAATCAATTTCATATAATAATAAAGATAAAGTGCTCTAGTTTTTGTAAAAACTAAAATATCTCTTTTCCTGAGGTCATTTCAAACATGAATAACACAGCATTACATCAAAATTAAAAATCTGTTTATAAACTTTTGGTACAGAACGGGCGGGGTTTATGTTATTTTTTCCCATTTCAGTAAAAATAATTTCTTTTCTATTCTTAATTTTAGCATATTTCTCTTAGAATGTAGTAAGCAAGTAGTCGGATACCTTAATCACTCCTCTGCTAGCAGTCTATCCTATCTCCTCTTCAACATGAAGGCTTAGACATTATATTGTAATCATAATTTACATGTTCGCGTTCTCTTCTTTGAAGGCAGCTTTCTAATAAAATAATTTTTAAGGACCAAAAATTCCCCAAGAGGACTGTTAGTGGAAAATCGTGGATAGAGCCGTCACAGTCTTTACTTTAATTAGTTTCTAAACTCATTAAAAAAAAATTTGCAATTTATATTTTATGTATATTTAAAATGCTCGTTTTGGAGAACATTTTATATTATTAATATCACAATTGCACGATAAATTGGCTGTTAGTTGCTTATATAAAGAATATTGATGAAGCAGTATTTAAATCAAAAGAATATATGAGAAATCTAAATGTTAGAGATCATGAATCAAAATGTCTCCCAGTTTTATAGTCGAAAATGAGACTTCTGGTGAATGTCGATGAATGTTTAGGAAACGATATACATTCATATTGCTTACAGATAAATGCAAGAGGTATGACAACGAGAAATAGCTATTGCAGAAATGAGTATTAGTAATTCAATGACTATTTCTGAGAAAGCAACATCTTGAGTGCATTAAGAATGCAAATATTTGGGTTATCCATGGTGCAAACACTGATTGCCAACAATCCATGCTAAATATTAGGATCTGGAGTTTATCGATATTCGAGAACAGAGTGAGAGGCGCACAGAAGACAAATATTCGTCTTTACAATTTAAAAGCTTAAATGAAGGTACCAAATACTAGATATTGTAACATCCAGCATAATGTTAAAGAAAAATACCCTCTATACCATCTCTCTTGACTTTTTATCCATTTTGAACTTACGCTAAAGAGAAATTGTAATGGATCATATTTTTTTATTTGACTTATTCATGCTATAAAATAAATAAGATATAAATTTAAAAGCACCTATTTTCTTATCTTAAGAGTTTCTTATTTCTACAGTTTTCTATTCAGTTTTTCAGGGCAAAAACGTATTTGATTTTGTGTTTTCCTGAGCACAGTTTGGGTTTTTAAACATTATAAATCTCAAAGGAAAATGAAAAGTTTAATATCAGTTTTATACTTATGTTAGATCAGAGCATTGCTTGGTAATTGTGTTAACTGTCAATTATTGTTACGATGAGAAAGGTTTACAATAATTGTTTTTGCTTAAAAATAAAGCTGTTGTTTTACATATAATGTACGAAATACTTAAAACGGAGAAAAGGTAATTTTCTTTAAGAAAACTGATATTTTCTTCTGGGTAAAAACCTCTCGAAGGTACCGTGTTTTTTTTTAGTTATCCTGTTAAAATAAAGGCTGTAAATATTTTAGGGATATACAAGAATAAAAATTTTAATTTGGAAAGTTTCAGTGCTTAGTATTATCTATCTTATTCTTTTAGAAAGGATTTTACATATCAAACTACTTAGCTTTGAAACACATACACACAATTTTTAATTCGATAACTTTTCATTGAAACATGAAAAACTATATTGCAGAATCTTCTTTTTTTCTTATTTGTTAATGGAAAATAACGACATACTGAGAGCTGAAAACAATTTCAGCAAAAACATAGATATTATCTCTTTCCCCAGTACCTAAGAAATATCAAGCCTTCCTACACATCATTTTCTCTAGAAAATGAGTTCATTACCTCGATTTCCTACACCCATTTTCTATCCATAGCAATAAATATGCTCTAAAAAGGTATTATTTTTTGTTGGTTTTCTAGATTATACATCCGTATTATATTTTCGATTCAATTAAATCATATTTCACCAATTGCAAACTAATGAGCGCTTCCAGCATTTAAAAATGCGTTTTTCTGGTAAATATATGTGCCATTGTATTTCTAAGGTTCAATTTTTTTAAATAGATATTTTTTTCAATTAATTAAAACATCTTTAAAATTAGATCTATATATTCAACCCCATGGCAATTTATGAAATATCGGCCATGGTATGCCGAATAATATTCCTTTTATTTCAATTATAAACTCTTTTCATCTGTTTAAGCTATAATAAATATACTCATATGAAAACAATATTTAGTCAAAAAAATATTAACACATAAAATATAGAAAATTAAAAATTAGTTCATCAAAACAAAAAGCTTCATTCACCACTGAAAAATATATAAATGTTGATTTTTAATTTCCACAATAAATAATATGCTACAGACGAACCAAACCAATATTATTAACATTTGACTCCAAGTGACAAAGTGATTCTCCTTTTTATTCTGTTTTACCTTTCTATGAATAGCGATATATCCAATATCAATATTCCTGGAAAAAATTTAATGTAACAAAAAGGTATAAAGAGGTGACCGATTTAATCTATAAATTTTTTGCTTCAAATAAAAGCATAGTATATTGGGTGTTAACCGGATAGCGCATCACAGGATTTCTGGGGATGACGAATAAGTAAAAACAAAAACCCTATCACTCATGTAATCATAATTTAAACTTAATTCTAGCAGTAAAATGAATATCATTAAATGTCTATATAAGAAATATTATAATTCACACAATGCACACAATAACTTGAGGACAAACTACTTCCTCCCCAGTCACTTAAAAAACATATTTTTGAGAAATTAGTGGATACTCTTAAATCTGACTTGGCAGCAAAATCAACAACACAAGACACTTGAAAAAATAAATTGGCAGTTATAGAGACTGCCGATAGAAGTGAAAACTTAGAACTGTTAGTATTAAAATTTGAAATTCCATAATGTTTGAATTAAAATTATCAACATCAATCTGGTTTTCACATCTATTGACACTCCGAGGCAACAACTAAATGCATGTTTATATGGTTTTTTATTATTCAAATATAAAACGGGCTGTACAAGATCATGACAAAATATAAATACAATTTAATTGAAACAACAATTAATATACATTCATATATATTATTTATGGATAGTATTTGTATTTACTTAAATTTCAATGTACTTGATTTTTAACATTATTTTAATTGTTTGCATCATTATCATCATTAATTTCAACAATACTTAGACTCTTTGTACTTTCAATTATTTCATTATGTTCTAAGAAAGATACAATAGGCTTATGGTAACTAAAGTAAGAAAGGAAAATGTTTGATTCAAATTTATCTAAATATCGCATAAAAACCGCATCGATCGTCGTTTTATATTTTGTAGTACTAAGTTTTCGATCATTGGACATATTTAAATTAAGTGTTTCATTTAGAAATTCAATTAGTGGTAGATTTTTATCATCTGCAAAGTTAATATTGAAGTCTCCACTTAAAACCATCGGTACATTATTATATTTTTCGCCAAATCTTTTTTCGAGTATTTCAGAACCTTCTTTTGTATAAATCATCAAATTTTCGAATAAAAATTGTAGTATCTGTCTCATAGATTTTCCAGACGGAATATAAACGGCAAGCATAAGCATGTATTGCCCATTTTCGGAATCGCAACGAGCAATGCACAGTATATAAACATTGAACCTTTCACTAAATCCATTCAACTTCACTTATAAGATATACACAGCACTATACGTCAGCTGTATAGCTACATATATACTGCTATAAGCATGTCGGTGACGCGAAAGCACGAGATTTCACCCATTCAATAAGTGTCGAAGGCGAACAGCACACTGCGCGTGCGCCAATCAGCGCATGTCGGTGACGCGAACCCATAAGATTTTCCCCTACCAAAAAGTGCCCAACGCCGCTAAAGAAGTTTTCACTTCAAAAATTGGTCAAAATCCTCGTAAAGAGGCTGTGGCTATCTACAGACTACAAACACAGGCCACGTCATTTTAATAAAGTAGGCACATCCTTCCATCTAGTATATGCCAAATTTGTAATTCGGGCATCATGAATGCACCACATCTTCTTACCAGAATTAGATAAAAAGTCTCAAAAAGTGATGAATAAGCAAACAATACTGGAATGCCAGAACTTTTTGATGAACTAATTATAAAGACATCTCTTGTGTTCTTTTTCTTGTTGCTTATTTTTTTTACTTTTGTTCCCATGTAATTTGGTGGTCGCAGTAGCCTAGTGGTCAAGGTATCGGATCGTGGCTGACTTGTCACGTGTTCGAGCCCAGTACCACTAAAGACACGCCGTGTAGGGGAGCGATGCACGTTAAATCGGTGTCGTCCTCATCACTTGACCATGGTTCAAAATTACGAGGTCCATCTCCAAAAGCTCTCGTGTAGCTGAACAGTACGACGTTAATACTCATTCACTCACTCACCCATGTTAATTTGTCCTGGTTCTTACTTTTAATGCTTTTTTTCTTTTTTATCATTGTACTTACGTGGTACTTGAGCTGTCCTATAGATTTGGATTGATCCTTCCAATAAAGCCATATGTAACCTTATAATCCATACATATAACTGCCACTTAATATAACTTCCCTAAATTAAAGAAAATTACCTCATATTTTGTTACAAGAAACTACAAATCTCACTTAATGGAATTCTTTACTTAAATTCTAACTTTGATTTCAAAAATAGTTAATGAGTTTTTCTCATCAGTTTTGAGGTTTTTCCTAAAAAAATAATGTTTTTATTCTATCAAATCTATTAGTTAATGATAACCTAGATTTTATATTTATCTTGAGGTTAACATGTATAAAATCTAAGAGGAAATAACTAAAAATTTAGATCTTATTTTCTTTCATGGTATGTATGTGCTGAGCATATGTTATGAGGAGAACTTTGGGGAAGCTTACCATTTACGATTCTTTAGTTTCCTAAAAACAAAAATTCCAGAGAAGCATGCAGGAAATGAATCTAAAGTGTCGTATTATATTTTTGCGGCTTTGTAAGCCTCTGTATAAACTTTTTCTTAACTTTTGTGTTGCTTTTTATTAAGTCCAAAGAATGTGTATAGGTATTTTTTCCCAAGTAGAAAGAACTTTGAAAAGATGTGATAAAAATAGAAATCAATGACAATGGTATGTAGAATAATAAATCAGGATTATAAGTGAGGTGTAAAGGGAATGTTTTTATGAAATACCAACTAAATATACTTTTGACAGAGAATAACTAAAAAAGAATTATATTACAAAAGATACTTTATAAGTAATATTGCAAATTGGAGCTTGGTAAGGAAATTTGAACGCCATGATTTAACAGTAAAAATATGAAAATTAGCAAAAACTTCTAGTGAACATTTTTATCATCAAAATGGGGTATCAGCTTTTTGTAACCAATTAAAAATGAAGAATATAAATAAAGGCTTTATCTGAAAACTATTAACAAAGCATGAATGAGAAAATGGTTGTTATTCAGTATATGTTATTTTCAACTTTATTAAAAGAATTTTCTTAAAAAAATTACGGCACAGTGATGCAGTTTAATTTTTTTCATAGTTACATCAATAGCATTTTAAGAAATTAAGCTGAAATTTAAGATTTTTCATTATTATTTATTTATTTACTATATAAATATTTTAAAAATCATCACATTTCACAAAATTCTAAATTTCTTCATCATTTTACTAGAAGATTGATAAAATCCTTTGAAAGAAAAATAAATCAAAAATTATTTCTAAACAAACAAAATATACAATAATTTAATATGTAATGATCATTCTCATATCTTAGAATTATTTATGATATTTCGGAAATATTTATTGCAGAGAATTAATACTATCCGTATCTCAAAATGCGAAAATTATTTCCTCAAAAAAAAACTATACTAACAGAACTCTAGACAAAAAAAATTAATGTTTTTAATTTGGCCAACTCTTAAGAAGAAAAAAGCGTAATAATTCTTATTAAAAATAAATATCGACTAAATATTATTCAAAAAATATAATTAAAATAAATTTCTTATGAAATTTTAAGTAAATTTTCGCAAAATGGAACGTTTACACACAAGTCTGGGATTTCAATCACTCTGTTTCACACAAAGCACTCCGTCCAAACAAATGCCAACAATTTCGGTCATTAGGTCGAATGAATCTACTTAAGTAAAAGAGAAGTTGGCCGAGAAAAGTTGCCGGGGGATTTTCTCCGGGGATCGATTCCCGACGTGTTGGAGACAGAGACTGGCGCCAACTTGCTGGCTCCCAAATCATCTCCATCCTCTTTCTGCAATCGTCGCTATTTTGAGCCGGAACATCCACTTGGATTTCACAAAAAAAAAAGATGAAAAATTATAGATAATGAATCTTCACCCTACTCAGGCGAGCGAATATTTTTTGAATTGCCCAAATTCATACATATGTAAAAGTGTGTAAATCTTCAACAGACAGCTGTCAGAGCTATAGTAAATTATTCAAAGAATTAAAAAAAAAAGGTCTTATACATTTTTTTGCATTGTAACTTGATGAAGTGATTTAGCTGTTTGATATTTAATGTCATAAAAAAGATAATGTGGAATCGATTTTAAAAAGGCTGGAATCTTGGCCATAAAAATATGTTTTTATTAGATGGATGATTTAGCTCTTTGCAGTTTCACTATAAGAACAAAATATGTATACGTTTACATTTCTTGCAAACTCTTAGAAAACATTTTTTGAAACTAATTACTACTTAAATATTTCGAGAACTGGACTTAAATTAAATATTTTTGGTCTGTATTTTCTTTTGCAATAAAATCACTTGGAAAAAATGCTTTGAACTAAGTTTCAACCAAAATTTTCCTTGGACAAAATTCACTGCTTCATTTACCAAAGGTAAAATAGTGTCTTTGTTCGACTCACAACGGATAAAATCCACAAGTCTCATATGCATTTGTAGCCTTTCCCTCGGACTGAATGAATAATCTTTATAATTCTTTTTGAATTACGTAAAAACACGTGATCTGACAAAATTTTTACTAGCTGAAATTTTTCTATGTATGTATATAATTTTGGATTTAATACTACTTTCTAAAATTCTTGAAGATTCAGGATCTAAAAATGCTAGTACAATATAATTGTTTCTCTTTATACATAATTATTCTCAAAGTACAGAAAAGTTTCATAAAATCAAGTGATCAAAAAATAACCTTGGAAAACAAAACTTACCTGGGTTAAGAAAATGGGAAGAAGTAAGGGAAATGATGATTCCTATTCAAAATAAAACTTTCATTAAATGTAGCTTAGATATTCCCTCCACATGCTTTGCATTTGTGATATCGATATCATTAATATGATAAAGATATTTATTGGGAAATATTAGAGTAAACTAAATTGTGATCTCAAACTAATTTTTAAAAACAGTGGAGCCTCCTGATCAAAGAACAAGTCGCGCCATGGATTTGAATCCCGATTCTACCCAATTCTCGCTATGTTATTGCTGAGTCATCTACCTGATAAATTAAATCATTAATTAAATTTTAAGGTGGCATACTGTGGAAATTTTAAGTGTGCCATCCATTCGGTCTTTGCCTAGTGACTTTGTATGAAGTCTATTTTCCACAGTGATTTTTAGCTATGACTAATAAGAAATAAACATTGATTAATAGATCTTTCAAAAACAAAAAAAAGAACATGGAAAGCCACGCGGTAGACGTGAAACTTCTTTGGCGACGTTGGCCGTAAATCCAGGAATAGATCTAATTACATAAAACTTCTGAGATAACTTTAATCAAATGAAATTCGAACTTCATTTATTGTATGAAAATATTATTATTCAATTTTTTGCATCATCATTTTCCAAGAAAGACACAATAGGTGTGTGGTAACTAAAGTAGGATATAAAAATCCTCGATTGTAGTCAATCAAGAAAATGTGAGAGAACTGCATCAATCGTGGTTCCGTATATTGTTTTTCCTTCTCTAGAATCAGTATTTATTGTCAAATTCAGTGTTCATTTCAAGAATTCAATGTGTGGCTTTACTTCTTCTGAAGCAAAATTAACATTAAAGTCTCCAGTTAAGATAATCGGCTTTTAATCATCGTCGGATCCAATGATTGCAGCAGCCTCTGATGTGTACAGCACTAAAACTTTATGGCAGTGTTTCTCAAACTTTGGGAGCGCACCCCCCTAGAGGGGCATGATAACTCAAAGAGGGGGGTGCGAGCATATTGGAAAGTCGAAAACAAATGATTATTTTTAAAAAATATATTAATTTACTGAAAGTTAAAACTTAAACTTTCTGACATAATAAAAATAAAATACACCTTTACACTGATATAATACACTTATAAATGCATCAGCACTGCACAATTTATTTTATAATTAATGTAAAAAACTAAGTTAAGAACAATTTTAACAATTACCATGACCTCATGGGCTTGCCATATATAAAATTATACACAAAAATTAACACTTATCTTAATGATTTGTACCCTTTTATTTTTAATCCCTTAACTACTGATTAAAAGTTACGCAATTCGCTCCCTAATTCGCCACTGTTTTCCACATACGCATGCGTATGTGATGTATTGGGGGAGGGGGCAAAAAAGGAATACATAAGGAAATTCTCTGAAACAAGTAAATCTTTCGCAAACACTCTCAAGGACTTTTTATTGCATTCCAAAGCCTGCGGAATAATTTTATAAATAGCAATGCCCAGAAAAGATCGTACTTCAATACTTCGAAAGGACGTATATATACGTCCGGGGTAATTAATGCTTTGGCTTAGTGAGACGTTTATATACGCCAGTGGTACTTAAGAGGTTAAAGTCGTATTGTAGCTTTAGCGTCAAAGTATAGTATTATTGAATTTAATATATTGTTATTGTATAAAGGGGGGCGCGATGAAAATTATGATTGAATATTGGGTCGCAATATTGAAAGTTTGAGAAGCACTGCTTTATGGATAAAAATGATAAAATCTGCGACAGAAATACCTTGATGATATATATAGACTTTCGCCTGGAATTGCTGCTAGTTTTGCTTTTTTTTTTCTTTGACGAAACTCTTCCTCTTTTTGCATTTGTTCTAGGTTATCTGACCAGAATTAATTTTGATTCAATGGAAATAAAAATTAATAATATAAACTTAATGCATCACTAACAGAATTCACTGTGTTTGTTTACAATACGCTATCCGTAGCGAATCTGACACAAACGTTAGTGACATATACACAATGCCCCAGACACTTCCGTAACCGGAAGAGCCATATAATGGTAACATTTTGGGTGCGTTTATTAGTTGAAAACGGCTCGTTTTTATTACATAAAAACTACGAAAATATGCCACGCGAGTTCGTTACGAGAGTAGCAAGGGTACCCACTTAATGTCACCAATACCTAAGCGCCTTTCGTCCATAGCAGCAAGATATCCAACTTTTTCACGGATATGACACAAGTCACGTGGTGTCTCCCCCCCCCCCGCTTTCTTTTCCTCCAGCTCGCTATCTCCTCACCATGGCGACGTTTCGGAAGGATGGGGGGAATCATTACTTCCGTTCACTTTTTCACTGTTACGCAAAACTGGGTAAATTTCCCATTCACTCGCGTCCGCAAAGAAGTTTCACTTCAAAAATTGCCTAGTAGTCACTCCATTTCAAAAAAGCAAGACTTATGGATAATAACTTATAAATCGCCTGAGTGGGCTAAGTTTCAAATAGAATGATTTGTACATGTTTTATTTTCATATGTATTTTTTTAACATACAAGAACGACAGAAAATGTTACAAATCTATGTGCGTGCGTGCGTGCGTGCGTGCGCGCGCAAAAGTAGAGGTATAGAACACATTTATTTGAAACTATTTGGGAGGAAAGTTATTATGACTTTAATTACCCCACACTTTTTTCATTGCCTTATAACCTTCTGAAAAATATCTGAGAGAAAGCTTTCTTCACAAATTTAATGCAATCTCATTAAATATCGCCACTACTTTCATATCAAATTAGGCATAAAATTTCGAAGTACTAATTTTTTTTTTCTCTCGAAATTCTTTTTTACACAATCTGAAATTTTTATCCGATGCCAAAAAAAAAAACATTTTATATTTTAAGATTGCTGAAGCCGAAATTTTTTTCCTTAAGTTTTATTTGCATTTCTTGCTAAGGAAAATCTGTGCCGAACAGGAAGTTCCACAAATATTTCAGTGTCACTTAAATTTATTGCCTCCATAAGTTTTAAAATGGCTATTGTGTATTTATTTCAATCGTGAGTGAAAAATATTAAACCAATAAATATAAAGCCACTGGATGAAAAGTGAATAGATTATTTATAATATTTAAAATAGAGTGATAGCTTCTGTCAAGCTGTTGATGAAACTGATTGAAATTCTTTCGGATGCATCAATCAAAGCTCTCAGGGAATTGCTTTTCTCATTACTCATTCTGAGTGATATATAAGATGAATCACTCGAAAATTTTATCACACTAGTTTAAAACTCTTTAGAGGTTTTGCGCAACTATTCATTATTTATTAAAAGAGAGATAGATTTTCAAAATTACTCCAATGAATATCAAAAAGTTTGAAGCCTTTTTTCTTATGTTTCCGTATCAAAACATTTTAACAAATGGAATTATTTCAAAGTGCTTAAGAAAATAAGAAACTACTGCAAAAAACAATAAATTAGAGCTAAGTTTGCTTCAATTTTAAACTAAGAGTATGGAATTTCGGTATTTTTTATTTATTTTGATGCCAATAAAACTGGCTGTATCAATTATATATATCCCCATCAAATAACTAGGACGGCACTCCAACTCTTTAACTTCTAGTCTCCTCTTAAACATGGTATAGAGTAGGAGTCCAACCTTTTTTGTGGCTGTGGTGCGTCAAACCAATATAAAAGTACAATTCAGGATGCCACTCAGTAGGAAATAATTAGAACAATTCAATTCCCGTAGCCATGCATGCAGAATTAGGGGATAGAGGTCAAAAATACAGATTTAGAGTTTTATTATATATAAATTATGCATCGTATATAAAACTATTTATTAACATAAATAGAAACAACATAAAATATAAATATTCCTTTAACATAAATAAAAAAAATTTTTAATTGTGAATTTGTTTTGTATTATGTATCTTTTAAACATATTTATTAAAATAAGAAATAAATAACATTCGATATAAGTATTCCTTCAATTTTTTTTTATAGTTTAAAAAAATAACTTTTAAGCTTGTCCCTGCATCCCTCTGCTTCATATTTCAATACCAGGGGCATAATTTGTGATTTTCAATTTGGCACGATTCTGAACGTTCAGTTGTTAATAAACTTCTTTGCAAACTCAAAATGTTTTTCATATGGAAAAAAAAATTGTTCACATAAATATGTAGAACCAAAAGTAGAAAGCATAATATAAATGAAATTTTCTCTTCAAACATCTAAATCTCTTTAGCAATGACATCTAAAAAATTAAAATAGCTGTCAATTTATCGTTACTTATTTTCCATATTTTTTCGTTATTCCATAAAGTTTTCTTTCCGTAATTCTGATAATGTTAGTTCGACAAGAGCTCCATCTCAAAATTATCAATTTCCAACCTTTCAAAAAGTTGCAAGTTTGTAAAGTGGGATTGAGTGACACTGAGAATTGTACCGTGTGACAAATCTGGGAAGCGTTGTATAGGTTGCCGACATCTGGTATACAAGGTTCGTATAAGTATTCAAGATGAAAAAATTTTCAGTATATTTTTCTATTTCATAAATAACACAAAAGAAAACAAATTTTACTTCATAAATTTTATTTTACAATATCTAATTTAAATTTTAGTTTTAAAGCTTCATTGAGACTTAGAAAATTACCGAAGCAGTAACTAACTCATTAACAAACATAATTTTGAAACAATATACGTGTTCAATTGATCATAACACTATTCAAAATTTCTAGTTATCTGTCAAAATGTAGTTTTTCCAGTTCTGAGAAATATAACATTTCTATTTTTTGATAATGTTCATTCCTATTTCTTTGCTACGTTCTGTTACAGAATTTATGAAAAAGGAAACAAAAAATCAAAGAAACTCCAAATCATGTGAAAAATATTATAAGTAAGGTCGAAAATCCAAAACTGTTTTTGGTGATATTGTTCAAAGAAATCAAAAACAACCAATCCATTACCCAAAATTAATTGAGAATAAACCTTACCTAGAAAGATGAACAGTATGTCAAGTTTAAAAATATTCGTGAATCGGTGTATTCAGCTCAGCAAAGTTGCAGGAAATTACTTAAGAGTTGATGTCACCTTCGAAAAATACTTTAAATAAATACAATTTATATATACGATCCTTCCGATAGAAATTACTTATTTATAAAAAGTAAACAGTGAATAAATAGTTTATTTGAGCTGATGCTATGTATTATAAATGAGTCAAGTTCATTTATTCTGGACGAAGTGGAAAAAACTTTTTGATGTTTAGAAATCCAAATATAGAGCTTATGAAAAGAAATGTGACGTCTACATTAAATTACACTGGGAGTGAAATATGTCGCAGTTTCAAGTGTCAAGTGTTCAAGTTAATTGTAATAAGAGATTGAAACATTTTCCATTCTACCTATAATGCCGGTTTTTCAAGGTTTTCATTCTTAAACCAAAACATATGGGATAGAAAAAATTACTCATCTACAAATTATAAGATCACTCGTCATTTATTGATAGCAAAAAAAAAAATCTATCGAACAAACATAAACTTTCTTACATTACATGTTGTTGTTGCTATTGCCACCTGATAGGCAGTTCCATATCAAGGCCCACGAAATTCATCATGGCAAAAGGCTAGATCAGGGGTATTCAACCTTTTTTTCTGCTGGGCCGCATACATATGTCAGCTATTTCACGTGGGCCGCATCATGAGAGTTAAGGGATCGAAGGGGGGGGGGGGTTAAAATATGGAAAATTGATCAAAATATTTTAACTCCTGTTTTTTTTATCAATTATAATTTTTTATTTTTTTATTTTTGTCACTAACACTGAATTAGAAGCATTGAAGAAACTCTCCTTCACAATTTCTGCATCAGTAAACGGTTTCATAACATATGTGATTACCAATAATATAACGAACTTCATAAGATGTCTTTGTTACCGCTGTGATATTACCACCGACAAAATATTTTGTTGCTGTTGCAAAGATTATTCAAGAAAGCCTATTTATTACCTCTTGAAAGAGATCTTCGAGGAAAAGTGTCATTGAAAGATTTCTGTTTATTAGTATTTTTTTAATACAGAACTTTCGCGACAAATCAGACAATTACAGATCCATGTTTGTTTTTCACTACACAATAGTCAACCTCCCAATCGTCTTGAAACGATATATTTTCTTCGGATATTTTTCGCTTGTAAGGTATGAAAGATAGTTAAAAATTAGTTCCACCCATAAAACTGTCACTACTCCACTATTGTCTGTTATCACTAACCGTAACCTTTACAAATAAAAAAGAATATCAAATGGCACTCGTATGACATTGACAACAAAAAGGCAAAATTGATATATTTGATTTCTTGACACCATATTTTTAATGTATTGTTTTTAAATAAGTGAATTTTTCAGAGCAGTGGGCACTGACCGGGCCGCAGGTTAAGTTATCGTTGGATTAGATTGTAGCGTTTCTTTCCCGGGATCCCGGGTTCCCAAGAAATCACAAGATTTTCATTTTTTTTTTTAATTCTCGGGAATGATATTTCGTTTCCGGGAATTCTCGGGAACTACACGGGGCTGAAATAATCTTAAGTAGCAAGTTTTATCTGGACTGTGTGCATTTCGACCTCTGATATAAATTTTAGCTGACAACACGGCTACAATTTGTGATCGCTTACCCCGAATTCCTTGGAAAGAAAAATGTCCCCAGCTTTGGGGTAGGAGTGTAATAAGAGAAACAATAACGACTATATACTTAGGTTTGGGTACAATTCTTACAGCGTGTCATAGGAAAGAGGCCTATTTGTCCAAATTGGTTCCTGTCGATCTGAGGATCATCGCAAACCTAAAAGTATTTAGTTCTTCAAAATATCATTTTGTAGACTACCAACATAACTATTCTGATATCTTGATTTCACTGATAACGTAAGTACTTACGTTTAAAACTGTTAATTATTTAATTTATTTTTAAAAAAATTCCGGATACCTGTGTTTCTATTAAAAAAAAACGATTTACTCGAATCAGTGGTTTGAAGAAATGAATGACCCCCCCCCCCTTAAAAAAAGTTTAGGGAAGAATATTTGAAAAAAAGTCCTCACAATTTTTCTTATTTGTCATTTTTCCTAACCAAACTTTTGTATGAGATTATTACTTTAGTGTTTAGTTATATTTGTGCACAAAATATATCAATTTCATAAACAAGAAGGCAGTTGCACAAATAACATCTTTTAAATAAAAGAATTCATATTTTTAATGTACGTGATCGTTACTCTAGAAGCAAGAAAATTTTCAAACATTTATTAATATTTATCTCTTAGTAGCAGCATTAAAAAAAATAGTTGATTCAAGATTGATTAAAAAATAGTTGAAGTACGATCCTCAAACATGAAACTGAGTGAGGCTTTGAAAAAAATTCCTCAGACATCAGCTGAAGCTGATTAAGCATTTTCTGCAGCAGGGTTATTCATAATAAAGCTAGGAACAAGGCCGCGTGATAAAAGCATAAAATGCATATGTTTTCTCAAATCACACTTTAAAAAGTAATATATAATTATAACATATATATATTAATTTTTATCTTATATACTGCTGTTTGTAAGAAATGCAACACCATGTAGGAATCATGAGAATTAAATGAAATTTAATACACAAACGACTTCTATTTGAGCAAATAAATAACGAAATTTTCAAAGCAATAAAACAATAGTAAGTGTCCGAAATTAGTATTTGGTGTAGCCACCACATGCTGCGATAAGTACTGGCTACACGACGTGGCATGGAGTCAAACAGATTTTGAATGTCTGCTTGTGGAAGAGAATTCCATATTGCTTGTAAGTGCAGCAAAAGTTCGTCTTTTGAAGCTGCAGGATGTGGATCACGAGCGAGACGCTGACCAATCAAAACCCATACGTGCTCTTGCAGACAGACCACTCTGCTGTAAACGACATCGAATGGTACTCGCAGTCAATGAATGATGCGTTACAGACTCAATGTGCTGTACTATGGTTCGTGATGTGACTGAGCGATCCGTCACTGCCATGCGCACAATTTGCCTGCCCTTACGTGAAGTGGATGCGATCGACCACGTCGGTCCGTCGTACCCTCCTGCGTCCAACGGTCACATATCCGCATTACACTTGTTTGGTTTCGTCCAACACGACTATCGATTCCCCTGAAAGATAATCCACAATCTCGGTAGGCCACTATCCTTCCTCTGTCGAACTCGGATACTTGATCAAAAGCTGATCGCTGTTTTCTACGAGACATAACTGATCGTTTTTTGAAAAAACCACAAGAAAAACACAATTGCCGAACTTGAAATCGTTGAAATCTCCAAGCCTTAAATAGCGCTTTGAGGTGGCGCCACAGGCGTGCGTGATGTGTGTCTGCGCTGAAATTCTAATCATTTGCATATCTCACCTCCGCTAATGCATGTTGTAAATTTCATGTTATTTGCGTGCTTCCTTCAAGGTGTTGCATTTAAGGTGGCCAGCAGTGTATTTTATATTATTCTGCATTATTTTGCAGAAAATTCCCTGGTTTTCTCTTTTCTTTTCCCGGTGTGAAGTCTTCTACAAACACGAAAAGACATGCAGACCCATATCATCACTACCGTCGGAAGCTTTATTGGAGGTTTCACATGCTTAGGGCTAAATCCTTTATGAGTGTGTCGTCTTACATACGCACTATTTTTATAATCTGAAATGCAAAACTGACTTTTATCACCAAATATCACCTTTTCTAAGTCTTTAACAGTCTATTACGAATGATCCTTTACCCTCACCAATTAGTGAGTAATGGTTTTGGGCGCACTTTAAAGCCCAATCTAATTTCCATTAGTCTTCCTCTCCCAATTCATAGGCACACATTCATATTCGATGTCATAATCTATTAATTCAAAATTTGTGGTGAATTAAGCCATTTATCGTGAAATCGTGTGTAATACCCTGTATTCATGTAAAGTCATTCAGATCTCTTCCTGTTCCTAATAAAATTGTTTCAAAATATTTTTTTCAACTTCTCCATGATAGTAGAAAGACCACATGGTACTTCAGAAACAATTTGGCGCATAGAACAACATTCTTCCTTCAAAAATTTTATTTTGTATCTTTCATTATAAGGCAGAAACAAAAATTTACCAATAACTCCAATATTATCCATCCACACATTTCAAATTACACCACAGAATTGCTTTTAATGAACTAAAACATGCTATACACATTCTGCTTTTAACCCTTTATAACAAATGCTCTCTAATTTGTTGGAATAATGGAGTATTTTATTGGATGAAAAACCCATCACTTAATACACTACAATGCCCTTGATTCTGTCTTATCATTGTTTTTGTAAAATATCTATAAAACTAGTTAATTTAAGTAAAATCTACAAATAGATTTGAAATCAGAATAAAAAAATCCACTAGAATCAATAAAAATTGTTAAGAGAGTGCGATAATGACAAAACAAAAAAATTACGTCAAACTCATAAATTACGCAAAAAATGAGTGTGCTCATGACTTTTTTCCACCACTGTATGTATACACTCGAGCCAAAATATTATGACCACCTGTCAATAACGAGTTGGGCCACCTTTGGAGCGCAACACAGCTTCAACCCGCCTTGGCATGGATGCCACAAGTCCTTGGTAGATGGCCTGAGACAGATTGTACCAGATGTTTAAGCAACGGTCACGCAAATCCGAGATATTGGGAATGGGTAGTTTTTGAACACTGAAGCTGTCATCCCATTACATCCCAAATGTGTTATATTAGATTAAGATCCTGTGAGTTAGGCGGCCAGGACAATAACTGGAATTCAGCATCCTGTTCTTGGAACCACTCCAACACAATTTTAGCCTTATGACACGGGGCGTTGTCCTGTTGGAACATTCCATTTCCAGCTGGAAAACAGAGGATATGTAAGGGTGCTATTGGTCTGCAATGATGTTCAGATACCCTGTAGCATTCATGGCCTGCTCTACCACAACCACGGGTCCCAGAGACGCCCAAGAGAACGTCCCCCAAAGCATAATACGGCCACCACCGGCCTGTGTATGACCTACTGTGCATTGAGGGAGCAACTGTTCGCCTGGAAGACGGCGTATCTTAACACGGCCATCGGCGTGATGAATGACAAACCATGTTTCATCTGACCAGACAACTCTCGCCCACTGATCCATGGACCAGTCGCGATTTTCACGGGCCCAGCGCAGGCACAGTTAGCGATGACGCTTGGTCAGCAAAGGCACACGAGTGGGACGTTTGCTGTGTAACTCCATATCCAACAGTGTCTGCTGAACAGTGTGCTCCGATACTATTCTACTTGCCCCTGCATTGTATTGGGCTGACAGCTGAGCCACTGCCTGGCTCTGGTTTTGCTTCACCATGCGAGACAGTCTCCGACGACCTTTTTCTTTGATAGCGTGTGGTCGTCCAACACCATGCCGTCTACTGCTAGTTTCACCGTCATTCATCCACTTTGCATAAGTACTAACAACTGTAGATCGCGAACAACCAACGAGTCGTGCAGTTTCGGAAATACTTGTTCCGAGCCTTCGAGCCATTACAATCTGCCCTCTATCAAAGTCGCTTAGATCCGCAGCCTTTCCCATCACACACAGGAGCAAGTGAAAAAGAATGATTCTTCAGACTCTCTAGTAGTAGTTAAATACCACTTCCACCTGATCACGTGCCCTCCACGTCATCCAGGCAAGTTCATTGCAAAATGTAGGGGTGGTCATAATGTTTTGGCTCTTGAGTGTATATACATTACTCGATATATGGATTTCTGCGAGTGAGTGAATAATACAGTCGCACTGTTTAGCTACGCGATGGCTTTTGGCGACGAACCTCGTAATTTTGAACCATGGTCAAGTAACGAGAACGACACCTGAGCTGAAACCCGTCTCCTAACTACCACACCAACGCGAGGACGTTTGACCTCTCCACATATTTAAGGCACATCCCTCCCCCACATGGTGGGTCTTCAGTGGTACTGGGTTCGAATTCATGTCAAGCCAGCCATGAATCCGTTACCTTGACCACTTGGCTACCGCAGCTATATGAATTTCTGCAGTTCAATTAATTGATCTTCTTTAGCACAATAAATTAGTTAATTTACGTTATTATTAGAGGTAAAATAAATTGGTGAAAGAGAGTAAAACTTGATTTTCAAAACGCTAAATATTTTATGGTTTGGAAAATGAAACTCATTTCTCAGTCTATTACTCTTGGCGTTTTTAAACTTCCTTTATTTGATAGTCCAGTAACTCTTTTTACTGTTGTCCGAAAATACTTATAATTAGTAATTGTTCAAAAAAAAGAGGAATTATGTTAACCTCTAAATTCTCCTCTTTAAGGACATTTATCTCGGAAAAACCTCCATTCATTAATTGCAATATTTTTAAAACCAAAAATGGATATCGAAAAATAAAAATGAAACACACTCGATAAACAGTATCAATCTAAAATGAGACGCAAGGTTTCTTAGACTTTTGAGTTGTCTATTAGCTCTTCGAAATAAAGTTACGAAAGAAATATAAGAAAAATCCACAATCTCCTGGTTTTCAACCTTTTTGAAAAATTCAAATTCGATAAGAGTAGCACCATGCTTGATCTTACCCGAATTGTGAAATAATTTTATTGTGGTGCCATCTATTGGAGAATGTGAAAAGAATAATTGCTAAATTTTTAAATAAGGAAGAACTTTAAAAATTAGTGCTTGTTTACCCATTTATAAAATTCTAATAACTTAAAACATCATTAGATTTTCAATAATATACCAACAAATTCCAACGTAGTTGATAAAGGGTTCATTTGAGATGAGATATTTCTTGATTTTATAAAAAATGGGTTATTGTTTTCAAAAACATAATTAAGATAATAAATAGGAATTAGTTAATTCACACGCACACAGAAAAAAAGAGGGAGCACTTCACTAAAAAGAGTTGTATATTTTTCATGACCAATTCCTCTTTTCTAGTTATAAGTTGATCGTTAATGTCCATCCTTTACAGCAACCGGTAAACTCGCACCGCTTAGTAATGCAATGTTTTCTCGATATTCGGTATTTCTGGAGCAATGAAATTCTAACCACGTTTAAAAGAAAAAGTAAATTATATATTTTTTTTTACAAACAAAAGAAATAAGTATCAAAAAATAATTTGTTTGTCGATTTGGGGGAAATAATTATTCATAATTATGATAAAGTTCACATTTTAATATAAACGATGCAGACTGTCGATTTAAGCTTTCATTCCCTTTTCTTTGATTCAAATTGTTTATATGAAAAGTTTTCTTTCATGTAAATATTTTCATACTAATATTTTATGTGAGACACAATCATACTCAGGGCCGGGCCGTGACCTTTGGGGGCCCTGGGGTAACAATATCTGGGGGCCCCCTAAATAATTAAAAATTTTGCCTTTTTCCTAAAAAACTATTGGGCGGTAAAATTAAAATATACGAAACTTTTTTCTCCAAACAATTTAAATACGTTATAAGCAATAGCATACTTTACAAAAAAAAAAAACTTTTCTACACTTTTATGCTGGATATTCTTTTATTTGCTCATCACATTTTAAGTCTTTGGTGAGATCAATATTAATAGAAAGAAGTGATTAATAACTAAGTCTAGTATTTGTCATTGTTGTCTTATATTTGTTTTCTATGTAGGGCATTTAAGAGAACGCACGCTCCACTTCACAGCTAGAAATACGGATCGTTAGAAAAATCTTTAAAATGGTATACAAATTTGGAAAACCCTGAACTAGTTTCTTTTCAAAAATTAAATTGAATATATCACTAGAAGTATAGGACTCTAGCTCAGTTTTAGATAAATTTTTAATTGAATACCTTCATTTACTAAATGTTGGTCTACATCATCTGAATAGCAGTCAGTAATAGTGAGTATGCTCTCCAGATCGACGTTCTCCTTACTTTGATCTTGCAAATCCATCAAAAATTTTAAATTTCTTACTATATACTTGACTCTGATGTTACTGTCGATCAGGTGGCATAAGCAACAACAACATATACTTGACTTCTTCTATTTAAATCAAGGATTAGCTTATCTAAAGCTACAATAATCGTGTCTCTTTTAAATTTTTCTGTCCCATACACAGCTTTTTCTGTGAATTTATCTGCAAATTTTGAAATAACGCGTCTCTAGTTCACATCGCTATATTCTGTTTCTACATTAGGACTTAAATTTTTGGCTGGATATTGATACTTCTTTCATTTTTGATCTGATTCACATGTCGTACATTGCTTATAGACGTTTTTAATTACATAATGAACTTATTCCCTTCACAGATGTCCAAACTCCAAGAATCTGTTATTTTTTGTTAACTGAATTAAATCTTTCTAAAATTTCTTCCAATATATAATTAAAATGGCAGTTTCGGGTTTTGTTGATTTCTTAAATAAATTTGCTACATCTTTTTGAAAATCAATATTTTCTCATTTTTATTGTTCCTAAATGTCTTAAGAATATTCATAATATTACAATATTTATCTCTTGAAGCTTCAAAAGGATCGTAGTGACAAGACCATCTGGTCTGACTTAAACTTTTTAAGGTAAATTTCAGTTTAAGTTCACGATTTAGAAGTTTCTACCTATAGATCGAAGTAGAAAAGCAATCATATATTTGTTGCACTAAACCAAAGAAGTTCACGATTTCAGTTGCATCCTTAACTGAATCTGCACAACTAGATTAAGATAATGTGCAGCACACGGCACATAATTAGCTAATATATTTATTTTTTTCCTTTAGAAGAGCTTGCACACCATTATATGGACCGGACATATTGGCAGCGTTGTCATATGACTGTTCCCTACAATTATCCAATAGCAGTCTATTTGTTTCTAAAAATTCTTGAAGATAATTTAATATAAACCTATGTGACTACTTATTACAATTAATGAGACACATCTTTCATACATTTTCCCCCGAAAACATTATCGTAGTATAATAGCAAGTTAGTCTTTGTGGGACAAATCTGCTGTTGAATCCATCACTATTGTATAGTACTTTGTGTCATTGTTATTTATTTGAGTTATATAATTGTTTATGATTTGCTTGCCCATGATCTCAACTATTTGCTCATATATTGTTTTTGATAAGAACGATATTAACGATTTTGGGCGTAATTCTAGCAGTTCAATATGTTCACGAATGAATGAGTCGAACTCTGCTAGCAGTTTCAGGGTACCCATAAAATTACCGTTTTGAGGAAAACTAAAAACTTCCTCGCGGTACCTCTAAATCAGCGATACTCAACCTGTGGCCCCTCGGACCATTCTGAGTGGCCCAGTCTAGGTCCGTTAAAATAACAAATTCAATTATTTAGGAATAATTTATTAAAAATTTACCGAGCTCAACCAATCAAGCAATCAAATCTATCAATTTTTCTATCGATGTCGTTCTGGTACAAACTGCGAAATAATATTTTTTTTCTTTTTGTAATTGTAATGGTTAGTAATAACCAATAACAATGCAGTAATTTGGTGTAACTTATTTTTAACTAACCCTCATGTCTAAAAAATATTTGCTGTTTCAAGTCTATTGGGATCTTGACTATTTCATACAAATAAGAGAAACTTGAATCAACAACCTGTATGATTTGTCGTGAAAATGTTATACATAAAATATACAGTTTTCATCTCGTCACTGTACTACTAAACACAAATCTTTCAATGGCTCTTATTCTTGAGGATCCATTTAAAAACAAGATAAATTGGTTTTCTTAAAAAAAAATTTTTTTTTTTAAAATTTGAAACAGCAATAAATATTTTGCAGGTGGTAATGTCACAAAACGCAGAAGTAACAAAAGTATCCCATAAAATTTAATACATTATATATATTGACAAGCATATGAAATTGTTAACGATAAACCTAAGAATTATTACAGAAATTGTTAGTGTTTCTTAAATGCTTCCGATGTACTCTTTGATGAATTCAGTTATTTGTTCAGATATTTTTTGTTATATAATCAAAAAATATTTGAATAAATTTGAAACAAAAATGCGCAAAAAGAACAGACAGTTTTTACAGATAATACTGATTTCAGTCTGTAGTTCAATAAAAACTTTTTGCTACCACATCCTGCGATGGATAAATTAATATCTGAAATAAAAATATGTAAGGCATTGTCAAAAGAAAAAAATCAAATTATCCAAGTACTTGGCAGCTTTGTTTTTATGACAATAGAATGCAGACAAAGGGCTTGGGATCATTGATTAACGGAAATTGAAAAATTCCCCCGTAACTGGGTAAAAAGTGAATGAAACTTATATTTTGTGAGTTTTGTTTGATAGAGTTTGGTATAGTTTTAAAATAAGATCCAAAATTTTGAAATTTTATATTTTGACCAATTTTTCACATTTTAAATACTCTTGATCTTATAGCTTCCCCCTCTTTATTAATCCTCACGTTGCGGCCCGCGTAAAATACATGTCAGATGTATGTAGCTCGGCGTAAAAAAAGGTTGGTACCCCTGCTCTAAATGCTAAACATCTTGTAGTCAAATACTTTACTGCCGCAATAACACGTTTGAGGAAATTGTGATAATATTCTGTATCTTTTCTTAGTTGCTCTTGTAATTGTTTATCTAAAAAAGACTTATTTTCTTTTCGTGTCAACCAAACTAACATTGAATTTATATGTTCAATAAAATTTTCATGATTTTCTAAACAACTCCTTACGTGTTTCCAATCAGAAAAGTCGATTGTGTATTAAAAATTTGTTTCAGAAAAAAGTTTTCAAGTGAAACAAAAAACACTACCAATACTAGTTGAATAACAAAGCCAAGATCTTTCCAGCACCGGGCCATTTTTAAGTTTTTTAGTGAAATGATTATTAGAAAATGATCTCTTCTGTTCTTTGTATTCTCTTAGCGAAACAGAATATATATTGTTTGGATCTTTATTTTGAAAATAACTCATTTCAAGTGGAGAGATATAATCAATAAAATTATTACTTAGCGATTTAGGCCACGAACCTACATGAATAATCCTAATCTTCCTACTCCGTGTCTTCATACTGAAGGTATGTGGCTACCGTCGGAGCTCTTTTTATGAAATATACAAATTTTCAACTAAATAAACACATTTTTATTTGAAATGGGGCATAAAACTAGAAATTCAAGTACAATTTTCACAAAATTAAAAATAATTTTGGATATATTGGGAATTTTGAGGGAAATTTTAGTGAAAAATTGCAGTTACGGTATAAGGCTTGTATTGTGAAAATAGTAATTAAAATATTCAAATAATATATATACAGTACATAAATATTATCATTATCTGTGCTTAGAGCTATAAGATTTGTAATACTTTTGAAATTTTTTGAAATATGTCACTTTTTATGCAAGAGCTCGACTTTTTACAAAAAACTAATGTTATTTTCTCACAAAAAGTGCAATAAAATACATAAATATATACAAAGAGATCAGATAATAGCTTATACTGGAGATAAAACTAAAAAAACATTTTCTGAAAATTTCAAATCAATATTTTAAAATGAAATCCTGTAGTGAAGGTGAAGCAAAAAATTGAAAAACATAGTTTCTCAGAAAATGCATTTAAAGAATTTAATACAGTATAAGAAATTTTCTATACTAATTGTACATTTTTTAAACTCGCCATATTTATAAGTCAAGATCTCTTTAGCTTCATGTTTAACAAATTTGGACTTTTTTAAAAACCTTTTGCTGTTTTCTAGAGAGTTTTATAGACTATAACAAGTGTCGTTTTTAGTGAAATTTTGGTGAAAAATTGCATTTTCACAAAATTCTAATAAATGTATTCATATAATCTAAATCTATTCTATAATCTATTCATGAATCTACATGAATAATTCTAATCTTCCTACTCCGTGTCTTCATACTAAATAATTAAGAAATGTGTGCGTATTTGTACTTACTTTTTACATGAAATCAATAAACAGGTACCTATCTTTTAATTTCAGGTAATATGCATAGGACATAGCACCAAATCAGTATAATATTGTAACTTAGAATTATTATTACACAAAAATAAATGGCTACAGAAATAGTGCCACTACGTTTGTATAAATGCTCTATGCTCATCGGCACCGCTCTATGATGGATATCATAGAGCGGCGCCGTGTACAAAAGAGTGTAATTAATAGACTGTATTAATAATAGAGTGTAATAGACTGTATGACGGATCTGTACGGTTCTTTACTAATCCTCTACATATTTCTTTCACAAACTTTATTTATTTCAACCAATCTCCACCGGGAGCCAAAGCGTGATGTATGCAAATGAGATATTTTATAAAAGTTCGGGTTTAGCGAGTTACCGAGAGAGAATGAAATGAAATGAGAAAGAGTTGTCAAGTGAAGAGGTAGATTTTGTAAAGAAAAGTGAATCGAAGCGTCGGGAATCCAACTCACAGTTGTTGATAAAATTAGTCCGTAGAAAAGCTACGGGAAAATCTGAAGATAGAAGTCGTATATTAAAGAGGGAATTCTAGCTTTGATCCGATCCAATCAAGATCCAAGTGACCCACAAGACGAACCTACCGTAGTTTAAGAAATCAGGTTAGTGACTTAAGAATTGTAATTACGTATACGTGTGTAGCTGTAATTGTATGCGCTTATCTTTCGTGGATTCAGTTTAGATTTCGTAGTTCCGCAATTAGTGACCCCTTCTCATTCTCCACTGTGTTTTATTGTTCTTATATTTGAATAGTGTATATATGACCTTCCTTGATTAAGAAATATCAATAAATATAGTGATTTGTTAAGATGTCTATAGAATTCTTTAACCCGCCTACACGTTCTGAATCTGGAAATATCAGAAGGGGAGTCGATAATCTTAGGGGAGGTTATATTACACAACTGTTTTTATTATAATTGTTAATAGACTGCAATTAATAAAATGTACTTAATAGACAACACTCTATTAACTACACAGAGCTACAAAATTAAAGCTTTGGAGAAGTACAAAAGAGCTTTCAGTGGTTTTTATATTATTTAGTGTGCTGATTTCGAAAATGACCTACATTTTTTCCCCATCACATCAAGATTTTTTGCAAAATATATATTTGTGCTAAAACTTTATTTGTAAAGAAAATCTTTCAAACAATTTAGCCTGGGCAATTCGTCAACAGTAGTTTTTATCCAGTTAAATCTATGTAAATATTGGTTCTTGATAAGGCAAATTAATTTCTCAGCAATTAGATGAATAGTGTGTGAGTGAGTGAATATTAAGGTCGCACTGTTTAGCTACACGAGAGATTTTGGCGATGGACCTCGTAAATTTGAGCCATGGTCAAGTGACGAGGACGATACCTGAGCTGCCCCCTCCGCCCCTCTCCTAACTATCACACCACAAATACTGGAGAACCTTTGAGCCCTCGACAGATTTAACATGCATCGTGCCCCTACACAGAGGGTCTTCGGGGGCACTAGCCACGAACTCAGGACATGCCTGCCATGAATCCGGTACTTTAGACACTAGCAATTAGATAAAAACCATCGTTTCTAGACCTCATAGGCTGTCTCTGATCATGAGAAAAACAAAAAATTCTCTTGAGGTTTAAACATTTTACATCCAATTATAGTGTAATTTCTAAAAGAAAATCACCAGCATACTGTTTTAATTTGTTTTTATTAAGGTATTTACATAAAATATGTAGACGATTTTCGAAATTAATAATTATTAATTTCCGCGTATTCGGTGGTAGGGCGGAAGAACAAAAGTAAATTGCTCTTGCTCTCGAAAATAAATTTTATATGGTATTTCGGGTATTTTATTTTTGATTTGTGTGTATTTTTTACTGGTTTATTATTTTATTACTATTTTGATTGTAAGCACCTTTTCTGTTTGTTATCTTCAACGGGGAACGGGGGCCCCCTAGAACCCTGGGGCCCTGGGCTGCAGCCCATTTAGCCCATACGTAGATCCGGCCTTGATCATACTGAATAGCTTTAAAAAATTAATGATATTCTTAAAGAAAAATTTTAACTGTTCAATATGAATACAAAAGACCTATTCACTCGACACGTATTTGGAACAATTTTCCTTGAAAGCAAACAATTCCGAACTATTTCTACCTAGTTGCTATAGCAACGGCTCCGAACAACTTTTTCCCAGTGAGCTGAAAAAATTGTTCCAAATAAAAATTGTTTGAAATTCCAGCCAATGGGGTTCTTCTGCGTCCTACGTTATAAACAAGATGGTGGTAAAGATGAAAGCACGGCTTCGTCAAACGCATCAGATATAAATTATAATATTGTACGGTGTCTAATATTTTAAACAGAGTGGTGCTCCATTTCTGTTTACGCCCGTCAACAAAAGTGCGCGAAATAAAAGAAATAATATTGAATGTTCGTTTTCCGAAGCAGAAAAATCGGTGAGTAATTTTTCAATGTAGAGATAGAGCGTGGCTGACATCAGAGCATGTCGTTTCGTTTACCGCAACCCTTCACCCTCAGCTGCGTGAAAAATTCAGGCGAAACGGTTGCTCTAAATATACGTGTGTGATGCCTTAAGTATTACATACAGTTAATCCCCAGAATGTAAATTTTTATACCCAGAAGTCTATCACAGAAACCTGTTATGAAATGCAGTTTTCTAATGTATAAAAAAAAATAGAAAATAGCTAACATTATATAAAGCATTTGAAAAAATTAACTGAATGGCTAATTTGACGTTCTAAATGGACTGATTTCGAAACGCTAAACTGTATTAAGTAATTTTACATTTATATGAATTTCATAACTTCAACAAAAAATTTATTTCATAAGAGTTACATGTTCCAAAATTCATATTGTCTTTTCATTTAGAAGTTACAAATAAAATAATAAACATAAGGTTTATTAATATGAGGATTACTTAAATAAAGCTGAATAAGTGATTAATATATAAAAAACTGATGAACAGGCAGTTTGCAAACTCTACCTCTGAGACATATGTATACACTGTTTAAACAATTAGCGATATTGTGAGTTCAGTATAAAGCAACCATTCAATCGATAACTTGTTTAACAAAAATGGAGTAGAAAAGATTAAAAGGAAAATTATGTCATGTACAAAGTTGGAAACATGAATTTTGTCTGACGTAGAAAATTACACGTTTTAGAAAAAGATTGAAAAGTGTTTAAAATAACAGAAATGATATTGTATGCAATCTTTTTATTACATGTTTTGCTACATGTTATCTATTTCCTTATCTATAGACCTTAAAAATTGCAATTAAAAAAATAATGCAAATAAACATAGAAATAGTACAAATAAGTGGAAGTGATGTTTTTTAAAGACTATCATAACGCGTGTTACTAAACTATAATTGCTGAAAAATAAGCATGAAATCTAAAACTCTAACTGTAAAATCGATATACATAAGAAAAAAGAAGTAGAAAAGCCCAATAATCAACAATTAGGTCTTTTCCGTGAAGATTAAAGGAAAAACTAAAAAATAAAACGGTATTAGCGTTGCTTTCACAAGTGTCGCAAAGGACTCCTATGGAGTTCTTTGTATGTTTCCGTTCATTGGTTATTTTTAAATTCGTCTTTTGAGTGTGAGAAAGCGATTATTAACTGTAATAAATCTTAAAAGTATTAGGGGAGTAAAACATTTTAGAACAAAATGCTATTGATTTTGAGAAATATTGAAATACTAGATACTAAAATTTTTCAATCTTAATCTACAAAACTTCCCAAATTTAAAGACAGTTTACAAACAAGGCACCTTCTCCTCGTATATATAACGTGCCACCAATATATAAGTATATATAATTTTCAAGTGCTTGAACAAAATGGAAGGACAATATTGCGCTATGCAGGGTCAGTTCCTGAAAGCGTCGTAAAAAGTTGCAGCAGTCAATTACCACAAATGGCCACTTCCTTCTTTTAAACGAAAATAAAAGTATGCGAGGAGAAGGTGTGACGGATCTATACGCGTTTCTACCAATTACTTCTTTTTTCTTTAATTCAAAATATTTATTTCAACCAACCTTCATCGAGAAACCAAACGTGATTTATGTAAATGAGGAATATTATATAAATTCGGTTTTCGCGAGTTGAAAGGGAGAGTGAAGTAAGAGGTCAAGTTAAGTTAAGTGAAGTAAAGTGAAGCAAGTGAGCTGTCGACACTTAGTTGTTGACAAGTTAAGCGAAGTTGATACGTTTGATGTGTGCAATGAGAAGAGGTTAGTGAAGACTGAAAAGCAGTGAAATTAAATGTTACGGAGCGTGGAACCATCGTCATTTGATCCAGCTAAAGATAGTGCCTGAAGTTCTCAGTGAAGGAACCGAAGGGTTAAGGAATTATGTAACGTAAAGTTGATTAAGTAAAAGCTGATTATTAGTGTGCGGCGTAGTTGTAAATAAGCGTATTTAAGCTATCTTAGATTCAGTTACAGTTCTGTAATATTATCCCCGCCTTTGTGTATCTCACCTCTGAACTCTACCATTGTTACATACCTTAATTAGTATTGTGTAGTGTTTGATCATAATCAGTAATAAGAATAAATATATCAAATTAGATTGGCATTATGTCTGTAGATTATTTAGTTCCTCCTACACATTCAGCCGGGTTTACAGATAGACAAGAGGGTTCGAATGAATGTAAGGGGTAACTGCAGGTTACCACAAATGAGCTAAATATTCAACCCTTTCTTCTTCATCTTTTCATATTATTTGAACATCGACAACAAAGAAATCCTTATCTGAGAGTGTGTAGAGAGATTTATAATTTTCATTCCCGTAAGCTGCATCTGAATGAGAAGAAATCTGGCGAAAACCATGAAAAAGCTAAAGTAGTAGGGGGGGGGGGGATCGGAATCGGGGAGGGGTTGAAAATGCATTTAATAAGTGTCATATAAAATAGGTTATAGCAACCCCTCTCCAATGTCAAGTATGAGGATATGATAGGTAAAGAGAAGTATTTGCCTCGAGCATTGATTTCAGAGTGGGGACAAACAAACTCCTTCCCATTTTCCCATTTAAAAGGAGATATTAACTAAACTGAGGAATCATTTTCGTCTTTTATTATAATCACTAAAATGGAAATTATTGAATATTGAATAAATGTAAAGCATAACAGAAAAATCAAAAGCACGAAGGAAGAGTTTCCTTTGATATCAAGGAAAATAAAGAAAATTAAGGAAGACATAAACAACAAAATATTTTTAGTGTGAGAGAACAATTAATTAAGACCTCTCATTCGGTATAATGGTTAGTGCTTTCGGTAACTGCTGCGCCGTTCCAATAAAATCATAATGAACTGAACAATTTTAAATTTTTGGCAAAATCTATTGAATATAGGCCTTTCCTTTTTCAGAAAACCTCTAAATGTTTGGGGAGAGATGCACCAAAACCGACACATTTTCAAAACTAATATTACAAATGAAAATTATTTGATTTCTTTCATGAGAACATTTAAGCTTTTTCTGGTGAAAGAAATTTCTTAACTTTAATCTTTTTTGAATAATTACATCAAAAGTTGAAAAAAGAAAACGATACTTTTAAAGTTATTTTATATTCCAGCCCAAGCCTAATTATATATATATGTGTGTATGTATAATTGCAGTTAATTCAATCTCTTGTAATTGAAATTAGTGTGGAATCCCAGGAAGTTAGATTTAGATGCATAAAAAATGTAATATATATGTCGTATGTTTCCTAATGTAAGCCAATCCGTGAATGGGCCGAAAGTTCAATTTTTATTTAAAAATTTAGCGAAAACTCGAAACCCTTATATTAGCCGAATTGGAAAAAAAAACTCCTGAAATTTTCAAAATTACTGTAAAATAAAATGCCAGAAGCCAACGACGATAGCTTTACTTCTGGTAACCCTATCTAGTGCTAATACATTTTTTCGATTAATATTAATTTGTTATTTTGTACACCATCTGTACTAATTTTACTGACTGCACCATTTTTTTTTTCTAATCAGAGTGAAGAGAAATTCGTATGATGTTAATTTCAAACTGCTAAAATGTTCGCGTTTGCTAAAAATTTTAATAACAATATAGCAGTTCACAGAATTTCTCTGTAAGTAAATAACAAGTTCTAAGGTGGATAAAAAAACATTTTGCATTAGGTTGAATGCCAAAATAACAAGGAATATCGCTTGATTGTCGACTTATGTTTCCTTCCCCCAGATATCCCAACTAGTCTAATGTTATCGGATTTAGGCTTAAGTCCACGAGGTCCATACCTAAGGTGGTAAATTTTTAGACGGCAAAAATTTGAAATCTATTTTGTTTCATAAGAACTGTAAGACCGAATTTTAATGCTTCTTTTCTTGCTTTGACAACCTCAAGATGTCAGTATTAAAAGCAGAGGCGGATTAAGGTAGTTGGAGGCCCCTGGCGGTAAAAGGTTTGAGGCCCATTGGCTCAAGAATCAAAAAACTAAAATAGTGAAAAGATCCGTTTACTTTCAATTTTCAAAATAAAATGTATTGATAATAATAAAACTTAACGGCCAAAGAAAAATCTTAACTGTTTAAATTAAAATAATAAAACCTTACTGAAGACCTTACAGTTTTTCTATACAACTTGATTTCTCTTTGGCAAATTCATCAATTATTTTTGATATATCTATTTTGTCCAAAACATTTTGTTCTGTATATAATATGGCCATGTTGTTCAATATGTGTTTTTTCTCCCATAGTACTTCTTAAATTATTTTTAACACGTTTTAAAACTGAAAAATATCTGTCACCTGATGCGTTCGATAACGGTATTGTTAAAAATATTTTCTCAAAAGTATTTCTACATTAGGATTTTTCTCTTGCAACTCGATACATTTTTAGTGGGGTTTTTCACTATATCTTTGCTTTGTTTTCTTTTCTTTTCTTGCTCCAACTCATATCGTTAAAATTAAAAGATTCAATATCGTCTTTCTAAAATCCTTTAATTTTTATATAGCTTTCTTTTTAATTTCAGATTATAATCTCTTGTCAAAAATTAACCACTAAGAGATTCAGCATGTTTTAAATGTTTTATTTAACACCTTTAATCCCCCCCCCCCAAAAAAAATACTTTTATTCCCTAAGAGAAGTATCTATTCAGAAGTTCTTTTTTCTTATTTTTGAGTACTACAGATAAAAAGAAACGACCCTTACAGTACTCGCATACGATGTGTAACATCTGAAATGTTACCGTAGTAAATTCGCAATAGCAACTTAAATCCTGAAAAAAAATGAATCGATTATGATTGGAAATAATTTTTTATGGAATAATTATATCTTTAATGAGAATTTTATTTAATTAACACAAGGAGTAATGCAATTTTTTTATCAAAAATAATTAATCTTGTTCAATTTGGGGAAGAGCAGTAATGATAATTAATGATAACTAAAATATGACATATATACTTGTGATTTCAAAGTATTTAAAAACCGTTGTGAAAAATAGCGTCAATAACAGTACCACTGTTAGTTGTCGAGACATTTCGATTTGTTTTCCTTTCGAGCTTGAGTTCATCATTCAAAAAAGCTATGAAAGGCTCGGCTTCTAGCAAACTGAAGTTAACTTTAAAATCACCACTCAAAATCATGGGAAGCGAGTGATAGTTTTTTTTTTTTTTTAAAAAAAAGAGCAGAATTACCTTCGGTATATGGTAAAAGTAAAAAATGCAGAAAATCATTAATTTTTTGAACCGTTTGATTCGGAGAAATGTATACGACCACCAAAATCACTGTTTGTCCATTTTCAAATAAGCATTCTGCCACACATATGTCCCCAATATCTTGACTATTAATACCCAGTCCACTTGTTTGACGATAAGTAATATCCATATGTCGAGCCACAATATGTGAGTTGTTCTGTTTACGATAGATCGCAACACCAGCTACTCTGTGGCCCGGTCGTTTAAATTGTACGCAGCAATCGAAGTCAGGTATTGAAGCACGTTCGTCATTGTCTAACCACGTCTCCGCCTGAAGGACTTAGCTTCTTCGCTGATCCTAAAGTGAGAAAATAAAAACAAAGATCTCACGGCCTAGATGGCAGGGGGTGGGGGATGGGAGTGGAGCCCCTCCCAAATGAAGGAGAAAAACAGAACTTCACTGAATAGCGCGCGCTTCCCCAACTTCCTGTTACGCATTTCCGTCCCTTTTCACGAAATCACTCGCTCAAATCTCCAGCAATCGAGAGGAAAGATGTTACACATCAAAAAAATTTACTTAGTTGCAAAGGCTCTTTTTCTTCTTATACACTGACTCCATCATACCAACTGTGTAATCTTTTTATTATCGCTGGATTGAGTTAATCTGTGCTTATCGAATTCTTTCTTTCGTTAGGCCCATGAGACAAATTTTCTTGAAGAATTCCCCAAGATTGATTCCTCTTTCTGTTCTCTGGATATTTACTTTGTTGTTCAAATAATCGTCAATAGTTTGGGGGAAATAAAAGCTTTTTCACGTTTCAATATGCTTACATAGAATTTTGATCAGTCAACGTGTTTGTGAATCTAGAGACAAGCCAGTCGGTTCGTTCTGTCGAATTAAATTTTAGGCAATGGCAACGTCAAATCTACCTCCTCATGTGAAACATCAATAAACAAAGATTTGTTTTGGATGCGTTGAAGAATGTGCTTGTGGTTTTGAATTAACTGAATTAAATGCGGTAGCATTTTTCAAAAAAGAACATCTGCGTTAAATGTTTATTTTATCAATGACTTCATCTTATTCTTAGGACTTAAGTTCTCATTTTAACTTTTTATCTTATAAATATAAAACTCATTTTACATAAAACAGAAATTATTTTTTACTTTATGTAAAATGTATGCTTTAAAACGTAACATAAAATTTTTATTTTCATCATATATACTATAAAGGTATTTTAAGAGTTAAACTTTATTTTGAGGGGAAATACCAGGCATCTAATGCGTTTCAAATGGAAAATGATTTAAGATATTTTGATAACAGAACTCTTGGTAGAAATCGGGCCGTCATGAGATGTGGAGAATCTGGTTTCGAATATCCGCCACATTCATTCCACTACTCACCTCATGCCTCTACAACAGGTATGATATTTAAAGACTTTTTTTTGTAGTAGTAGTAGTATATATGTTGCATATTTTATATATTGTGTCTAAAATTTTTCTAAATTGCTTCTTCCATGGCTAATGCTGATAATTGTATTCAATAAATATAATTTTATGAGATATATATGTTGCTAATTACCCTTATGTTTTATAGTCAATGTTAATAAACACCGAATGAAATACATAGTATGCATGTCTGTTTCAGACCCTGAGATTCATATTTCAAAAGCTTTAATGTTCTCTTCAATTTTTACATTTATAATATTGAAATCTTACTTTAATTTGATGTTTGATGCACCTGTATGTTTATACAACTTCAAATAAAAAAAATTATTTCTTAGATTAGGATAAGGGCATTTCACATTTATTGAGTTGTAGATCATATTGTTTCAACAAATATTAAATTGCATTATATTGATATTTCATAGTTCTTAAATTTTAAAACAATAAGTTTCTCATTTATAATAAATATATTTAAAAAAATGTTCTTGCTTTTAAGTCATTCGCTTAGAAAAATTCTTTAATAATTAAATGTAATATGCTTTTAGATTGTTTTCCTTAGATTCAAATGAAAATGCAATAAGGTTTTGCTATAAAAGAGAGAGAGTTACAAATTAGAAAATTTTGGATTAACATTATTAGAAAAGTAACTAAAAAATGCAAAATGTAGATTTATTAGTAATGAAATTTTAAATAAGCTTTTTTTAATTTAAAAAGCTCTACTTGTGAAAATAATTTCAATAAAACATTATTTGTAAAACTCTTTTAAAAGACTCTTAGGAGAAAGCCAATGTGTTCATAGGGCAAAAATGTGTCTGATGAATGAAGATTACCTGAAGTTTTATTATATTTTTAAGAAAGAAAGATAGATTTTTGTATGCTTTGAAATACATCTCATACTTGTTGATGAATCACTATGTTTATTTTACAAATAGCTTAAAGATTAAATCCAATTGAACATTAGCTTCTGGTTATTATGTAATAGGTTTTGTGAAAGTTAAATTTTGATCACATTCCCACAGTTATGATTCACTTAGTGAAAATGTAGTAATTGGTACACTCTTTCATTGTTTTTGTTTACAAATACAACTTTTCTTTTCTCTTTTCATTTCCTTTTTTTCAAGTTCTAGATATTTTCAGGATTTGTTTTAAGACTAAATGGGGAGTAGAATATAAAAGTGGTAAAAAAGGCCCATTTCTTTTCACAAAAAAGCAGAATCTTCTTGAACAAAAAAGAGAAAATATGAAATCTATTTGTGCAGAAATAATTAATTTTATTTAGGAAATAATGATCTTTGCTGTACAAACTTCCGATTTTTTTACTTCTGTTAACATCTCAGACGAAAGCAACAAGTGAGCTATTAGCAACAGACCTTGCAATTTTGAACCTCAGTCAAGTGACAAGGATGACATCTGAGTTGGTGCCCGTTGTCCAAACTTTCCCGCCACATCAATGTGAGGACTGTGAATCATGGTACAGTTTAATGTGTATCAGCCCCTTTACACAACATGTTTTTAGTGCCACCTGGATTTGAACTCTCAACTCACTGGCATGAGTTCATGATTATGACCACTTCCCTACCATGGCCATGCTGTACAAACTATGAAAAGTGTTTAAAACATTTTGTAATTAATTGTTAACATATAAATAAAAAAAAGGAAAGCTGATATTAAATGTTAATTGTGATTCAATGGACAGTCAGAATAGGTTGCTCCTATAAAACTATTCTCAAATGAGCATTGTGTAAGTGTGCATATATTTGATTGATACTTAGTCTCATTCAAGAAAATTAATTTATCTAGAGATAAATGTGCACTCTTGTTTGCGAAATCAACTGTTATGGATATCCAGACTGTTTATTCAGATCTCAAGAAATACACATGGGGTGGGAAAACTGTTAGATTAATTCATAAATGATGTATTTTGTTTATTTTCACCATCCACAACAGCAACAATTTTACCATTAATTATCTAGTATATATATATAGTAGTGTAATACATTTTCTTTAAAAATAATTTGGCCATGATAGCTTGAAATAAAAGTAGCTACCATGGCCAAATTACTTTTAGAAAATGTATTATACTACTATCATTCATTGTGTGGACCAAACAGCAGATAATGTATCACTATGCCTTTTCTTTAAAAAAAAAATTGATGCTGGAAAAGGGGAATGGAAAAAGTTTGATATAAAATACTTTTTTAAAGTTTATATTTTTTGCATTTTTCAATCTAGCTTCATACGTTAAACTCATTTTTTTTGTACAAAATTTTTGGATGGCCACATTTATTTAAAGGATGAATTCCATATAAATTTTTATCTTAAAATTAATTTCATTCCTGGGTTGGTATGGTTTATACATGTTCAATAAGAGACATGATCAAATTTTTTTTTCTCTTTTAGATCGACATCAAATTTCAACTATGGATTCCATTTAAAACTTTGCTGTCAGCATATATGTTTGGACTGTAAATAAAATTGCAAAATACAAAAATTGTGATTAACTTTCTGAAAATCTTTGTCAATTTTCAAATTCTTTGATCAAATTGAAAAATAAGACTGGTTTCTTTTTTTTTTTTTTATTCCAGGATTATATTTGACAAAAGTGATGAAGTACATTTTTGCGTGTGTGTTTGTCTGGGTTTACCATACTTTAAATTCGTTTGTATTGCATGCAGGCTGTAGGTTAGATATTCATGCTATAGAACTAAAGTTTTCCTTTTTTTATAGCATACTTTGAACCTACAGTCAAACTTCTTTAACTCATTTTAATTATGATGGTTCCATAAGAAGTATAATTATTTAAGTATTGAAATTTTTAAAAAATATTCAATAGTTTGCAATCAATAGATAATTAAAATTGTTTGAAAAAATTTATGTTCATTTTTTTTTGGATAATCAATATTAAACAAAATCTCTGTGCTTGATAGTCTTTTCAGAAATATCCTATCACTGTCATTGCCAGTTGAGGTAGTTGTCATGGAATTTAATGTGAAAATAAGTAAGATGAGACTCTAAACATGGGATGATTATTGATGCAAAAAGAGCTAGTTCATGCTCACATCTCTGAAATTAAAATTCTTTTAGGATTTTCTCACTTAAAAATACCTCAGATGCTTAGAGAGTGGCAGTTGAGGGCTTTTTTATTTGAAAAAGATTGTTGATTGGGAGAAGTGAAAGACAAATAGCATGCATACAGTTCACTGCAACAGATGGCAACAACATGACAAATTACTGCTGTATTCAATACAAGTGCATCCCAAAGTATATCCCAATGCTTAACAAGATAGACTTTGCAGAGACCATCAAAAGTGCCTTTAATATCACAGGAAAAGTGGATAAAGTGCTTGTTGTGATCTTAGGAACAATGACATTGGTCACCTGAGGACTGGAATAAAGTAGCCTGGTTTGATGAATCTCTTTTCCTGCTCTATCGTGCAGATAGCAGGATCTGGAATATGGTGCAAACAGCCATTATTCTTCATATTGACTCATGGTGCTGAGGAATGTTGGCCCCATGCTGGTATGACAACTCTGAGTAGGGCCAGATTGAATGAAGCTTTTAAGTAATCTTTTGATTTCTTCCCTCAAACACTCAAAAGGACTGAAGGTAAGGGATTGAGTTTACTGCTGATCAGGTTAAACTTTGATTAAAGTGCTCTCAATCCAGTTTTCTCAATCCCACAAAATAATAAGGTCCAATGTCCTGCTGAAAATGACCACCTTCATTAAGGAACATTATATCCATAAATGAGTAAAAATGATCAGCAACGATGTTGAAATGAACTAAACTGTTCAGCATATCATCCACAGATATATCAATAGACTCATTGTACTTTAGAAGAGCATTCCCCTCAATAAAATTCCACCTTCATCCAACTTGAAGAGTTGCAACTATTACAGGGAGGGTCTGGGAATTCAACTGGTGTGAAATATAACCTTTAAAAGTATTAGGAATTATATATAGGCTGAATTCAAAAAATATTATGTGTGTGTATGTGTGCATACAACATACAAGTTTCTATTTTAGATCAAAAATTTTAATTAAAGTATTTAAATTCAGAACATTTTTCATTCTGAATCAATATTTTTATGAAAATTTTATATTTAATGAAATATATAATTAAATTTAAAAACAGAAACTACATTTAAAGAGCAAAGCTTCTTTACTTTTCAGATATTTGAAGGATGGCCCAAAATTGTTTCTGTGAACTCTGCTAACAATTGTTAGACACTTTTGACACAAATATTCTTCATTCTTCTGATTATATCATTAAAATTCATTTCTTGAATGGTTTCACTGTAATAAATTTTCATACCTATACATTGTTTTTTTTTTTAAAGTATGGAGTCAGCTGAATGTGTTTCAAATTTATGATTTGAAACACATTCAGCTGACTCCATACTTTAAAGAGCACTGAAACTGAGACTATGCATTGTACTTCATAACTCAGTTTCAGTGCTATAAAAAACTTGAAATAAAATTTTTTAAGTTTTCAAACAGATCTCTTAAATGCATGGTCCTGTTAATTCAGTTTACTAATGTTTTACATAATTTGCTTGCTATAAATAATGAATATCTCATATTTATTGACCCAATTACATTTATAAGCTTTGAAATACTTTTATAAATTATATCCATATCCTTTTTGTTCATTTTGTGTCACGTGTTTAAGATGTGTTATGGTTGTGAAATGAGTTCATGTGTTACATTTCCTATTGTTTCTTTTTATTTGTGTGAAGATTTTAAAGTTTCATATTTTAAAATAAATTCATTGGGGCTAGGATTTTTCTTTTATCATTTTTATTACTTCCTCTTATTTTTCATGTTAAATATTCCTGTCACATTTTCTTTTAAATGTTGTTTTTGATTCGTTTGCAAATTTATGGATAAATTTTCATGTCCATTGCTTGTAATTTGCATTATAGTAATTATTATTTTGCTATTCATTTTTGTGTATTTGATTTTTATTACATTATGTAATGTTATAGGCCCTTTGCAAATAAATGATGACAGAGTGCCAGAATGGGAACTGCCTCGATCTTATCCTGTTGGCTACAGAACTGTTCATCCTGAATATATTCCAAGGCATTTAATACCTTCACAGCCTTCTCAAGCATGTTATTTGACTTCAAATACTTCAAGTGAATGGCACAGAGAAAACAACCCCAGAGTGCAGAAACCAGTTAAAAGTGAGGGAATCTAATGTGCTACTTTTTTAATGCAAATATTTTCTTTCACTTATGTTTATAAATTACGTATTGCAAAAAAGCCTGTAATGGCCACATGCTTGATCTTTTTTTTTTCAAAAATTTAATTCAGTTCATTTGAATTTTCATACAAACACTTTTTAATATGAAATTATCCAAAGAATTTAATTATTTATTGTTCATATGTATGCTTATAATTTTGCTCATAATGAATTTTTAAATGTATGCATTGTCAAATTATGCATTAAAAAGCATTGTGTTGATGATAAGAATGAAATTTAAACCTGATATCCATGAATTGCCTCTTTCAAGTAGAGCCTAGAAATGGATTTTTATTAGTAAGTTTTTCATTTGATAAAATAAACAAACCTGTAAATTTCTTCTTAAATATGTTTTGACTGTTGTTTCCACTGTCACATGCAATGGAAACAACATGCAAAGGAAAAGTTTGCAAACAAACAACAAAACTGGGGGGGGGGGAACAGGAATTGAGGGTTTTTTCTTAGAAATTTTAAATAGTTACTTGGTTTAAATTTTTTTAAATGACTAATGAAATTCTTGCTTACATATAGTTTTTAAGAACTGTAAAGATATTAAGTTGTGTTTTTTGAAAAAATTATCGTGTAATGAAGTAAATAACTTTTAGGGATTTTGTCAAATAATAATCTTCAAGAAGTTAATAGTTTTCTTTCTTTTACTGTAATAAAAAAAAATACTATCTCTTTTTACAAGATATATACATTTTCTTCAGTTATGCGTATGTAAATCTTTTCTTTAGAACTTACTCTCTGGTTGTTTTCTGTTGTTTTTGTTTGTTTTCTTGGTACACTTTCTTTCAAATCATTGTTTTGCATAATTTGTAAAATTAACTTTGAAATTTTGATGCATTTTTAACATTTGATGGTTATTAAAATTGTTTTTAAACTCAGAGTAACTCATATTTAAAAGAATAAAAACATTTCGGTATTTAAATGAAACATTTTTCAGTTATGGAAGGTTCTTACACAGTAATTTGATGTATATCTTTAATTTGAAAACTCTTTTATAGTCCTTGAATTTTAAGTCTATTTTAGGTTGTCCACAATCAACTTTTTTTTAAAAATTTGATTTTTACTGAATTAATTAATTAGTTCTGACTTGTAATTACAAAATTACTTGTTTTATACTTTTATGTGAGTTAAATGACTTTTGTCTTGGAAATTTTATGTAAAAGAGAAGTTAATATACATTTATAAAAAAAATTAAAATGCATCCTAAGATCAAAATTGCTTAAAATCATAATTTCTTGATTTCATTATAGTGATTAAAATTCTTCTAAGTGTAGTGTCTTCTGGCCTTTTTTTTTTAATTTCTCACAATGTATGTTATTGAAGTAATTCATATATCAGAAATCTATCTGGATTATACAAGTGCCCTCACCTTAACTATATCAATTACTCCATAGTAATTTTTTAATTTCAGTTTTTAAAAAATATAATGAAAATTAAGCGATATTAATGGCAATAGAAAATGTAGATAAGATTTCTAATTTATTTTATTACCTTTTCACTCCTTGTAATCTTTAATTTGTTAATAACTTTTTACTTTTTTAATTAGAAGAGGACATATGTGTAATGCTTATGAATAAAGTTGTACTCTGTGTGGAGTGTGAAAATCCCTCTCAAGCTACTGTACAAGAACTCATGGAATTAATCTTACTAGATGATCAAGATTTGTCTTTGCCAACAAGTGCAAGAGATGTGTTTTCTTTGTGGCTTGTTTCTCCTATGCTAGGTATTCATTTTTTACTATATTAATTTGTTTGGTTAAGTGGGCATGCATGCATTTTCACTAAATGAAACATTCAATAGGCAACATCAAGAAGCAGTGGCTAGAGCTAGAAATTTATGACTTTGGGTAAACAGAGATAGACTACAATGAATAATAAATTGCGTTCATTTTAAAATGATATTGGTAACATGGAGGGAGAATTGAGTCATTTCAGTAGGTTGTAGGGCCACAGTAGATAGTTTATACTCGAAGCAACATGTCTATTAACAGAGACAGTGAGAGTACAAATGGTGACCTGTGTCAATCATTTACCAGAATTCATTTTCTGGTAAATGGTGATGGCAGGATATGCGAGCAGAGTTCAAACATGTCCCAGACGAATTCGATTGGTGAGAGATCAGTAGGGAACCGTGGTCCCATTGGGCACCTGCTCATTTTAGAGGGCATACTGGCTGATGCATGTCGTTTGCGACCAGGCGGTATTCTTCTGGTAAAAGAAATTGTACTTCTTGTGAAGGAAGTGTAGTACACGGGCTCAGCATATCATTGACGTATCATAGTGCTCAGAATATGAATTGGACGTTATGTGCTATCGTATAGAATGGCACTCCAAATCAAAGATGGCATTCCACAAATGCGGCTGGATTAGACTTATCATCACTTCGATGGCACCCTCCAGTTACTCAGTGACTATCACTGGTCAAAGAGAAACATAGTTTGCTTAAAATTTGGCTCTGTTCCTTTACTGCCATCCACATTGCTCCACTCTAGTGGTCAGCATTGTGGTGTCAATGATAGTCTTAGTAAATGCCATAAGTGCAGACCGCTAGCAACCAATCGATGATCAATGCTTCTTGTCAATATGGGAACATCAAGAGTTTTCGACACATGCTCTAAAATGGCAGCAGAAGTGACTTATCAATGGATGTGTCGATCCATACTTGCTAACATTTTTCTGGCCTCACTTGCACTCTTCAAGTTAGCCACAATGTCATTTCAAACATGCTTGCCACGGTTGATGCGCCTTGGATACCTCTAGGTCGATGTCAACTGTGATTTGTTGTATATTACCACCTTGTTCTCTCGGCTCATTCATTATGCTCGGAACAAAATTGTCTGTCTATGAGAATTGCTTTTTTTTTATGGTGGCCTGGCATTCTTTACTATCAATCTATGTTCTAAGATGAGAAAAATTATACAATGGTTTACTTCGTAGAAATAACATGGACGTTTTTCTCTTTATGTACTTTTCAATATGATCCTTAGAGCTGTGCTTATCACATCATTAGTGTGATGTGCCTACCCTGGAATTTGCATGTCTATCTAGCCACTTGGTGTTTTACTTTCAATGTCATGGTAGTGTATACACTAACTGGCCAAAAATATCCGGACACCCAGTGGTATAGACTTAAAGCGTCCTGGGGCACATATTAATATGATGTTGGTCCCCCTTTGGCATGGATGACAGCCTTCACACATTTGGGAAGACTTTCCACCAATTTTTGATAGGTGACCATAGGAATTGCCTTTCAGGCGTCCATCACAGCTGAAGTGAGTGCTTGCAGTGAGAATGGTCGATTTGGCTGGCTATGTAATCTGCTCTCTAATTCATCCCAAAGTGTTCTATGGGATTAAGATCGGGACTCTGAGAAGGCCAGTCCAGTGTTTGAACACCGATTTCGTCAAACCACGTCTGTGCAAGCCTCGATGTGTGAATGGAGCAGTTATCCTGCTGGAAGAGAAATGGACCTTCCCTGAAATATTGCCATAGAGTTGGGAGTGCAGCATTGTCCAGAATGTCCACATACATCTCAGAGTTCATGTTTCCAATCACAGGAACTAACGGACCCAGGCCAAACCACGAGAAACACTCCCACACCATTATGCTTCCACCACCAAACTTAACAGTTGGCACAATGCAGTCACTAAAGAAACGTTCGCCGGGCATCCGCCAAACCCCAATGAGTTCATCTGACTTCCAGACTGTAAAGCGAGATTCATCACTCCAAAGAACAGTTTTCCACATGTCCACAGTCCAATGATGGTGAGCTCTACACCATTGCAATCGATGCTTCGCATTCTGTCGAGTGATGTTTGGCTTGTGAGCGGCTATGGAATCCCAAGTTTTTTAACTCTCGACGAACAATCCTGCTGCTAAAACTAATTCCGGATGAACTTTGGAACTCCTGAGAAACTTCCACCAACGAGGACTTGCGATTTTGTTTCACTACCCTTTTTGGAGTTCTGCGGCTATGTTCACCAAGTATTTTTGGCCTACCAGTTCGTTTTTCTGCCGTTTCACTGCCTCGATGTTTCCACTTCACAATTACATCACTCACAGTGGATTTAGGTTTCTGTAGAATGTCCATAATCTTACGAACTGATTTTCCACAAAGGTGGCATCCCACTATACTGCCACGATCGAACTCACTAAGCTCCTTTTTGACTTACTCATTGCCTCACAAATGCATAAATACAATCTGACAAACCACTACCAACACTTTTATAGCTTTCAATTACGTACCAAATTGTGTCACTCACCAGAACCACTTTTTTAATGGGTGTCCGGATACTTTTAGCCAGATAGTGTATATCATATTATGAAATAAGCATTTTTTAGTGTAATTAGTTTATATATTTTTGTACTTTTTGATAGCAAATGTAAAATGTTGGATGGAGTTGTTTGTATGTATATATGGACAATTTAGGTAAGTATTTGTATATTTTGATGAAAACATTGCTTCCTTCAGGAGATGCTTTGATATAGTTTAGCCATAATGAGCATTTGTGCCATTAACCAATGCATTCCCAATTTAGAAAATGCTGTTTTCCAGAACTGTAACACACTGATTCTTACAGCTTAAACCTGTTCATGCATTTTTTAAAGAGGATGCTGACAAAGTCACATATCATTTTCCTGACCTCAAAATTATTGTACCAACCTAATCTGTTTTAGAGTACAGTGTGGGTAGCTGATATCTCCTCTAGCCTATTTTTGGTGCTTTTTCAATATCTCCAAGAAGAATGGTTTAATATATCATTAAAAATTGTACAAGATTGGTACAATTCCATTCCTAGGTACTTTCAGTGCACTTTGTATGTAAAGGTGGTCCTATCTCTTAATATAGAGTATAGGAATATATATATATACACACATTCACACACATTTTTTCATAGTATTGTAGAATTTCTGAACCTATAATTTTTTATGATTATTTCAGAACAGTGTAAAGTCAGTTTTTTCTGGATTCATTCAACATAGGTTGTTTTTCATTAATTTAATTTTCATTTAAAGTATGTACTCTAATTTATAACTTTTACATATGAATATGTATATTTTTCCTTGTAAGTTTGGGAAGCAATTTATCCATGGGGAATTTTTCCTTGAAAGAAAATTCTTCATATAGCATTGATATATAATTAAAAATTTGTTAATCTAATCTATTAACATCATTGATAAAGATATTTTGCATTCTTAATATTCATATCAATATAGACCAGGATTATGAGTTGATGACATGAAAGAAAGAAAATCATTTACTTGTGTACTGTTTACATCTGTAATTTTATGCAATATTAAACCTATACGCACACACAAGAATATTATTTCACTTATGTTCATGTGTGATTTTTGGATATAATTTAGGTCATAGACAATTTCATTTTATGTTTTTATTTATAATTTTTAAATTTCTCATGTTTAAATAAAAATCTGATTTTGTAAATATTTATATGCATATTTCCCAAAATATCCTAAATAAGAATTCACTATTACAATTTTCAGGACTAAAAGTAGTTGCTACTTATTAAACATGAAATAGCACTGTCACAGGTGGAATTAAGATTGATTTGTAATTTGTATTTTTTTTATTGGTTAAAAAAGTTACAGTTGTCTTTTGGCTTATTTCCCTTGCTTTTGATATAATTACATAATTTGCATGGTTTAGAATTTCCATTTATCATAAATGTCATTGTTATCCATTAACATTGCACATATACATTTAATTCTTTTTGTTTATTTTGTGAATTTTGCAGAGTTGCAGTTAACCAGCTTTCAACGCCCCTATCATACACGCCAGCAATGGATGACTTTACTCTTAAAATACACTTCTGCTTCAACTAAACATTTAGACAAGGGTAAATTAAAGCTTTTTAATCTTTTATAGATAATTTATAAAATTCTCAAGATCATATGTGAGAGGAACTTTTTTAGTCGGAAGTCTGTACTATAAGTTTTGCATCCTCAATAAAACTGCATTAGTTTATTTATATACTAATAAGAATGTTTTTAAAATTTTGGTTATGCATAATTTCAAAATTTTATAATTTAAATCAAATGGGAACTTTGGTATGTACTTTGATGTCACTAAAACTATAATCTAGGCTTATAAAATTATATTTAGATTTTTTTAGTAGACCTTGATATAAACAACATACACAAATAGAAACTTTTAACTTCCTAACATTTTAGCTGTGGTGGACTGTAGGATAACATATATTTTTTAATTAAAAAATATAAAAACTTATTTTGAATCAATTTGGTGTATATTTTGACTGTTGATGGCTTATAAGGGTGCTAGTTCCCCTCCTCTGATCCAGATTAATAATTTTTCAAAACTGTCTTCTTGTATTGTTAAAGAATAGGATGTTTAATACTTTATCAACTTGGAAAGTGTATGTTATTGTTAACCAATTTTTTATATGTTTGTTTCCGTTTTTGTTTAAATCAATTAGTTTTTCTTTTAAAAATATGTTACTTCTGCATTCTGATCTTAAGCATTTTAAGTTTTTCATTTTAAACTGAACACACAACTGCTGTTTTTAAATTAAAGGATTATAGTGTTGTATAAATGAATGAACATTTGCATATAATAGGTGTGGTGGTGGTGGGGTATATTTATCAGTAAAAAGTGTTCTAAATTCTGGTCCTGCTCTTAACCTTAGATGAAATGAGCCTTGCTTAAAAGTGAATGTCTGTATTTTAGTCTTGTTGATAAAAGGTACTGTAGTTCTGTTTGAAATGTACAATTATTTTTCTCTGTATTTAATGTTACTAATTTGTTTTCTAAGTCTTTCATTTACTACATATTTATTGCAGAATTTTATTTATAAAAAAACGTTACATATCAGAATTTTTGTGCTGCAACTAACTTCTAACTAGAATCTTTCTTAAAAGTTCAAATATTTTCTTGTTAGATGATTTAAGCAAACATTAAATGTAATTTATGATTTCTGCATAAAGCTGAGCGTGAAATTTCTCCCTGGGGAAATTTTATTTATGGTAAAATACAGGAGTGGCAAAAAGTCCTAAACACACTCATTTTTTTACCTAATTTTTAAGTTTGATGTAATTTTTTTTCTTTTGTAATTATCGCACTATATTAATTATTGTCATTAATTCTAATTGATTTTTTCATGACTATTTCAAATCTGTTTGTAGATTTTGTAAAAAGTAAATAGTTCTATTGATATTTTAGAAAAACAATGATAAGACAAGTACAGGGTTATTGTAGTGTAATAAGAAATATTTTTTTAATTAATGAAATGTTCCATTATTCCAACTAATTAGAGAGCATAAGTGATAAAGTGTTGAAAACAGAATATGGTGTGTTTTTTAGTGCATCTAAAGCAGTTTTGTGTTATAATTTGAAGTGCGTGGGAGATAATATTGGAATTATGAATAAATTTTTGTTTCTGCCTTATAATGAAAGATGCAAAATACTACTTTTGAAGAAAGAAAGCAACATTCTATTGCAAACAGGAAGCAATATGGACGACCTAGAAAAAGAACTTTGCATGTATACAGGGTATTGCACAGGATTTTACTTTCAAACAGAAAGCTTAATTCACAGCAAACCTTGAAATAATTGATTTTTACATTGATTGTGAATGTGTGCCTAATAACTGAGAGAAAGACTGCTGAAAATTGAATTGCGATGCTTCAAAGCTCACTCAAAACCATTACTTACTGATTGGTGCAGGCAAGTGTTCATTAATTATGGGCTTAGACAAGGTAATATTTGATGATGGAAGTCAGTTTTGTGCTTTAGGTAACAAATACAGTGCCTATTTAAGACAACACATTCTAAGAATTTAGTCCACAATAACGCATCCGATGAAAGTGATGATATGAGGCTGTGTGTCTTCTCATGTCTTCACATCGTGCAGAGATAACCAGGGAATACTACAAAATGAATTGCTACAAACAGTGAAAGAATTTTTTGAAGATCTTTCTTGGAATTTTCAGGACAATAATGTTCCAAGTCTCCGTGTAAAAATAGTCCAAAAATAGTTAAAAGACAATACTTTAAATAAAATGACCTAGATAGGACAGTCCTCAGATATTATTCCAATACAGAACCTATGGCATAACATTGGTTATGATATTCAGAAGGAAAAACCTTCAAACAAACATCAGTTAATTGAAGTACGAGAGCAATTCGGAAACTGCCATTTGAGCGCAGCGCTGGAAGTGTGGTTCGAAGCACCCTCAATGAAATGCACGAGCAATCTCTGATTCAGTAAGCTTTCAGTTTATGAGGGAGAGTATCGTAGGGCCAAGAGTTTGCTAGTTATAGCGCGACAAAATGTGTGCCACCATAGAAAATCCCAGGAATCTCAACTCTTCATCAAAATATTGTCCAGGAAAAAGGATAATCCATCGATTCCGAATAATCAGTTAAATTTTCAATTTATGTTCCACTTAACTTTCCAAAATGACACCCGTGGCACCAAAAAATATTTCGTCTATTGGTGGTATATCCACATTTCAAATATCAGTCCTTATTTCGGTTTTGAAATGTTTATTATTACTATACGTTACAACACACACACACAACATTAAATATTCATTAAAAAAATGTCTGTTTTGTTGATAGGCACATCACCGATTTTGGATCTCCGCAACCGGTCACAATTGTTTACAGACTGATTGAATTCCCCATTGGTTAGGGAGAGTTCACTCAAATTTTCCTTTAGTGATTACTGTGTAACAAGTTGCCACAGTCATTACTGTATAACCTTTTTTTCTGATAAGAGATAAATCTCGTTTTTAGATGAAATCCTGAGAGATGTGAAAAAAGTCTTTAGATAACAATCTTCACATCATTAAGATCATCAATGATTTTTTAGCTGAAAGATTTCTGAGAATAAGGTATATTAAGTAAAATCTCTTGCAATTAAATCAAAATTATTGTTTGACCACAGTAATGTGGGCCTTTCACTATCAGGATCGTAGATAACACCATGCTAATTTTCAAGACTAGTGAAATTTGAGTCATGCTCTTATCCTGCCATCAGTATGTATAATATTTAGTCTGGTCTCTTCAATTAGGTAATATTTTGATACCAGTACCTGTGAAGTGCAATCTGCAGAGGTACTCTCGGGGAACACTTGGTTTCTATCTTATAGCGATGTTATGAATTTGGATAGAGATGCTATACTTTTCTGCTTTAGTTGAAATTATGATGTGGTTGCTAATACTTTTCTTCTTTGTTAACGTTGAATTACCGAGTGAACTGTTACTGAATGGATTTTGGTACATCTATTTTCTGTTTGCCTGCAATGGCCCCACTCATCTATGCTCATTCACAGCAGTTGGCTCCTGCGCGAATGGTTTTCACCAGTATCAATGTATTTATGGTGCACCTGTGACTCATTGGCTCACAAAAATCTCTGTACCTGAACTTTTTCTGAGACGAAGTTACTGATTCTGAAATCAACAACAATTTGTCTATCAACTATTGCTCAGATCTTTTGTCTTGCCCATACTATTTATATATATCTGACTGTTACTGATTCTCGCTGCATCACTCTTTATAATGTCAGATAACTGTTTATATCAAATGCTTTCCATTTATATAGCCACCTGCCCCATCACATTTGTTGAATTCCATCTGTTTCTAATTTAATTTTTCTTCATTTTATACCCATTCTGGTTTCAATACTGCTTTCATAGGCAGCAAACAAAATGGTTTTATTCACATTAGTCTACTTACAACAGCTACTTTTTCTTTTTGTTTCTTTTTGCTTCCATTTGCCAATCTCACTCTGAAAATGCTATGGTTCATTTTTCAAAATTCACTTATTTTCAAATTATTTGGGGGTATTCAATCAGATGAACAAGCTTTGTTCATCTGATTTAATGTTGAAAATGTTAAAATGTTTAATGTTGAAAATGTTTATGTCGTTTTTTACTGAAGAAGAGAGCTAGTTTTCATTTTATCATGCATGCAAGCTGTATGCCTGTAAATTGTTTGCAATAAAAATCTTTAGTTTTTTAAAATTAAGTAGTATGGTTTTTAAACAAATAATTGGTTAGCATTTTTCAGAAACCTCATTTAAAAGTAACTTATTGGCCTTGTATATTTTAGAAACAGTTAAAAATTTTCAAATGAGAAATTATACTTAAAAATATAAACAATGAATTATTTGGTTGTTGTAATCATTTTATTTTCCCTTAAAAAAGTGATAAAAATATGTATGGTTTGTTTATTTGCATGAAGTTGATAAAATAATACACCATTCACCATGATTTTGAAATAAAAATGAACCCTAACTACATAAAAACCATTACAGAAAAATTCGTCTTCCCTTAAATTACTCGACATTAAGCTTCATTAAACTTGCTTTATCTGCTGCAAATATTTATTTAATCAATTTATTACAAGTTTCCTTTTTAAACTTTAATTCCCTACATCCACACCAGAGGGAATTACGATTTAAAATAAAAGTGTTAATTCATTGCTTCCTTCCATGTGTAAATGAAATAGAACCTTTGAAGATAAAAAAAAATCAGCTACTCCCTATCCAGTGGTAGGCAGAAATTTTACCACCATATTACAAGGAAACATGCTTGAGTTAGTATACTTGAGGTTCATTTGAACTTCTATATTATTACGTTGTTAATCATTATAAATCTTCATCCTCTAACGTTTTTCTATAGGTAACAAAGTGTGGAGTCATGTCTCTCTTAATTTTTTTATTGAAATTCTTAAGCCAGCATAGAAAGTGAAAAGCAATTTGATTCATCACTTTATTAAAAATAAGCATTGCTTACTAACTTTCAAATAATTTTAGTTGTCTCATGAAAACAGTTGTACTACTATTATTATTATTATTAGCAGTTCATCCCACAAAGTTTTGATCAGTTAACTGCCAAGATGCAGTTTTCCATTGAAATACAGTAGAACGTCGTTTATCCGAATCAATCGGGACCGGACACCGTTCGGATACGTGATTGTTCGGATAACCGAAAACCATGTATACACTATACAAATATTGAAAATCATCGCAAGCGGGAAACGTGCTTGAAGAAAAATGTCGCAATTTTACCTTGATTGTAGAAAATAATCACTTATTTTTCGCTGTACCATTGTACATCTTCGTTTTTTCAATGCAAGGTCTCTGATTATCTTCAGCAGTAGTAGTGGAGTAGGACAGCACTCTGATTGTTGTTCGTACGCAGAAACGCGTCAGAATTTGCTACTTTTGTTGTTGTTGTCCTCGTCTTCCGTTTCATCGTCGACAGGGTCGAATTTTTCGTGCAAGGAAGTTAAAATCTCGTCATCGTGTAGCATTTGAAATCCAAAGTCTTCTGCATCGTATGCTATTCAGGTTTCTATATGAACAAAACTCATCAAAAGAGCCCGTATACACCCTCTCACTTGGAAACAAACTGACCTAATATTCTGCACAGATGTTTACCAAATCACACCACTGAAATTCCCCAAATATCCCTCACCTTGAGGTTTCCCGTCACTTTGACCTCACACGAAACAACTGTTGAGCAATGCACTGTTCGAAAAAGTATCCGGATTTTGGTTCGGATGTTTGACACTCCGGATAATAAACATTCAAATAAACGACGTTCTACTGTACAGACAAAAAGACTGAGATACAGTTTGTTGATAACTCCAACACTTAAGTGGACTCAAAAGTCTAACACCATAACACTTATTGATCATGACACAATCACGACACAGTTTTCTTGTCGACTGGCATTTATTAAAATTACTCATAACTTCTTTTACATTTGCATCGAAATTGCAGGGCATGCACAGTTGGGATTGCGCAAACACAGTTCATACATGCATTACTACAGACACAATAACACACTCTTATCTCTTAATTACACAGATAGCGCTTCGTGTATGCCGTGAATTGACATACCGCCCCACATTGCACTGGTTACACCATGTGAACTCTGTATTAGTTATTTACACAAAATATATTTAAATTGTTCATCACTCAAATTGCACAAAAGACACTTAAAGAAATGCACTATATTCATTGAAAATAAAAATAATAATTCACTTGAATTAATTAAAACAAACAAAAAAATAAATTAAGCATAATTGATAAGTCTGTGAATAAAGAAGAAACTGTAAATCAGAATGGCGGAAACGTGATATGCGAGTGTAAAATGTTTTTAAAATAAGGAAGCAAATCAAAAGAATGATAATAATTAATTTTATTATCCAAAGTAGCAGTTTGAAAGAAAACTTAGCATAGCAAGGATTCACACTTTAAAGAAATAATGTAAGAAAACATTAAATAAAATACTGATGCTGCAGTTTAATAAGGCGTGTGGTCACCTCTGACAGCCAGGCACGCTGCACAGCGATTTACCATACTTGCTATGAGATGATGAATGAGTTGTGGGTTCGAACGGTTCCAAGCTTCTTGGAGAGCTCTTTTCAGTTCTGTAACGGAGCTTGGTGGGTGCGAAAGGGCTGCAATTTGTCTCCCGAGCATATCCCATACATGCTCGATAGGATTTAAATCAGGGGAGTTCGCAGGCCACGACATGCGTTGGATGTTTTCCGTTTCAAGGAAGTGATCAATCAGCACCGCTTGGTGATATGGCGTACTATCATCCACATGAATATGAAGTCAGGACCGACAGCTCCTCGAAACAAGCAAACATAAGGCTCAAGAACTTCGTCTCTGTTTCTTTGAGCAGTCACATACCCCGTGTCAAAGAAATGGAGGTCTGTGCAGGCCGTCCATCATGATGCCTTCCCATACCATTACTCCCCTTGATGGAAAATGATGTCTTTCTGTTGTGTTTCTTGGTTCAAGACGTGTTCCATGTTCTCTTCATATCGTTACCCGCCGAGAATCACTACTCAGACTAAACCGGGACTCGTCTCTGAACATCACATTGGCCCAATCTCCCCCACTCCAATGTTGATGTGTTAGCACTACTTACCTTAAATATTCTTATCTTCGGCCATAATATATTTTCTTTCTCCAATATACATATTTATCTTAATTTACTTTAGCATTTTTTAATTAATTTTAACATTAAAAGAATATTTTATTTTGCAGCCGATAAGCGGAGTTAAAAAAAAAAAAACGTTTTCAGTTATGCAAAGTATTTTTATTCAAATATCGGGAGGAATGACGTCATACGTTGATGTCATTCTTACGTTAGCTGAACAGGTGTTTTAGAAAAATTCGAATAACTCTCTCTTTTTTTTCTTTTTTTTTTTTGGACGGGAATAGCATCAGAGCTGCTTCGTAAAACTTGAATTGTATCAGAAAGGGAATGGGTAAATAATTATTTTATTTTGTCTTTCTTTTAACAATTAAAGAGCTACCATAATTTCTTTTTTGTAAGTAACTTTTTCTTTTTTTAAAAGTACTATTTGATTTAATTATTTTTATCGTTTAGCTGAAATAAAAAGAGTTTATTTCTTAATAACGTTTGTTCCTTTTTTGATCACTTATTGTGCACTGTGAATGATGTGTTTTTCTTTTTAGCCATTTCTTACTTCAGCAAACGCTGTCCTGCCATAAATACTCTGCTAAATGCTTTTACCTACTAATGAGTTTTAATAACTCGTTGGCGTTTTATGGGCATTTAATTTAGTATACGCCAACAAATAAGGTTATGGGCTTGATGTACTGAGATGGTAATCATGAATACAGTGTGTGGTCTTATAGTATATTAGAAATATTTTCGTTCGGGGGGGGGGGCGATAGTGTAAGAAGATTTTTATATCGGCGATTTGCACTTAGAATTTTTCTAGAGTGATTTAAGGTAAAATATGAAGAATTATATCAATAGCTCTATTTTTAGAATTTTTTTTTTTAATTCTGAATTTTTTTGAGCATTTGGTAAAAGTTAGATTTTTTTTATTACCCATTCCCTGATCATGGCGAGTTATTCCATTCCAAAATTGGAAGGTCAAAATTATGTCAGCTGGGCCAATGATGTTCAATATCTCTTGATGGAGAGACAAGTATGGAACATAGTAGATGAAAAAGAGATTGAGCCAAAGTTAGATGCATCAACAGATGCCGAAGCAGTAAAGGAAGTTAAGAATTTTAAGGCCCGTAAGCAAATAGCGATGTCTGTAATCTATTTGAACATAGATTCCTCACATAGAAGGATAGTAGAAAGAATTGATGATCCAGTTGAAGCTTGGAAAGTCCTCAAAACGTATTATCAGCCAGATTCTAAAACCCACCACATGGAGGTATATTCTTCACTGATGAATTGCCATATATTATCTGAAGAGTCCATTAGCCTATTTTCAACAAGATTACTGAGAATATACGAACAATTACGAGAATTAGATGAAGATTTTAGTGACTTTCCAATTACTAAGATATCTGCCTCCTCAATTCGACTCCATAGTCCAAACCATCCTTCGATTAGACGATGTGAAGTTTGTCTATAAAGATGTTGTTGCCGAATTAGTAGCTGAAGAAGCAAGATTGAAATTGAGAAATATGGACATGAATAAAGAAATTGCTGCCCAGTCTACCAGAATGGTGTCAAAGAAAAGGAGCATAAAGACTTGTTATCAGTGCAAGAGTCCAGATCACCTGAAAAAGAACTGTCCGGAGCTGACGTCGAGACGGACTACAATGAACAATTCCTACAGATCACCGAGATGCCATTTCACTCCTAGGAATGTTAAAGGATCCTATCAACATGGAAAAAGATGCCAGTCACCTACCAGACAGAGACAATCCCGGAACAACCACAGATGTAGCAACCAGACTCCTAATCAACGTAATAACTTCCACCACAGAGACGTAAGTCTCGAGGCAGGTAAATACTCTAATTTTATAACTACTAGTCTAAATATTGTGGATGAGAGTGCTGACTGGGTTTTTGATACAGCAGCCTCTCACCATTTTTGTAGAAATAGAGATTATTTTGATGAATTCTACCCTACTACAAATGAAGAAATGTCTGTTGCCATTGAAGGTATAAATAGTCCCATTGAGGGGATAGGAACTGTTAACTTAAAATTTGGTTCAATGACTATAATTTTAACCAATGTGATATATTCTCCTAAATTGAGAAGAAATCTTATATCTGGTCCTCAATTGGGGGATAAAAAGGGTATATCTTTCTGTAATTGTAGAGGTGAGGTGGAGATCACAGAAGATGGTAAAGTTTTATTTTCTGCATATTTAAAAAACGGTGTTTATCATCTTTACCCTAAAGTTCTTGGGCCTCGAAAGAGAGTAACTTTTGAAGCATCTACACTTATGGATAAAAAGTTGGAATTCTGGCATAAACGACTGGCACATGTCAGTCCATCAGTAATATCACGAACAGTTAAAGAGAGCGGTGCTAGAGGGCTACCTAATTTTAAAAACTTTGAGTTAAAATGTGAGCCATGCTAGCTGAACAAACAATGTAGAGTATCATTCAAGAGGCAGGAAGGGACTGTCTCTTGATCGCGCAGACCACTTGAGTTACTTTATGGGGATGTCTGAGGGCCATGTAACAAGATTGGTAGGATGGGAGAGAAATATTTTTTAGCTATCATTGATGATTTTTCAAGAAAAGCAGCTGTATACCCATTAAGGGAAAAATCCGAAGTGTTTGAAGTCGTTAGACGACATATCACACGCGTTGAGAATTTCCTTGATTTAAAAGTAAAACACTTCCGGTCGGATAACGGTAGTGAATTTGAAAAAAAAAGGTTTGAAACTTATTTTAGTAGTAAGGGAATACATGTGGAATTAACCAACACATATTCGCCTGAACAAAACGGGGTGACCGAACGGTACAATCAAACTGTTGCCGCTGGAGCCAGAACATTGTTAAGCGAAAGTGGAATGAGCCACGAATTTTGGCCTGAAGCTATGCTTCATTTTACATATACTTTTAACCGTGTTTGTCATAAGGGACAAACGAAAACACCATTTGAACTATTTTCAGGTAATAAAACCATCTGTAAGACATTTGAAACCATTTGGTTGCACAGCATATGTAGGAATTCCTAAACAAAAACGATCTAAGCTTGACCCCAGGGCTGTGAAAGGTCAGATAATCGGTTATGCTTTCCGAACGAGGGGTTACCGTATCTGGATTCCTGAATGGAATAAAGTTGTAGAAACTAAAAATGTTTCTTTTGAAGAGTCGATTCCATTTCAAAAGCCACACAGTGGAGCAGTGTTGGAACCCGTGTATTTGAAGTTTGAGCCATTTGAACCATTCCCTGATGAGGATTCGAGACACGAACGCATCGTAAAGGATGCATCTGATAAGTCCTCCGTAGCTACACCTGAATCATCTGAAGATGAAACTGATGAAGACTCATCAGATACTCATAAACCAAGCACCAAAACTGTCAACTGGTTCAGGAAACTTGTTCCTAGACCAGATGGTAGCCGTACGGATGTCTACTATTACCAGGAAGGATGTACTAAAAGATTAAGGACTCTCAAAGACATCGAAAAATATTGCAAAGATCACAATTTAACATTTGATTCTGATATTTTTAACTTTTCACAATCCGATACGTTCCACGGGGTTATAGATGGTTCGAAGGAGGTCGCAAGTTCAAGTCTTAGTCAAACATGACTATATGACCTGAAAATCCCCAAAACATATAAACAGGCTATGAAATCCGAGCAAAGAGAAGAATGGGAGAAAGCCATGTCAAGCGAAATTGAAACCATGCATAACAGGGGAGTATGGCATTTAGAAAAACTACCAGAAGGTAAAAATCCCATTGGGTGCAGATGGGTTTACACTGTAAGAAGAAACGAAAATGGTGAAATAGTACGTTTCAAAGCTAGATTAGTGGCACAGGGGTTCAAGCAGGTGAAAGGAGAATCCTACGAGGAAACGTTTAGTTCCGTAGTGAATTTTGGTATAATAAGACTTTTATTTTCACTCTTGGTATCATACCTAGGCTGGACCCATTTACAAATGGATATTGTTGGTGCCTATCTTTATGCACCATTGAAAGAAGTAATTTATATGGAACAACCCCAGGGATTCAAAGAACAAGGCAAAGATAATTTATATTGCCGGTTAGATCGTGCTCTGTATGGACTCCACCAGAGTGGGCGTCTGGGGTTTTACGAGTTGCACGAAGTATTGACCCGTTTACATTTTAAAAAGCTTGACTGGTGTAACTGCACATATGTTTTTAACTCTGACCTTGTATTGACTTTGTATGTTGATGATATTGTTTGTTTCGGACGAAATAGTATTGTAATAGATAAAGTGGTAAATTTTTTAAAAGGACATTTTGATTTAAAAGTACTAGGTAAAACCCAGAAGTTACTAGGGGTTGAATTTGAGGAAGAAAATGGTTGCCTAGTAATTCATCAAAAATCCTATATTGAAGAAGTGTGTGATAGGTTTAAAAATTTCAAATTTCCTATTTCTTCACTCCCCATTAGTAAAGGGTGTATTTACTCTAAACTTAGTTGTCCACAGTCCGAACAAGAAATTGCGGAAATGGCTAAACTGCCTTATCGTAGTGTCTTGGGATGTTTATCTTTCATAGCAAACCGTACTCGACCAGATATTAGCTATGCTGTTAATATTTTTAGTCAATTCCAGACTAATCCTGGAATGTTACATTGGACCGGCCTATTAAAATTATTAGGTTATGTTAGTCAGTCGAGAGGCTTTAAATTGAGACTTTCTTGTTCAAAAGCTCGTCTTATTACATATTCTGGTGCTGATTTTGCAGCGAACAGAGATGACCGTACTTCTTTAGGTGGTCAATTAGTGTTATTAGATAATTCTCCCATTGCTTGGAGAACCTTTAAGGAAAAAAAGTGTAAGTCTTTCTACTATTGGAGGCGGAATTTATCGCCATGACTGAAGCTACCAAGGAATTGGTGTGCTTCGATAAAGTGTTAGGTGAATGTTTTGAGAGGAACATTATCACTGGTCAAAAAATTAAATCTATTTTACATGTTGACAATCGAGCCACTATTGATTTTGTAAGGTCACCCATTCAAAACTATCGTAGCAAACATATAGATGTCAAATTGTTTTTCGTGCGAGATTTAATCTATAAAGACATTTTTGAACTAGAATTTGTCCGTAGTAAGAATAACTTGGCTGATATCTTCACCAAACCTCTTACAAAAACTGAACTGAGGAAGTTCATAACACTTCTTTTTACTGAAAATGAAATGTAAAATATGTATTTAATCCTTTAATGTTTGTCCTCTCTATGCTTATTTAAATATTGTAATTTCTGTAAAATCTTATATGTTATAGGTACTAAAATAGTGTGAAAGTCTGTGGCCACAGCAATTAAAAGGATAATTATATTTTAATATATGCTTATTTAAATTGCATTATTTTTTTTTAAGTTAAGAAGTACCTCATAGTATGTATATATATATTTTATTTTAGTGTATTTTATCACTATTGAAATGTTCATTGTATGTATTTGTATATGCTTTTGTATGAGTAATATGCATTAGAACTATTAATTGCATAAGGAAATGAACTTTGGTATATATATATAAGCTACTCTTTAATCTTATGATTAAAATTGCGAACTATGGATTCATTGAATCATTTTTTTTAGACTTTATACATTTAAATCTGTTTTCAGATTGTATTAGTGAAGATATGTCAAGAATTTTTTTTTGTAAACCTGAAGATAAGGTTTTCTGTATTTACTCGTAAAAATGTTGAATTTTCTATGTATATTTGAATTTGATAAATTCATAAATTCTGTTTTATTATCAAAGGCTATATTACGTATGAAATATTTTGTAAATGGAGCTCTTTATTTCATGTTCTATTTTTATGGTCGGATAGATAAGCATTTGTTAGCACTACTTACCCTAAATATTCTTATCTTCGGCCATAATATATTTTCTTTCTCCAATATACTTATTTATCTTAATTTACTTTAGCATTTTTTAATTAATTTTAACATTAAAAGAATATTTCATTTTGCAGCCGATAAGCGGAGTTTAAAAAAAAAAACGTTTTCAGTTATGCAAAGTATTTTTATTCAAATATCGGGAGAAATGACGTCATACGTTGATGTCATTCTTACGTTAGCTGAACAGGTGTTTTAGAAAAATTCGAATAACTCTCTCTTCTTTTCTTTTTTTTTGGACGGGAATAGCATCAGAGCTGCTTCGTAAAACTTGAATTGTATCAGAAAGGGAATGGGTAAATAATTATTTTATTTTTTCAAACTCCAGTTCAAACAAGCGCGTTTATGTGCAGACGTGAAGGGAATGCAAACTGCTGGTCTTCTGGCATACAGGCCAGAATGATTGAGTCTCCTGTAAACAGCTTGTCTCGATATTCATATTCCTGTGGCGACTGTGAGTGCCGAACCGAGTGCTCTGGCAGTACTGCCTCTCTGACGTCGCGCACTTATTACCAGATATCGGTCTTGGCGAGGGGGTTGTGACTCTTGGTCAACCTGATACTGGTTGTCGAGTAACATCTCCCGTTCTTTGAAACCTCTTCCACAGTCTTGAGATCAGAGATTGATCCACATTCAGAATTCGAGACACTTCGGTTTGTGATTGTGAGGATTCCAGCATTCCAACGATTATTCCTTTCGTAAACATGTCCAATTGGCGTCTTTGTGTCATCATTCACCTTGTTTGCAACGTTCCTTCGCACAGCAGTTGCACGAAACTTGTCTGAACTGCCTATGCTGCGTGAATCGGTTTCTCCGCGTTCCGACATGCGCCAGTGTTTCGCGCAGGACGTAGTCGACTGAAAAGTTTTGCATAAACCCAATGTTTCTTCTTCACCCAATTAATATCCGCAAAAATTTTGGAATAATTTTAGGAATATTTACTCCATGTTTTTTGCATTTTACGATTTATACTTAACTTTTGGACACCAGTGTATTTAATCACTTGGCATTAGCAAAACACAAACTTTAGATATGGCTCTTTTACAAGTACTAAATAGTGTTTTCACTTTAACTACACGAATTTTGTTATCGTCTCCTAAATAAACCTGTATAATTCTTCCTAATAACCACTTGTATGGTGGCAAATTCTCTTTAATTAAGAGTACTAAATCTCCAACTTTTACATTATTTTTTTCGAACATCCATCTGTTCCTTTGTTGCATTTGATTAAGATAATTGCGATGCCAAAATTTCCACATTAATTGCACTGTTCTAGTAATTTTTTCCCGTTTCTTAAGGTAACTCTCCTTTATATTTAAGTCAGGCTTAATAATAGAATTCAAGGATCTATTAATCAAGAAGTGAGCGGGAATAAGAACTTCAAAAGCATTCTCATTAGCAGACAAGGGGCAAAGAGGTCGAGAATTTAACATACCCTCGATTTGAACTATCACGGTTAAAAATTCTTCATGAGTCAAATTTATTCTTCTCATAACTCTCTTTAAATGATATTTAAAGGATTTAATAGCAGCCTCCCATAGACCACCAAAATGAAAGTGTTTGTCATGCAAATATTTAATTATAATACATACAATTTTTTCCAACTCATCTACTCATAGTGGGCCACTGGCTTTGACCTTCCACCTCAGAGGTGGTTTACGAACCTAAAAATATAACTTAAGGTACGCAAAATGGTTAAATAATTATTACTAAGGTTACACAAATTGTTCACAAAGTCATTCACACAAATGTTAAGTACTGGCACTTAATTCTCAAGTTTTTCACGGACACTGTTCTTCCATTCTGAATTGTACGCATCGTTGTTTTCACTAATGTTCACAGGTTTTTGTTCGGATAATCACTGCCAGATAGAAACTCTGGACCGTTCCACCACATTTCTTGGTTCAGAAGTTTATCAGGATCTACTCCACGAGAAATCAAATCTGCACGATTCTGGTTGGATGGCACATGTCTCCATTGCCGTACAGGGAACAAATCTGGAATCTTAGCAATTCTATTCTACACAAATGTTTTAATGTCCATCGGTTCTTTTTGTAGCCAAGACAACACTATCATTGAATCAGTCCACAGATAAACTTGAACTGATTCTAGCTTCAAGGCATCAATCACTCTTTTCACAAATTTGGACCAAAGGACAGCGGCGCACAGTTCCAATCTTGGAAATAGCTAGGCACTTAATTGGTGAAACTCTTAATTTGCTCATAATTACTCTTACTAAAGTCACTCCCGAATTATTTTTTGATTTGCAATACACTTGCAGCTCCGTAGCAACGCTCTGACGCATCAGAAAACCCATGAATCTCTATAGATGAAGGATTCTCAATCACTGAACGTCTTTCGATATTGATGTTATTTAGGCTCTCTAACCCAATTAACAACACTGGTGCCATTCATCATACATTTTATTTGGGAGTGGATCTTTCCAGTCAATACTAAGTCCCCAAAGCTTTTGCATAAACATCTTGGCTTTGGACACCACGGTCCCTTAAGACCCAAAGGATCAAATAGTCTCGCAATAGTTGACAAAACTCTTCTCTTTGTATACGAATCACTAGGTATCACGTCAACTTTAAAGGAAAAAGTGTCTCTTCCTGGGCCCCAGGACACACCCAATGTTTTGGTCTCATTTGATCTAGAAAAATTGTAGATTCTATTTATACTCTGTGAAAGTTCAGGATGATTTCCCCTGATTTTATGCAATTCCATGCCTGCACTTTTCAAAATTTCAGTTAACTGATATCGTAGCTCCTTAGCCTCTTCTAAGGAGCTACGTCCATGTAGCTCCTTAGAAAATGTACCTCCATGTAACTAACGCATCGTCCATGTAGAAATTGCTTCGAAGGACTGGTGCTGCTCTGGGAATTTATTTTCTTCATCTTAGGACAATTGTTTCAATGTTCGTTGCGCTAAGTATGGGGCACTGGTCGTCCCATACGTGGCCGTTTGAAGCTCATATGTTTTTACTCGGTCGTGTGTATTGTCCTTCCACAATATTTGTTGCAGACAGCGTTGTTCGGAATCAATTAGGATCATTCGATACATTTTTTTAATGTCCGCAGTCAGTCATATCTGTAAGTACGGAATCTAATCATCTGGGCATATAAGTCATCTTGGATGACTCCTCCATTGTAATGAATACCATTTAGTGATAATCCATTATCTGTAAGACTAGACGCATTGTAGACCACTCTCACCTTAGTAGTACTTTTTTCGGTTCTATAGACGCCATGATGAGGTAAGAAATAGTTCATCTTCGAATTGTTTTTTTCAACCTTCACTTCTTGCATATGTCCCAATTGTTCATATTCTTGCATGAATTCTCTATACAATTTTAGATATTGTGGATCCCTTTCCAATCTAAGCCACAATGCATTTAATCGTTTGAGAGTCATGCCCCTGGAATTTCCTAAGCAATTTGGATCACCCTTAAGGGGCATTTTAACTATATACCTTCCCTCCTCGTTTCTGGAATGTGTTTTCATAAAGTGTTCCTCGCATAAATTAGCCTCATTATTTTTTTGTTTGCACTATCTCCATATTTTCTACTTCCCAAAATTTTTGCAGCGTTTTATTTAAATCCTCATCCCTAACCAAACCGCGATGAACTTTAGTTTCACAATTGAATCTACATTACCACTTACAACGTATCCAAAAACCGTGCTTTGTAAAATTAGATCTGAATGTTTTATCTTAAATTTTTCTGGTTTCAATAGTTCAAAAAATATTTCTGCACCTAACAAAATGTCTATTTTATCTGGAATATTAAAACGATCATCCACTAACTCCGCTATATCTGACAAATTGACACTAGTGTTAAACATATTATCTATACAAATAAATAAAATTGAAGTGTCTGTTTGTAATTTCAAATTAGCAGCTTTTTACTTAATGCACTAAAAGTATATACGGTACTCATAACAAAAAACCAATTTTTAAAATTTTTGTCTGTCTGTCTGTTTGTTCCGGCTAATCTCGGAAACGGCTGGTGCGATTTTAAAAATTCTTTCACTAATGGAAAGCTACATTAACGGGGAGTAACATAGGCTATATTTTATTCCCGTATTCTTCCGGGAACGGAAACTATACGGGTGAACGTGAAACTGAATGCCAAGATGAACGCCAAGCTGAGCTAATGAAGTCTTTGTTTTGGTTACTGGCGACCGATGCTCTTCATGAGACATAACAGTGTTACGCGCACATGATAATACGCTGACACGTGCCATAATTTTTTTTATGATAGTTATCTCACTGTTCAGTTAAGTAGAGCATCGGCTGTTTCGGATGCACTTTTAAAAATAATAAATCAAGGCTTCATAAGTAAAAAGCAATGCAAGAAACAAAAAATTGATAAGTTTTACGGTTCGTTTTAATCTTTTTTTTTTTTTTTATTTACATTTTTAGTCACATTTAAACAATAGTTATTATAATCCCAATCTATATCTATACAAATAAATAAAATTGAAGTGTCTGTTTGTAATTTCAAATTAGCAGCTTTTTACTTAATGCACTAAAAGTATATACGGTACTCATAACAAAAAACCAATTTTTAAAATTTTTGTCTGTCTGTCAGAATATAAACAGATATATTTATAAAACATCATGAAATACCCAGCGAAGCGGGAGGGTAACGGCTAGTTTGTAATAAAATCTGTGATTTTCTTAACTACTAACATATTTAAATCCTTCACGAATGTATTTTTATTTGAAATTGTCGTTTTAACGCAACCGTTAACAATCATAGATGCATCATTTAAACATGGGATCAAAGTATTAATCTTTTCACTTTTCAGTTGTAATTTATTGGCGCACTCATTAGTTATAAGACAAACCATACTGCCTCCATCTAACGAACACCTACATTCATGCCAATTCGAATATTTATCTTTAATTAATACGCAAGCAGTACTTAGTAAGCATCTTTTAATTTTGTTATGACTAAATGTCATCGCCACGATTTCTTGCTTGTTTATATTTGAATTAGGAACGAACGGAGGGGCAGAGGAATTAAAAGATATCTTTTGCAATTTATCTGCAAGGACCGAAGGGGAGTTTATTTCTCTTTAAAAATGAAGCAATTTATTATGCGGCTTCTTACAAATTATGCAATTTCTAGAGCGACACTGTTTAACACAACATTCTGGGGATAGACATTTAAAGCACATTTTATTGTTTTTAACAAAATCTACTCTTTCATTTATCGAAAAACTTTTAAACTGAGGGCAAAACTGCAAAGCATGTGCTTCATTTTTACACAACACACATTTTTCACTCTGTATTTCAGAAAAAAATATGCTCGAAACTCCTCTCTGATTTCGCGAGCTGTTATATCTCTGTTGTTTATTGAACTCAAATCGTTTATTTTCATTTCCAGTGAAGGACCTGGAAAATGTATTGGACTCGCTTTTAAGTTTATCTTTAGAAGATAAATAAATATCACATTCTCCCCTTAACTCGTGAGTTTTAAAAATTGTTTCTCCTTGTTTTGCATTAATTGGAGTCAATAATTCTCTGTCAAGAGTGTTCATCATTTTATCCGCAACAATTAATTCACATACTGACTTAAATTCAGTAACATTTCGTAACTGACAGTAATACTCAAATGTTGCGCTTGACCTAGGCGCAAATTGTACATAACTCTCTGAATTTAATTTTTGAGTTTTACGAAAATTATTATAGCATTCTTGCGGTGTAGGCTGAAATTTCTTTCAAAACTAAATTTTTTAGTATATCATAACTGCGCAATTCTTCCTCTGACACATAAATCATTAAGTTATTCGCTCTTTCTCCTAGGATATTTAAACGAATTTCCGATTTCCATTCTTCGGGAACCTCTTTCGTTTTGAATGCTTTCTCTGATGACTGAAAAAATAAATTATATGACTCAACACGTGAGGGTACAGAAATAGTTAATGTTTTTACTCTTTTTATTAACGTTTCGATACTAATATTGTTACATGTTTCGGTGGCGCTCACTGTTGAAAGTGAGGAATCATGTGTTAAATCTTTCCAAATATTAGCACTTAATTTTCTCTAAATTTGCTTCATTTTCTGACCGCTTATACGCTAATTTTATTTTTTCTAACTCTAAATTTAATTCACTCGCAGATTTTTTAACTCTTGTTTTTTCAACAGCATAGTCAATAATAGTTTTAACTTATTCTGTGTCTGTGTTTATACACTTCACTACTTTCAATTAAATTTTTAAAATCAAGAACTTTTGCATTATCTGACACATTTAGTTTTAATTCCTCAGCGACAAGTTTTAACTCATCTTTCTTCAACTTAGCAATTAAAGACATAATTAAAATACTCACAAAAGTTCAAAGAACATTGCTCTCACCTCACATCATTGGCTGCCGAACTTGGCTGTTTTCCCAAATCGCTGCTTGCCACGAACTTGGCTTTTCACTCAGTCATTTTTTAATCCATAGGTTAATCCATTAGCTTATTCCTCTTCTCGGGCGAGTAAGGACCAAATTTTATGTTGATAGCTCCAACACTTAAGTGGACTCAAAAGTCTTTAACACCATAACACTTATTGTTCATGACACAATCACGACATAGTTTTCTTGTCGACTGGCGTTTATTAAAAAAAAAATTACTCATAACTTCTTTTACATTTACATCGAAATTGCAGGGCATGCACAGTTGGAATTGTGCAAACACAGTTCATACATGCATTACTACAGACACAATAACACACTCTTATCTCTTAATTACACAGATAGTGCTTCGTATGCCGTGAACTGACACAGTTTAAAATAAGTATTTTATCCATCTCATATTTTTTTTAAATCTTTCTTTCATAATCAAATGTATTTATATGTATGTATCAACATAGAACCTCTCAATACTTAAGTTAATCAAAATTAAGATTATCTTCTAAAGATAATCAAAGGTTGAAACGTAATATTCCCTTCTCCCATGCACTTGCACAAAACCTGAGTTTTAATGTGGAGCACCACAGTCTCTCTGACTTCCTTTATCAACCCTGTCCTTGGACTTCAGAGAGTCATGTTCCATTCTAATTTAATGACCAATGTCAATAAAATGCCTGACTACCCCAAACTTCTTAAGCAATTGACTCTGGAGGTGATTGATGGGATTCCACTGGTTGCAGTCAAGTTCTATACTGATGGCAGTAGGGGAGAGACAAACACTACTGGCAGTAGTGTTTTAATTGAACTACCTGGCCGCATCATCAAAATTCAGAGAAATACTGACCACATTTCTGTCTTCAGAAGGAGCTAATAGCTATCATGTGCCATATTTCATTAATTAACAACATACAAGACCAAGCTTTTTCTGAAATTTGGATCTTGACCGACAGCCGATCCTCCATCCAATATTTATCGAATTGGCCATCTATCGGCAACAGCATCAGCAGGAATATTCTACACCTTTTTAAACAGCTTTCAGATCGGCACCCTATCCATCTACAGTGGGTCTCTTCTCATGTAGGCCTGCCCGGGAATGAAGAAGTGAATGGCCTTGCGAAGGTGGTTGCCAGCGATCCTGTGGATCCGGAAGACCGCATGGTCCTTGCGTCGACTGAGATCGACTCCAGGACTAAAGAATTAATATGTAGAGCCTGGATTGTCCCTCCTGTACACCCATGGTACTTTCAAAGACGTCTTGGATCTGCCGTATCATTCAAGTGTTCCAGATCTTATCAGACAGCATTCTCGACTGGTCACCTGAGGTGCATGAATTTTTAAGGTGGCAAAAGAAGCTTCCCAATATGTACCAAATGTGACATCAATCCTTTTTCTCCTCAGCACATTCTGCAATGTCTGGTGTTTTCGTGTGTGGAGGCTGTTGGGGGGCATCCATCTGCTGTTCTTAGACTTTGTGCAGGATTATGGGCTCATGGATCTGCTCTAGTTTCACTAGACCAGATTGGTATTAGTCCCAACACCACCACATATTTTTGTCATAAATATTATTTTGTATTCAAATTGATGTATACCTTGGTAGGCTTTTTTTATCGAATTTTTATTCATTTTGGATAAGCATATGTTGTTTTAAGTGATAAATTTAAAAAAAAAAAACATTGCAGTTTTTACAAGCTATTTTTAACTGTCCTTTTCTCAATACTCATATATACCCTTATGTGTAACTTGATTCGCCATTTAAACGATATTAAAATGAAATGTTTTCTAATTTGAGATAAAAATTTATGCATTTTTGCTGTTTAATTAATATTACATTTCTGTTAATTCAATTTATACAGATGAACCGGAACTATATCTGAGAAGAAATGTTTTTTATGACAAACAAGATGAAATGAGGGTAAATCTATTCTTATATATGTTTTCCAATATTTTTATGATTATTTGCAAATTCTGAACCATCTTACTCTTCAGAAAGCATTGAAGTAGTTTCCTCTATGTTTTCAATTATGAATTTATTTTACTAAAAAATTAATGAAACTTAATTAAAAGTTGAAATCTCTCTGAATATTATGTTCATATTCAAACCTAATTTATCATCCACCTATTTTATTTTTAAGTTGTCTTATAAAATATATGTTATATAATTTGTGAGGAATTTTTCTTAAAACCTCATAATGAAAAGTTTAATTGAGGCATTGACTTGCATTTTCCTCTTTTATAAATGATGTTTCTAAAGAAGCAGCATGTATATGTCTCTCCCCACAAGGAAAGTGAAAGAAAAGGTTTGTATAATGTTAACAAGGGAAAATGCCAGAGAGAGAGAGAGAAAACCAGTTTCTGTTCATAAGGAATAGAATGAAATTTTGAAACAAAGTGCAAGTTATTTTTTATTACCTAGAAAGTATTTGTTGTTGTAAAAAAAATTTGGAAACTCCTTTTAAAACGTCCATAGTGCTCATCATAACAATGGCATAAATGCTGTCGCGGCTTGCTTCTCAGTAATCCCTAAAGGGAAATATCAGTAAACCTTCCCTAACCGATGGGGGATTCAGTCAGTCTGTAAACAACTTTGGCCGATAACGGAAACCCGAAATTGGTGGGTGTGCCTACCCACAAAATGGTAGTTTTTAATTTATATTTGTTTGTGTGTCGTTATAATAAATATTTAAAATGAAAATTATAAGGACTGATAATTTGAAAGTGAATACACAGCCTAATACACGACAAATGCATTCATGCTGAAAACCGTAGTCCTACTGCAGATTTTGCTTTTAACCAAGCAACAACATTGAAAAACATAAAACTAGAGCAGGAGCAAAACATGATTCTTGAAGGATTTCGTTCTTTAACGAAAATTATTAATATAAGTAGAAAATTCTATTACAATTAGCTTCTCAGCTTTAAATTAGCTATTACAATTAGCTTTTAAAACTAAAAACTATCCTCCCAAGCTATATTAAAATTTCAAAAATATTGATGTTATTTTTAAACAAATATATTTAACATAGTAAAATTATCATATGGTTTTCATACCTATATTTTTCAATGTATATCCATTATCAAATTCATCAAATGTCTCAATTAAGTTTTCAACAGATTTTTAATGCTATCTAAAACCTAAATTCGTCAAATATCATGACATAGTACAACCCTGTAAATTATTACCATATAAATACATTAAATAATTAGATTCCATGTTTTGTGTTTTTTCATATATTTTTTTATTTTTTCATTTGTGTTTTAACATAGAATATGCTGCATTCATATTTTCATAAAAAATTAATTAACATATCTCCTTTAAGAAAATTATTTCTTTCTTTATTTTTTTGTTTTATATGTGTATTTTTTTAATTCTTACCTGAGATACATTTAGTTCTGAAACAACTCCTATTTCATTAATTTCTTAATTTTTTTTATAAAATCAAGCTTTATTTTACTACTGCATGAATCTTGTGCATTTTCAATTTGTATTAAATTCTATAAATTTGATTTTTTATTGATGCATCCCAGAAATAGGGACTCATCAGAGATCTCTCTCTCATTAATATATCTTATTTATATGTAACTAGTCATTATCTATTTGATTTGAAAAAGGTCTCTGCACAGTTTCAAAGCTCAATGTTACTACCAAATCAGATCTTAATTGAAAAAGTTCTCAAAAGTTTAAGGGATTTATGTCAAAATTAAGCTTCTACAAAAATTATTTATTTTATCTAAAAAGGAATTTAGTGATTATTATGTTGGCATTTGAGGAAGTGTGCTAGAACAAGTATTTGCATACTTTATAATTTTACATTAATTTTTCTTTTTCTGATTTATAGCGTTTTGTCAAGTATTCCTTGCATAAAGAATAATATATTGCTATTAATTATTTTTAATTTTAAATGTTTTGTTTTATTTTTTTATCATAAATATTTTTTTAACATTTAGATATGTGACATGAAAATATTAGAATTATTATATGAGGAGGCAAAATATAATATATTAAAAGGCCGATATCCTTGTGATATTCAAGACTGTGATGTGTTGGCTGGAATTCAAGCCCGATTAGAACTAGGTCCTTTTAATCCACAAACACACACAGCTGAATTTTTTAGGTAAGTTTGCATTTATTATTGTGTATGAATATCGATTTTCTTTTAAATTAATGTCTTTATTTACAATATTTCACTTTTGTTTAGTTGAAAAATATTTGCAACATTTTCTGCATTTCTCTTTATAAATATTTAGTATTTTCTCGCAAAGAATAATAATTGACCTTTTCTCTTTAAATTGCAAAATAATTAGTAATATAAGATTTCAGTTGCATGTAAATCTTCAAATATGCTAAAGAGTTTGAGTATGTTATCTATATTATGTGAAAAAAATGTACATATGGGTTAATAACTGTTAAATATATGTTCTTTACACTAAAAACATTTCCATTTGATTTGATACAATTTTCTTTATTAGTTAAAACAAAAATTGATTTCATCTCTTATTTTACTAAAATAATCTTTGTTACTTAACTGATGTAAATTTCCTAACAGTAAACTGTTCTCGTTAGTAGATTCATATATTGATTCTTAGTTTTATTCTAGTTTGTATTCAATTGAAGAGAGGGGTAGAGAATACAATTTAATGCTTAAAATACATACAGAAAAAATGATCCATATATTTTATTTTTCAATAATAATGAATACTACAATTATTCATCAATTATTCACTGAATGCTACAATCATTTAAATTTTTCACATTTAAAACTGAGTAATGAAACATCTGTAATATATAGTCGTACAATTTTGACTCTTGTAGAGCAATAACATTTTATATCAGGAAGTTTAATTAAAATTAAAGAATATTAAAGTAATTTTCATGTGTAATATATACTAAATTTAAATCCCTAATTATTAGGAAAAATTTTAAAATAAAAAGAAACTTAATCTTATTTTTAAAAAAAGAAAAATACAATTACTCTGATAAAGTTTTTTTTTTACTTTCTCCATTTTTTTTATATAAATGCGTTTTTTGCAGGAGCAAGATAACTGATTATTTACCAGAGTATGCATGTAAAAATCGATGGTCTTTTCTGAGTGTCAGTGCAAAGCCTGGTCCAGAGCATAGACTGCTGGACAGGTATCGAAATATACCTACCAATACTGTGCGATATAAACTACTTAGAAAATACTTGGAATTCTGTTGGGCTCTACCATACTATGGGTATGTATTTTCATATTTATATATTAAAATTGATTTTGTTTTTTAGAGATTTTAGTTTACTTTTCTTTTCCTCATAAATTTGTTATGAAAACTTTATAAATAGAAACTGTTGCTTTATATTATGAAGATTCTGAAATTTTCGAGAAAAAAAATTTGCCTTAGCGGTACAAAACTGTATTGTTAATTTTTCAAATGATAATGATGTTTCCCTTACAGTTCTGCATTTTTCCATGGACAGATTGAAAAACCTGCAAAAGGTCTAGCACTTCTTTTAGATCATCATGATAAAAAAGTGTTAATTGGGATTAATCGAGAAGGGGTACATATTATTGATGCTGCAGATCATGTAAGTTAACACATTTTAAGCCTAGTCTTGGAACTATTGATATTTTCACTATTTTACACCTGTTTGCTTGATATTTCTCTCTTGTCCTGTTTTAGAAATAAGTGTTTCAAACTTCAGTTTCTGTATTGTATTGCAGCTATATTCAAGCATTTGAATGTGCAATTTTTTCATTCAAAATCGATGACAAGTTGATGTATATTTTATATTAATATTTCTCCTTCAAATATATGCTTCAAAGTTAACTACTTTTTATCATCGAAAAGGCATTTTTGTGTGTTTCTATAAATATGGACTCTGGTCCAATAGTGTTTAAGTTATCTCCTTAGTACACATTATTGGATTTAAACATCCACCTTCCGATTTATTTGCATTATGACTCACTTTAATTTCAGAAAATATCAACAGAATTTTTTCTTAGAATATAAATCTATTGAAAGAAATACTTAACTTACAAACCGGTTGTAACAATTGAAAGACATTTTTATAGTGATTTATTTAGTTTGTGAAGAATATAAGATATTCTGTCAAATAGCATTTTAAGTTTATACTGAGATAGTGTTATATTCTGTTCACAGATTTTAATTTAATAAATATTTGAAGTAATATTTTCTGATTATATTAGATCGCAACAATTTATATTTTTCTTGGTTAATCATTATATAAAATATATAATGATGAAATCTAACTGTATAAAATCTATTTATGAATATGTTGCATACATTAAATTCACACACAGCCACTCTGAACAATTGTAGGTTAAACTGGTTGGCTGCTAAATAATGCTAGTGCATCATTTTGTGGTAACATATCATTTGAAAACTTGAAATAAAGCAAAAAAGAAAATCAAAAACATTTCAAATTTTATTACCTGTTGTTGATTTTGCTACCTTTATTGAAACTCACTTCATCACTTTTAACAAAAAATAATTATTGTACGATCATTTTAACTATGTCATATCATTCCTCTTACCAAGTCACAATTCTAACTCATATTCTCTCTCACTTTACTAATTCATTATTCTTTCTCTCAAACGCTCTGCTACATAATAAGTCTATCATACAGTTGTTAAAATGCTGTCATCTTTCTACTAAAACAGAATAAAATTGTGATAAAATATGTATATAATACACTGTCACTTAAAGTATCTGTATGGTGTTTAAAGGTTTAGTAAGATAATACAGTCTATCGATCACAAGCTTTACGTATATTTCTCTTTTAGTATTTGAACATGACCGTGTTAATCACTGGAGGCTTTAAGGTATTTTTAATTCCTTACAGCAATCCTTCACAAATGACTATTCAGAAAATATCTTTTTCCTCATTTAAAAGTAATGCAGGCATTTAACTAATTTTAACATCACGTAACTCTGGGTGAAACAGGTCCCTCAGGAGGCTCATCTTCTTTAGATGTGTATGGATGTCACAATCCGGAGGTACCCTAGTGACCTTTTCCTTTACCCAAGGGGCTTATTGTCTGGTAAATACGGGTGTCAAGACCCTGGGGTACCATAGTGATGCTTCTCCATTTTTGACTCTCTTACTTGTTGTCCAGTTCCATCTTTTTTTCTTTTCCAGTTTAGACCACAGATAAATATTTTTTAAATATATATGAATACAACTCTCTCAAATTTTCTTTATTTTTTATTGAATTTTTTTATTCATTGTTGTCAACACAATATATGTTATTTTTAAGAATATAAGACCCTCATTAAAATTTATAGTATATTGCATTAGATTTTCTTAGAAATTTTAAAGAAGTAATATTAATTTGAAAAAATGATATCACTAACAAAAATTAGCAAAAAAGTAGAATATCAACATCCTTATAAACCTCAAAATCAGTGGTGACCGCAGGATAACATTTAAGGATAAAATTATTCACTTTAAAGAAAGCAGCAGAAAGTTGTTCTCAGAATATACAAAGACAATGTAAAAAATTTTAAGTTTTTAAGAAAGGAATTTATAGATTCTAAAATTAAAAAGCTCATTAAATTTTAAAAAATTCCTAGCAAATTTATGGATTGGACCCAATATATTTAAGTTACAAAATTAAAAGAAATTGGATTATAGTAACTTAAGATAAATTCTTTTGTCAGTGCAATAATATCAAACTAATATCAAATATGTGCATTAAGAAAATTAATGGGTAGTCATGTTCCTCACATATATTTCCTTTAATATTATTAATTGTATCACTCTTTTTATGAATTAATGTGTTGTACTATAAATAAGTAAAAATAATTTACCCATAAATAGATATGATACCTACAATTCCAAAAAGTCCCAAAAGTTGAATAATGTTCAGAATAAAAGCATAGCTTTTATCAAGAATATTACTGTTTAATTTAGTAACCATAGTAAAGTTGTATCTAGGTAATCTTGGGTAAGTTGGTTATTGTTAGGTTTAATAAAGTTTAAGTAATTAGTATAAAAAGTGATATTTAGTATATAAACTCCACATTTTATTAAAAACTATTAAATTTCCATTATATGTGTATAGATAAAAATTATTATTAATAATATAATATAAATATAAATTAGCTAAACTGCCACTGGTAGTTGCCCCTTGTGATAAGCTTTTAATTTATTGTATATTTACCATTAGAATTAATTTAATTTTCCTTTAAACACCATTTAGTCCATAAGTATAATGTTTTATTTTAACCCTAATAATATTATTATCTATTGAATTAAATAGATCCCCTCAAAATCATAACTTTGTATATAATGAGTATCTTTGTATTTTAAATAATATGTAAAATAAATGGTAATAATTTACCAGGAGTTGTAATGTATGTGTTTTAAAACTGTTAGTTAATTACAAAATTTAATATAATTGTTATGAATTCAGGGGTCAAAAAAATGTTGAAATTTAACTTCTGGTTGGTGTATGTTTTTTTTATATAGAAAGTCAAAATATGATTGCCAATATCTCTGTCAATTACCTCAGATTTATAAAAAGAATTTTTGTTTTGCATATCTATATAAACGATGAGGAAGTATTTCTATATATCTCTAGTTATCTTATTAATAATTTTGTTAGTGACTTGATAATAGTTTTATAATTTAATTTCATAAGATCTTGTGAAATATTATATTTATATTCTCTTCAAAAGCTTTTAAATTTTAACCATATTTAATGACTGCTTTCATAATGAATTGAGTTGAATCTATTACTTAAGAGTGCTGTTACATAAAGTAATTTGTTTTGCTTAGTATATTAATTGATATTTTATGCTATATCTGTCAAAATATGTGTATAATTTAATCGTCTATTTTAGTGTCTTCTGCTGAGCATGAAATTTAGAAATTTGTCATGGGATTATGCTTCATTCAAACAAGAAAATCCTGATTGCCTCCCTTGTTTATTTATTCAGTTTAAAATTCCTGGTCAAAGAGGAAGGGATTCAAAGTTGATGCAAATTTTCTCTCATCAAGTAAGTGTACAATTTGGAATTATTTTAGCAGTTCTAAGTTCATAAATATTTTTCTTAAAATTGTTTTAAGCTTTCTGTTTTCTTGATTTTTTTGTTATGGAATTGCTTTTTTCGCAATTTTTCCATGATTTTTCAAACATTAAATAATCATTGAAATGTGTCATTTTTTTTATGTTATCCCCTGCAATTCCCCCATCATGAGATAAAAATAAAATTTTAAAATATCAGATTTGTAATTATTTCAATACTGACATTTAGTACTCGAATTCCTCTGGAACTTTTTCTATTATTGATGTCTGTAATGGCAAGTATTCAGAAACATTCTGTAAGTTAATTTTTTTCATGTGTTAACTCACCAACACACACTATTCAAAAACTTCATATAATAATTACTGCACAGATACTTGTGTGTTTGTATATTGTAGATTCATAAGAACAATATGAAAGCACATAATAAGTCTTTTGAAAGCTAGTGTTGATTTTTTAGAATATCGTTTCTTAATTTAAAGCTATTATCCACAATATCGAAAAAAATTCTTCTGTTCCATTATTATTTCCTTTTGATAATTTTAAGTGAGTTATTATTTAAATTTATTTGTACACTGTTCAAAACAATTAGGGAAGCAAGCAAAAACGTGCAGAAATTGTTGCACGATAGCCATGCATGAACATAAAAAGGTGAGTACAGGTGTAATAAAACTCAATTCTTAAAGGCAAAAAAAAAAAAACAGTTGTATGTGAACTTGAATTCTTTGAAATGGTATAAAGTACATGAAATGATGCTTCAGGTCAAAAGTTTGGTTATATGTAAATGATAAGAAACTGATTTTTTTGGAATTAATATAGGATGCTTAATATGGTGTGTGATACCCCTGAATTGCTAAGAATTAATGCACACTTGTTTAGCATGAATGCAATGAAGTTTTTAATGAGACTTTGAGGAATACTGTTCCACTCTTCAAAGAGTGCAATCTCCAAGTCCTGAGCAATAAGCAAAGGTAGTGATCTCGAATAATGCGCCATTCAAATGAGTCCCATGCTAGATAATATTTCAGTGAGGAGGACATGCTGGCCATTCCATACACTTTATTTTTTCAATTTCAAGAAAGTTCTCCATAAGATGAGCTGTATGGTGTTTGGCATTAACCTGCATTAAAAGAAGGGAATAGTCAATGGTTGCAGTGATAAAAGTGGGTTCTTAGGATCTCGTTTGCATACCTTTGAGCTGTCAAATTGCCATTCCATATGATATGTAGGTCAGTGTATCCACCTATGCTGATACTAGTCCATGCAATCAAATCACCTCATCTGTAGTGTGATTTTTCCTGAACGAATATTGGATTATTTCAAGTGCCCTTTTCTTGACATACCAAAGCTCATCTGGCATCACATTTTAAACTGAATTTGGACATGCCCGTATACACCATTTGACTAATCACTTTGCATCCAATCTCAAAGTTCAGCAGCCCACTTTCTTTGGACCACATGGTGTCTTCCTGTCAATGAATACACACCATTAGCCTACATGCATTCAGACAACCCACGTGAAACCCATTTCGGATTGTTAGGCTTGAGACCCTTTGTCTGGTAGACAAAAGACAAATCCACATCGTATTGACTGTACTGTCTGATTGAGCTGTTTACAGCATATATCGGTCATTATTTGCAATGGTAACCCATTGAAAATTTTGTCCTGGCAGACGTCGAACATGCCCTGTTTCTTAAAATCGATTCCATGGTCTTACAATGACACTTTTTGCCACTCCAACAGCATCAGGTACAGTTCTTTGTGTTTGCTCGAATTCCAGTCTCCTATTAATACACCAAGCCATGAATTCCGTTAGATCACATTGTCATGACATTTTTCAGTCCGCCTTTCTCAAAGTAACTGCCAAAAGGTTGAATTTCACCACTGATACAACAAAAAACAACATCTGCATCACGATTTTGGCATTTATTCCCTTTTTCTGATTTTTGACCCCAAGTGCCTTGATTTTCATATGAAGTTTTCTTCTGTTTCTGCTACATTTTAGATTATGGATGTTTTTTTTTCATTAATTATCAGAAGAAATATTTACATAATTTTGTCAAATCCATGTGCTCTCCTAATTTTTTAAGCAATATATTTATTCTTGTATGTTTGCACTTTTTCATGCAAAATAGTTCAATGCTCAAAATATTTTATTCACGAGTTCATAAATAAAATGATTTTAAGCATCAAAGATTTTTTAATTCTGTTCAATCATTAAAATTTGCTTTAATGGAAATTGTTTTTTTTTTAATAATAAAAAATTTAGTTCATACAGATGGAAAAAATATATAAATCCAGTATAGGAATTAATTTACTGAAAAAAATGAATATTTTGAATAAGTTACTATTTGTAAATGTGTAAATTAAACGTTTAGTAATTACACTAATTCAACATTTTTGTTTGAAGAAATGTTGTTGATATAAATAAATAATCTATTAAACAACAGTTTATTTATTTATTTTACTTTTAAAATAGCTCTCTTTTTGTGACTGCTATTTTTGATGAATTATGTTATTATCTAATTTATCTAATATCTTAAGTGCAAATTCCTTTCATGCAGGTAAAATTTTTAAAAATAAAACAACAACACAGCTAGTGAGCATAAAACTTTTAAATAGTGCCAAATCTTGTACAAGACTACATATCCAAAGACTTAACAGAATTTTTTTCATTGAGGGCCTACCTTTAAATAATTTTCAGTGAACTGCAGTTTGGTTTCCAATAAAAAAATTAGTTAAAAGAAGTATACACATTTTAAATTTTCAAAAAAACGGACATGCTAAAAAGTTGAATTGAAATAAATGAATTGAATTATTATTTAAAGTGTTAAAAAAAAGTAATAACTTCCTTTGTGAGTCTGAACATTGCTGACTCTGGAATAATTAACTTGAAACAGATCAACTAATGTAGCTTAGGAATCATAAAACACATTTAATAAAATCATTAATTACATCATTACATATTTAATAAAATAACTCAAAAATTCTGAGTATCAGGTGGAAACTGAATTAGAAATTACAGTGTTAATAAAACTAAAACAGATAAAATATGCTAAGCTTTGATCAAACTACTACAAGAAAGATACTAAGACAGAACAGAAACTTTTTACCAAAACTAAAATTTAATTTTAGAACGAATACTTTTTACAATGATTCATTTGAAACAGAATTGTAACTCAGCAACAAAGAGAGAACAAGTAAATGAATATAAAACTAAACTCAGTGGCATAACAGCCCATGGCTGCCCAAGGCCTACTGTACCCATCTCAGTTTTCATGTCCTTTGGCACTGAGGGGCATGAGAAAATGTTTTGATCAGGTGGCCAGTCTGAGGCAAACTCCACAATGTTTAGTTCCCAAGCAAACTTGGTACTCATTTAGTGAACCACTGAAGGGATGGAAGGCTTTAGTCGACCTTGCCCACCTCAGGGTTTGAACACCAGATCTGTGGCTTAGAAGCATAATGCACGTAAATAAATATAATAGTTAAAATATGTTATGAATTTCAAAAAATTGGTATTAAAAATAAATCATATTCGTGCCAAAAAATTGTTTCAACTTTCAATTTTAAAAAAACCGAAAGGAATATTTGAAAATTGCTTTGAAATGCAACCCATCTTCTATTGTTTTAGAGAACTCTTTAATAACTGATGTTTACTATCTTTACATTGATAGCAAAGATGAACACATTTTCTGCACTGCTGAACCTTGAACAACGGACATCAAGTTGTCTGTGGGACAAGTAAGGATTTTTCATATCTAGTCCAACATTTTGAAGAGGTTGCCCTTGAGTTTCATGCTGGGACGAATTGGAAATTGAAATTGTTTAAACTGGAATAAAACATCTAAAGGAATGATGGATATTTTCGAGATGAAAATATATTTGAAATGGCTTGTCCTGTTAGGGTAGTAGCTTCAACATTAATAATAGCCCTAATGCTAATAATGAATGGACTGTTTGACTTCATTGCACATTTTATTTTTCCAAGAAGAATGCCAACTTTTTCACTGATGACCAACAGATAAAGCTTCATTTAATATGTGTGTTTATGAATATAGTATTTCTAAATTCTCATATTGCCAAACAGAAGAGGGCAGATATTAAACTTGCTATGGTATTTGTGCTATGTACAAATTTCTATCAAAATTCATTTAAATTATGATTACATGAAATTAGAAGCAAAGAATCATTTTGGTCCGTTTAGTGAAATGGAGACAAGTAGATTACAATCCAATGTAGGAGAAAAAATATTGCTTAATTTTTCTTTGGGGATACAAGTTATGCTTAAAAATTTTAAATAGTTAGTCCAATCTAATTAAACTTGTTAGTTAAATTTCATTAACTATTTGCTAATATTGAAAAATATAATTATATAAATTATTAATATTGTATAGCATAGGAAATCATTAAATACACCCATCTGCAAATGCGTTAGTTTAAGGCTTTATTTTTATTAAATCCCCCCTGCAAAGTCTAGTTTTGTCTTTGATACTTTATAAATTGGTTAAATATGTACTTGGCGTCAGTCAGGTTTGGGGGCCCGTAGAATCCTGCCCCCACACATATTGCGGGGAATTACATTACGCCACTGGTTGTCATCCATCAGATTTAAGTAGATCAATTCTTCTCTGATTTTCAAATATACTGCCACAAGTTTTATGTTTAGTATTCAGGTCACCTAAAATAATATTATTTTCATCAGGCATGTCAAAGAGATTATCAGGTAGTCTTTTTTTATTGGGAGGATTGATACATGCTGAATATATTTTCCACTTCAAGTAACATTTATGCATTGTATTTCCAGGACCGAATCACAAAACTAAGTAGGATTAGTTGTTCGATAATTAACGTCTCTCTTAAGAAGAGCCAGGCCTCCTTTCCTCCTTTTCATTATCTATCAAAGCAAAGAATGTCATAGTTCTTTATTTTAAGCTGGACATGTTTTATTAATTTTGTCTCCTGAAGAGCAATTATTTGGACCTCCTGGTTTTCAGCAAAATCCAAGATGGTATCAAGTTTAATTCTTGTAGCATAGGTGTGTAACAACCTAAAAGAGGTTGTTTGTATTTGGGGGGGGGGGTTGAATAAAGATCAGCCATAGCAAGTTTTAAATTCAAATTTGTCTCTCCCTTTTACTTAATCAGCACAATTAAAGGTAGGAAATGCACTTAACAAATAATTAAAAGAGCAATCGCACAGTTTAAGGCTACTAACATATAATATACTCCACTTACTCTTGACTTCTACTCTAAAATTCACTGTAAATATCTTTCTTAATTATACAAGCTCTGGTCATAAATCTAGTTCACAATTTTAATCACTTTAAATCTCTAATTATCAAGTATCGACCATCGTAGATTAATGGAAGGTTTGTGGATACACGCGTTACAAGTGGACAATCCATTTATATTACAATGCAGGATTTTTAAAAAGGGATATTTAATTAGAGACCATCGTATATACTTTTAAGAGAGGGCTCTCTGCCTAAATCCTCAGTGCACTCCTGATTATTCTGCGTGACGAGTGATGTAGCATGATTAAAAAGAGACTGGCTCATGACAAAAGGAAAAGTGAAACAGCTTCGGTAGATCAGGAACCTGGCAGAAAAGCACCCGAAGGCAGAAATCTGATTTAGCTCCTTTGCTGAGTAAAATGGCTGAGTAAAATGGAGTGACTTTCACGCCTTGGATGACCTTACCAATAGTATAAACTACTGACACACATCACCCACTCCGCCTAGGAACACCCTCTCACAGGCTACTAGAACACACTTGAAGTAGGCTTGAGGGGGATTAAAACATTATTCTGTTATCATGAAGAGCTGAATAATATTTTATAAATAAAGCAAATTCCGACCTAATGTTCTAAAATGGAATTCTTCGAATAATTCTGTTTTGTTGAGAATTATTTTTTATGCAAATTGAAATCATATAGATATTACTTTATTTAGACTGAACATGTATACATAATCTTCATTAAAACTTTAATCTTCCTATGAATTTTCTTTTGATAGAATAAGCTGTTTTTCTCCCTTTTGTGAAATATATTCTCTCAAGTAAAGGTCAATGAGTCTTAACATTCACTATGTTTATACTAGAAGAACAAATAAAAAATCTGTAGTAATGGATTTTTTTTCCTTTTGGTCTGGTGACTAATGAATACTTTTAGTTTGAATAGAAATTAGTTGAAGCATGTTTTCATTGTATTTTTTCTCTCTCTCTCTGGTATGTTCTGTTGAGTGTTGTATTCATATGATATTTATTTTGTCCTAAAAACTGAATATTCTGTTTACAGGAAATGTATATGCAAGAAGTTTGTCATTTATTCATTTCATAACTCATATTTTCTTTTGATATTTTCTTTACTGAATATTTTATTCTGTGTTTTTGATTTTTAACTTCAGTGTGTTAAGAAAGTAATTAATTTAAAATTTTATTACAAATTGAATAACAGAAGGCTATGGCCTTTCTCACAAGAGGAAGGAAAAAGGATTTGAGGAGATTAGCTTGAGAGATGATACTTGTTGTGGCAGAGGATTTAAGAATTTTGAACCTGAAACTTATTTTAAATTCCGAAAAATATGAAGAAAATTCCATAAGGAATTTGTTCATGATATAATTGAGAAATGGTTTCAGAAAAAGAAATCAAACATGCAGCAGAACAGGAGGCGGGGGTGCTGAATTGGAGCAGAGCAAGAAAGAAGAAAAGCTTAAATGGATTTTAAATTACAGAAGTTGAATACAATGGTTGGTTGCTTATCTACGCTGGTATGCAAAACTTAAGCAATGTGTGTTTTTTTCATAACTCCACAAGAATTCATCTGAGAGACAGGAAATTCAGAAATGAGAGACAGCATTTTGTACTTAAACGATGACGAAAGCATAATTGCGCGAAAATGAATACTATGCATATATGTGGGAATCTAACCGAAATCTTCCAAAAAAAGTTAGATTCTTCAGATAGCGGGGTGTCTATTGGTTTTTACGATGTATGGGTTAACGTTGGAAAGAAATAGGTAACATAATTTAAAGTAACTAAATAATTTATTATGAGTTATAGGAGAGTATTTGCTTGGGGAATATTTACAAAATAGAAATTCGAACATGCAGACATTTAAAAGTATAGGAAAGATAGTTCATTCCTTTTAGTAGGACATTAGAGATTAAATAAAACTCGTCATGCGATGTGCTGGTGACTTACCGCCTAAAGTCGGCGAAACAAGCGTGGACGCGTGAAATCGCTGCTTCGTTGTCGAATGTTAGTGGGCCTCTGCGAAAAATAAATCGCGTTTTAATAAGCACGCTAGATGGCGTTTCTGTGGAATGCTGTTTTGACTAACATTGCCGTCCTCTGCAAAGGGATATGATCTAACCTTTTACAAAAAGAAAAAGTTCCATGGGATATCCTACAAAACCACCCTCCTCTGACAGAGCTGGTCTCTCAGCTCTTACAGAGTGTTGAGAGCTAAATTACTTGCTAAAGAGAAGGCTAAATTAGATTCAGGTATAACCATAAATTTTGTGATTTATGAATGTTTATGCAATAACCATAAAAAATATTGTTCTTAAAATAATAAAATATTACAGATGAAAAGATGTATACCTATTATTCACAATTCCGGATCCCCTCAGGGGGCTCACCTTCTTTAGGTGAGTACGGGTGTCACAATCCCGAGGTGCCCTAGGGGTTTTTTCCTTTTCCCACGGGGTTTACTGTCTTTGGTAAACACGGGCTTTACGAACCCGGGGTGCCCTAGTGTGGACTGTCGGCGACGGTGTGACTGGCAAACACTATGGGCTGGACATCACTGCATTATTTTTCATTCATAGGCAGTGATTGTCCGTCTTGAAAGGCTGGCGCCTCGGCAGACGGTGGCGAGATGTTTCAAGTGCCAGATGTCAGCCAAGCCCTTGTCACCGGCGACTTTTGAGAGGGACCGAAACTTTTGTTATCTCTGCACGAATGGAGGACGTGCATGACCGAGGTGCCGGGTGCAAATCCTTGAGGCTGGCCAATGGGGGTTGATGAGGGGCGTGGAGTGGACCCGCCCCTAGAGTTTAAAAGGGTCGACCCAAGAAAAAGAAAAAGGCTCCGGATAGACTCCCACGATAGATTCCTGAAACAGAATCCTGTGGACGAAGGAAGAAGTGCGATGGCTCCCGATCGAATCCTACGATAGACCTCCGAGACGGAATCGACGGATCTAGGAAGAAAAGCGCGAGGCGAGGGCCTCCCGATCATCTCCCCACGATAGGTTCCCGAGACAGAACCCGATGGACTAGCGTGAAGGACTCCTGAGGCAGTATCCGACGGACGAACAAAGAAGACGCGAGGAGTGTACACCCATGCAGACACCAATGTTAAATAGAACTAGCTGGCTGAGAATAGAACGAACACCTGTAACTGATTTCTTTTTCTCTTTCCAGTGATCTTCTGAATGTTGTACCTCAAATAAACAGTTGATTAGATCACAGTAAAAAGTAGTTTTTAATAATTAGCTTGGCGTCCACCTGCAATCGAGTCCACGACGTCACAGCTAATGCGACGACCATCACTGACTTTTATCTATTACCTAGAATGGTTGACCTGCTTCCCGAAGTGAAGCATACACTTTTTATGAACAACTATAGATTTACAATCAGGTTACTACCAGGGGAATGTGTGTGTTTTTGACTAAGACAAGACAGCATTTGTGTGTCCTTTTGGAACTTTTCGCTCTTTCGTTTACTTTTTGGTTTGAAAACGGCCCTAGCCACATTTCAGGGACTGATTGAGAAGTTACGCAGGGGCCTAAGTGACATTCTCGTTTTTTCTTCCTCGGTGATATCATATTCTTGTCAGAAACCTTTGGAAAACATCCTGATGATCTTAAAGTGGTATTTGAAAGACTTTTGTTATTTAAACTACATGTACAAATCGTAGTAAATGTAATTTAGCTTGTGATAAGAGCCCTGGACCCTGAAAAAACCTCTGCTATCATCGAAATGCTTCTTCCCAAGAATGTAAAGTAGGTGCAGTCTTTCTTACAAACCTTTTCTTGACACAAAAGATTTATTTCTAATTTTTCAGAGATAACTAGGCTTCTCAGCAACTTCACAAAAGAAAAGTCGAGCTTGGTATTGGGGAGACGATGAAGAAATTTCTTTTCAAACCTTAGAACAACTTCTAACCAATCCTCCCGTTTTGAAGCAAAGTAAGGCCTCGAAACCTTACATTCTTCGCACTGATGCTAATAATCGTGCCATAGAGGCTGTTCTTATGCTAGGTAAATACGAATAAGAGCATTCTATGGAATACGCAAGCAGGTTGTTGACTGCTGCTGAAAAAAGCTACTCCACCACCGAAAGCGCTGAAAAGTTTTGCCTTTGCTTAGGTATTAAACAAATTTCGAGGTTACATTGGGGGCTAAGAAATTACCGTATCATCAGATCACCAACCTTTAAAGTGACTCTTCTGACTTTAAAATCATCTTCAGGTAAACTAGAAAGGGGGCTCTTCAACTCCAGTCATTCAACCTGAAAAGGAAATATATCCCAGAAAAAGCAAATGCCATTGCAAACTTGTTATCCTGTCCCGTATGTGGACATAATGAAGAGTTATGTGAACTACGTAGTGTGACAATCAACATGTCAAGTCGTAGCAGTCACATGACGAGAACAACTAAAAGATGAAGACATTAAGAAAATTATTGAATCTTTTGAAAATCCCATGAAAAGTGAAAACTATACCAACTGGACTAGACGTGTTTAAATAGTATATCAAGGACTCTTATATCGGTATTCCCCTGACTCCGAATCAGAAATTGTCCAACTAAGGGTTCCCTCTCTTGATTGGAGAAGGGTTCTTCAATAGTGCCACGACTCCCCAACTTCCAGACACTATGGAGTTGTGGGAACTTACCATCGAATTTCTCAGAGATATTACTTCCCTGGAATGCGGAAGTACATTCAGGACTATGTTAAAAACTGTAATGAGTACAACAGGCTCAAACCATCAAACAAGAAACCAACTGACTTGTTGCAGACTCCTGTGTATGGCAACATTTTGAGACTCTTGCCATAGACTTGTTTGATCCCTTACCGGAAACTTCTGACTGTAGAAAGTCGATTCCTATGTTGAGGATTGTGCAGCAAAGTGGGTTGGGCTCTTTGTGTTACGCTACAGCAAAAGAATGTACTGGCACTCTTCTTGAAGAAGTCTTGTGATATGGCCTACCCAGGCGCATTATCAATGACAACGGAACATCATTTTTTTGTGAAGTTATGCAGCAGGTGTGTTATCTTTTAGACATAAATTAAGTGTTCACTCCAATTTATCGCCCACAAGAACGGCACGGTGGATCGTCAGAATCGAGATCTAAAGCCTCAATTTGCAGTCCCAGTTAGAGATTATCACACAAAATAGTCCGAGAAGCTTCCAGCTGTTCGCTTTGCAATAAATACCCATAACAGTGAAACCACCAACCAGACCGTAGTTTTTCTTCAGTTCGACCAAGAACTTCGAACGACTGATGAGATCAATCATAACTAGGGGTGTCATCCAGAATGATAACTTTGTAACAGAGATTACTCCATATCTAAAAGGATTCGCCACCCTAACGAAGTGAAAAAAGTCGTATACAATCGTTTAGATTCTACACGCTTCTTTTTTTTTGTTTCGTCTATCATTAACAATATGCTGGAAAAAGTCGTTTGCCTAGCTACAAATTCAGCGTAGGTGACAGGGTTTGGGATATCTAACATCCTTTGAGTAGGCCTGCCCGACAACAAACATCAAAGTGTATGTCACGCAGAGATGGTCTCTATTATTCCCAACCAAAGATATACTACATTTAAGGTGACCAATCCTGAGGATTCAGAAGCTCCTATTTTTGAGTCTATCACACCTCAACACTACATCTTCATCAAGATCCATCCATCATCTAAGCATGTAACTCCTCTTCGAAAAAGAGGCAAACCAAGGAAGACTCTTCCTGGCCCTTTGCTGAGGCGGCGTCAGGGCCAGAATGGTCAGTCCCCTGACTTTAACTGAACTAATAACGCCAATGGTGTGGTGTTAACATTTAGAAATCATTCCTTCATCTGTCTTGTTGTGCATGTATGCAGGAAAATATAATTTTTTGTTTTTCTTATAAGTATTCCTGTGATGTGATGTATCCATGTGTTGTGAGCCCAAAAACAAAAGGTTTTTAATTAACATAGATGAGAGTATCTTCATGCCAATGCTCAAAATGTATTTCACTCAACCATGCGATGTTTAAAAACTATATTTATTGTAAGACTTTTAACATTTAGCCTAAAAAAACATTCCAAGAATATATTTTCATAATACAGTCCACAATATAAAGAAATACCTGAATTTTTATTATGAAATAATGATTTAGTATACTATGAAGGACTACCCTTTCAAGTAAAAAAAAGGTAATTATAATGTCTTATTTATAGAATCTTCTGAAAGTTAGGCTATTATAAAATAAAAGTATGAAAATAAATGTATAAAATTTAAATTTAAAAAGTTCAATTTTTAAAAGAGTACTTTATAGTAATTTCAAGTTTGATTGTGGTAATTTATTCACTGAAAGTTCAATTTTTTTTCTAACTATTCTTTTTTTTTCTGTTTTATGTAAACAATATGAGATCAAATTTTAAAAAATCAGAGAAAATCTTTTTCAAAAACATTATTTGCTAAGAATGATTAACAAAAAAATTAATTAATTAATGTGTGTGTGTGTGCTGCCACTTGAATTTACTCGAAATATCAAATATTAAATTCCTATTGTTAAGTGCTAAGTACATTTAAATGTTCGGATTTTTAAACATTCATAAAGCAATAAAACAAAATAGATATATATTTTGAATTTATCAAACATATTCACACGTTTGAGATCAATTTTTAGATTATTTATTAGCCCCAAAATTTGCCGTATAGCAGTGATCCCCAACACCCGGGCCGTGGATCAAATAGTTCCGGGCCGCTCAGGAACATTAAATTATTTCCATTTTATTTGCTGTGATGTATTTCTGTCAGGTTTGTGCGACTTTTTATGGAAATCACTTTATATCCTTTTTTTTGGTGTAATCGTATTTTATTCTGAAGGCTTGTCTAAACACAATTAAAATTATTAAGATCAAAACAGTCTAAAATATTATTAATCAATGTCCCACCCTCAGCGGTCCACAGTAAAATTATCAAACGTTGACTGGTCTACAATGATAAAAAGGATGGGGAGCACTGCCTTATAGTATTAGAAGATCATTCAAGCTAATCAATAAGAGTAAAACAAAGAAATAAATTTATATTTTCTTATAACTAAGAATTTAACATTCTTCCATCCTCAATTTTTCTATCAATTATTTTAACTATGCCGAAACTCTTAAAGTAAATGAATACGAAAGTAAAATTGTGTGTGCTGAAAAAATCTGAACCTTTTGTTAAAAATATAGTAAATTTGTTTCATACCTCATATTTTCAATATCGAAAAAATCATGAAAAAAGAATTCCTACTTCTACTCTTCAAGATATATTTCACTTCAGAATGCAATGTTATGTAAGAAAATAGATATTGCAAATGAGGAGTTCTGTCTTGACAACCACTAAAATATGCTGATTTTTTAAAAGGATTTATATATGTAGATTATATATATATATATATGCAATGGATCCTATCTATACAAAGTAATGAAAATATTTCAAAGGAAATTATACCACTTAAAAAAATAATTGAACATGGTTTTTGATCCCAGTATGGATGATTAAAATAATAATTAACTACATTGTATGGATTAATTTTTGGTTCATTTAAAGTATCTACGCGTTTCTGAATCAATGTTTGACTGAAATTCAAAAATTTGTTTATCCTTGCCAATTTGTGTTAGGGAAAAAAATCAAGCAGCCATACAGAAAAAAGAATGTGCAATGAGCCATTACTTTTTGGTAAATTTGAATATATTTTAAATTTTTTAGTTGATTGCCTTTATAACTGTGTTAAGTTTGTTGTGTACAAAAGTAATTTAAATATATGGTTTTGAATTCCATGAAGAGTGCTTTAAAATACGGTATAATTTTCATCAAATTTTACCTAAAATACCTCATTTTAATAAATTTAAATTGTCATATATAATTTCCTGATTAGTGTTTTTCATTCATTTAAGTCATAAGCATCAACAATTAACATAAAATTACTTCTAGTATGTCATTTTAGAAAACTTATCTCCGAATGTAGGCAGATACCATAACTGGCCTTGGAAAATCCTCATAGCTTAAAAGGAGAGTGGGGTACGGCCCAATAGATGTCGTCTTTATCTCTCGACAATTATTCAAGAGAGTGTACTGTCCTAAAACAACTTTAATTCAAATCAATTAATGATCAGCCAAATTTTCTGGTTACATTTTGTATGTGTGTGTGATATTGTTTTTGTATTGTGTGTGATTGAAATTAGGTTATATATTTTGCATTTTAAACACCTAAATTATACGTTTTTTTTCCAATTTTGGAATTTGGAAATTCATTTTTTAGATTTTCCGTTTAATATAACATAAAATATCTTAATTCATATAACATTTGAAATTGAACTTAAAAACAAAATTATAGTTGCTTTTTTCCTTAATGATTAACATTTTAAGAACACTGTACAAATACATATTTTGTGTTTTATTTTTTTTATTTTACATTCTCTGATTTTTAAAAGATATATTAAATGAAATGAATTTATAACAAAACAGGATAAATTTTATTCTTGTTACCTCTGTTTTTGTGTGTGTTTTGTTTCAATTATTTTCTATTATGACTGCCAACTAGCTCTTTTTTAAAATAGTATTTTATATTATCTTTTAGTACCATAATGGTTAAATATTGAGTATCCTAAATATATTCTCAAACGAAATTTAAAATATTGAAAACATATTAAGGTTCAATTTTTTTTCATAGAAAAATTAACTTGCCCTTATATTAATTTTTTTTATCCTTATTTTAATTATTTTTGTTATGTTTAGTCTTATATGATGATTAATATTTTCATCTCCAGGCTAATATGATGGATAAACTGATTTCAAAATTTGTGGAAGAGTTAAAGCAAAGACCATCTTGGTGTGAAGATCAAGTTGATAATTTCATTTCTATTCCTCATGAAGATGACGATGGTAATTTTTTTTCTGTTATAACTTCTTGAGACTTTTAATAATGATTTTGTGTTTTCAACCTTATTTAATTTTTTGCATAAATAAAACTGAATATATAGTTTAGCTTTAGATTAGATTTATGGCAATTTACTGTATGATTAATGATTATATGTATGAATAACAGAAAAATTATCCAAATGGGACGAAAATTGGTACTTGTGATTTTCATTTATTAGAAACAAAATGATGGTAATATCTTGGAAATTTTTTACAAAAAATATATTTACAAAAGCAAAATAAATTTATTAATGTCTTGACTCTTCAATGTAGAAGAAACCTGTTTACTTAGGGCCACTTTTTTTCAATGCACAAAAGCAGAGCCACTGGCCTCTTTAAAAATGTGAAACTGATATGCATTCATCATTATGCTAACTACCATCCAATTGGAGTAAAAAAGTATTAAAATAATAAGTTCTGTGAAATTAAAGGTTTTTAAAAAATTTCACGAATGGCCCTAGGTACAATATCATTGTACCTAAGGCCAACAGCTGCTGTACCTAGGGCCTTTCCCTGGAAGTTAGGTTTCACTCTGTAATCAATAGAAAACAAATGTACACACATGAATTAATAAAAGAAACAATATCAGCTAATACGTTGATTTATCATGTAACTATTTAAATTATGATGTGCCAAATTATTAATGAATTATACCTATTTTCATTCAACATTATGATTTAAAAAACTGGTTTCAAAAGTGAGCTGCATACATTGTCTCTCTGAAGCACCAACAAATTGCGGTTTGGGCAATTTGAACATAATATTTCTGTTGTCAATTTCATAAGTTTCTTCTTTATCATAAAGAAACTTCTTTGAACGTGCTATATTTTTCAAAAATTTAACACTATAGTGTTGTTCTTTAACATCTTTTATTTCTGCCACATGAAAATGTTGAGTTTTTTTTTTTGTCTTGCATTTTTGTTAAACAAAAATCCCTCTTTTCAAAAGTAACCATTACATCAGCTACTGTAGAATGTGCATCATCATTGGAATGAGAATCTTCAATATCTAATAATTCTTCGGATAAAGCTGCCTCAATTTCAAACTCAGGTTTTTTCTCATTTTTTTAGGGGGGGGGCTATTTTAATCACATGACATTTTTCTGATTTCTTCCTTTTCTGGAGTGTCAGTCAAGATTCTATATCTCTCTGGTTTTCGACCACCTCTGTTGGATTTACTTCGAGAATTATACTTATTAGAGATTATTTAGAATTTTGCTTCTGTTTTTAGATTTGTTTTTTTTTATTAAATGAAATGTTATGTTTGTGTAAACAAAATAATCCCTAATGAAAACAATAATGGTAGCAAACATTTTTTATGAATCAAGCATATTGAAAGTTTCAGAACAAAATATACACTTCTCTCATTTAAATAATATCCACTAATAATAAAAAAAAACTTGACTAAATCAAAATGGTTCAGATGATTAAAGTCATTTCCTCGTTTTATTATAAAAAATTTTAATAAAATAATAAAGAATATTAATTGTAGTTATACCTAGAACCATGAACCTAGGTACAAAGCAACTATGTGGCCCCAGGTACAAGCCTAGGTTATTTCATACAAAATATCTTCTGCAGAAAAACCTACATTGAGAGGGGATTTATTTAAAATCTAATTTAGTACTTAATGTTACAAACAAAATTATGTACTTGAATTCAAAGAAAAATATTTGACATATCTTTGTACAACAATAAAAAGAGATAAGCTGCAAAATTTTACTTCAGATCATATAAAAATGTTTTTCATTTATAACATGCCACAGCTTTCTTTTGCAAAATTTCAAAATGAATGCCAAAGTAGGAATTCGTGTTGTCACTCACCCAACTGAGTATTAAAACTTAGAACTAATTATTCAAATAAAATGGGGTAGCCCTAGGTACACAGGTCTCCCCTACATTGTTATCTCAAATTAAATTTATTTTATTTATCTGTTTTATAGATAGTTTTTAACTTTAGTTATTGTTACTATTGTAATCCATTTTTCATTTTTATAACTTGACACTTTTAAAGCTAATTTTTTAAATTTCAATTGACATACATTACAATGTTTAGCAAATTTTAAATTATCTCAGTTAGTATGAGGCCAATAGTATTGAGGGGTAATTAAATTTATCATCTTTTGAGTGCCTGGATGTGCAAACTGTTGATGAGCATTTTGCAAAGTTTTTCTTCTTTATGAAAAAGGTACAACTATTAAACAGATTTTTCTTTTTAAGGACACCATTAACTGTCTTATCTTTTGCGTTATTTGAATTGTCTAAATTGTGATGTGTTTTTATCTCTTCTAATTTAAGTGAATGTACAGAGTGTTGGATATATTGAGCAATAGAATGTCTTGATAACATGTCAGCTTCAACATTATTAGTCCCTTTTATACACTCAAGAGCCAAAACATTATGACCACCCCTACCTTTTGCAATGAACTCGCCTGGATGACCTGGAAGGCACGTGATCAGATGGAAGTGGTATTTAACTGCTGCTGGAGAGTCTGAAGAATCATTCTTTCACTTACTTCTGTGTGTGATGGGAAAGGCTGCGGTTCTAAGCGATTTTCATAGATGGCAGATTGTAATGGCTTGGAACAAGTATTTCCGAAACTGCATGACTCTTGGGTTTTTCGCGATCTACAGTTGTTAGTACTTATGCAAAGTGGATGAATGACGGTGAAACCAGCAGTAGACGACACGCTATTGGACGTAAACACGCTATCAAAGAAAAAGGTCGTCGGAGACTGTCTCGCATGGTGAAGCAAAACTGGAGCGAGACAGTGGCTCAGCTCACAGCCCAATACAATGCAGGGCCAAGTAGAATAATATCGGAGCACACTGTTCAGTGGACACTGTTGGATATGGGGCTATGCAGCAAACGTCCCACTCGTGTGCCTTTGCTGACCACGCGTTATCGCCAACTACACCTGCGCTGGGCCCAGGAACATCGTGACTGGTCCATGGATCAGTGGGAGAGAGTTGCCTGGTCAGATGAATCACGCCGATGGCCGTGTCAGGATACGCGTCTTTCAGGCGAACAGTTGCTCCCTCAATGTACAGTAGATCATACACAGGCCGGTGGTGGCCGTATTATGCTTTGGGGGACGTTCTTTTGGGCGTTTCTGGGACCCGTGATTGTGGTAGAGCAGACCATGAATGCTTCAAGGTATCTGAACAGCATTGCGGACCAGCTGCACCCTTACATGGCCTCAGTTTTTCCAGCTGAAAATGGAATTTTCCAACAGGACAACGCCCCGTGTCACAAGGCTAAAATTGTGTTGGAGTGGTTCCAGGAACAGGATGCTGAATTCCAGTTAATGTCCTGGCCGCCTAACTCACAGGATCTTAATCCAATAGAACACATTTGGGATGTAATGGGATGACAGCTCAGTGTTCAAAAACCACCAATTCACAATATCTCGGATTTGCGTGACCGTTCCTTAAATATCTAGTACAATCTGTCTCCGGTCATTTACCAAGGACTTGTGGCATCCATGCCAAGGCGGGTTGAAGCTGTGTTGCGCTCCAAAGGTGGGCCAACTCGTTATTGACAGGTGGTCATAATGTTTTGGCTCTTGAGTGTATATTTTACTTCATAATCAAACATGGTTAGTTTTAAAGACCAATAAAGCAACCTACCTCTTAAATTTTTAATATTTTTAAGCTAAACAAGAGCTGCATGATCATTGTGGATTATATTAATTTTTTACCATGTAAATAATAATAAACTTATCAAGAGCATCTACTATGGCCAAACATTCCAATTCTGTGATACAATAATGTTTTTCACAATCATATAAAGTTCTAGAAAGATAAGATACTGGGTGGAGAGTACCAGAATTATCTGGCTGCTTTAGAACGGAACCAATTGTATTTTGCAAAACATCAAAGAATACATGAAGAGGTATAATTTAGATTATATAATTATAATACTGGTTTAGTTATTAATTTATTTTTTATCAATTCGAATGCTGTTTGACATTCTGCAGTCCTATTCCATTGTTTATCTTTCTTTACAAGTTGATTTAGAGATTCTCTAATTTTAGCATAGGAATCAATGAATTTCTTATGTACATTTACAGAACCTTTGAAGAGAATTTTGAACTGAAGTTGAAACTTTGAAGTTGTTTTATATTTTAGGGGGTGTAATTTTTTAATGGTTTCAATATTCTAATTATCAGATGTAATGCAACCTTCCTTAATTTCATAGCCTAAAAGGTTTATCTTATCTTTTTCAAAAACACATTTTGAAAATTTTAGATAAATGTTGTCTTTCTCACAAATTTTGAATATTTTTCTTAAACGAGCAAAATGCTCCTCTAAAGAATTTGAAAAAAATAACTATCTCATCAAAATAGTGACAAGCAAAATTTGAGCATTTATATTAATTTAAAATTTTGTGAATATTTTGATTAAAAATTGCAGTGGCATTTTTAAAACCAAACAAGTGGACTCAAAATTCATATAAACCTTCACTTGTAATAAAAGCTAAATTTTCTTTATCTTTGTAATTGTATTGGAATGTGCCAGTAACCCAAGGCAAGGTCGAGCATGGAAATACTTGAGCGTTATTTAATTTATCTAGCAGGGAGTCTATTCTAGATAAAGGTTTTGCATCTGTTTTACAAATTGTATTCAGTTTTCAATAGTCAATGCATAATCTAGTCTTTCGTTTTTCATCTCTTTTAGAAGCTAAAATGACAGGGGAAGAAAAACAACTGTTTGATTCGTTAATTAGACCTGCAGATAATGGATTTTGTATTTGTTTATTAATCTCAGCTTCTGCAGTAGCTGATGTTCTATAAGCTCTTTAGGAAATTGGGAGGTATGATGTTAAATTAATTCTAAGGGGTTCCATTCGAATTTTATCTACATCATAATTATTTTTGGAAGAAACATAGGAGTGTTCTGAGAGAAGTTATACCAGGTTAGGAGATAGCTCTTTAACAATCAGAGGTGAGGAATCTTCCTCTAAGGTATCTACTAACTCCTCCTGATTATCATCGTGTTTATGTTTTCTTGTATATCTACGGACATTTGTTTATTGAATTCGCTATGATTATTTATAATAATTTTTCCATTTTATAATATGCGGTTATGTTCACAATCACTAATAAGTTTATATTGACTACACTCTGGTAGTCCTAAAAGAAGATAAGGTAAACTACTTCTATATATATAATTACTATTATAGTACTATTTTTTTCTACTTGTCCAATTCTTAAAAAAGCATTACATATTTTAGTTAGTTGAAATTTACCATGGGCTTGGTTAACATGTATAAGCCTAGTTTTTTGTTTTGGTAAGTTAAGTTTTATTCACAATATCTGTGGAAATTAAGGATAAAGGGGATCCAGTGTTAATGACAATGTTGACATTATTTTGTTTACATTGAGAAGTAGGTTTGTTGTCCAAGTTAGTTTAACTTGGCAAGGATGAGATGACTCAGAAAACTTGTAATTGTCAATATGTGGAGCCAGAAGCCTCAGTAGTAGGGTATTATCTCTGATTTGGGATTAGGGAAGTACCAACTGGGTTCACAGTGGACTGGGGAACACTGTTAGTTGCTAAAGTTGAGTCACTAGTAAATGGGGTTTTTCGCAGTTGGTTTTGTCTAAAAGGACATTCTTGTGTCCAATGGTAGGCATTGGGAATGCCTTGTCACAAGTACAAATGCTACAGGGAGAGGTTGGAAATGTGTGTAGTGGTTGGACCTAAATCCTCTACTTATAAAATTTTGAGCATGAGGATTTGGTAAATGTTGGGGGCACAATCTAGAAAATTTTTGAAAATTTAGCCCCAAAAGAGTTGTGATGTTGAGGGGTATAAAGGTATTTTGTCTTGGTCAAATGGGCTGTTGATTTTGCCTGTAAGTGTTTTGTTCAGGCCTAGTGTCATGTGTTTTCATTAAATGCATAGTTACCATGAGTCATTTTGTAGGTGTGGTTGGAGGGTTAATTCTCATTAATTGTCTTATTTGGGTAGGCATTCCATCAGTAAGACCTTCTAAAATTAGTTGGGGAGACAGACTTAGTTATTTTCCACAATTAAGCTTTTTGTGAAAATGTTGTTTCAAATGATTCTGTAATTCATGTTAAGAGAAATCAGATAAATTTACTACATTGGGTTTTAAAAATATATTCAACTAGGATAGAACAGAGATAATCAAAATTAAAAATATTAAAATAAGAATTTATATTTTCAATTTTCTAATTATCATCTTTGTTGTGTTTTGTTTACAAGCATTGTTAAAATACTCTAACCAGGAGTCTATCATCATCCCATTTTCAAAACCAAAAGGAATTATATGTGGTTCTCTAGGAATTTGATTAGTTGTACTATTAATATTTTCAGCCAAATTGCTCTGATCATTATCTTTTTCATGAGTTGTCATTTTATAACCAGATCTGAGAATCATGCAAAAATTAATTTCAAAACCAACTTAAAAATTTTAAGATTATGAAATACCAAAATATAAAATTTAAATATTAATACAATTACATTTGAAACTAATTTACCAAAATTCTAATCATCATCATTAAAAGAAAATTTATATTTCTCATTTTAATATTTCAGATTTTATCACAGTTTATATATAACTTGTAATACTTTTAAAAATGTATCAAAGATCAGAATCAATTTTAAAAAATATATATCAGTATAAAATATGCAAAATAAATTGTGAAAATAAAATTTTCTTAAAAATAGCATACATTTTAAATAAATTTAACTGAAAATTTCGTAGGTAAAAAACATGTTAAAACCAATCATTCAAAACTTATGATATAAAAAATTTATTTTATGAACTTTATTTTTTTATAAGATAATTTTGAAAAATAAAATTGAAGTAATTAGGAAGTTATCAACATACTAGTAATTTAACTTTTTGAATTTTTAAAACACTATATAATTATCAAAATTCTCATATTAAGTATCAAAATCAAGTTTTAAAACAATGATTATGAACAATGCAATTTTAAAATAAAATAAATCATACTGAAAATAATGAAGCAATAAAAAAATGTTACAGTTGAAAATTTTGTCTTGAGCTGTCACCAGTTGCTTGATAATCCGCACTTATCAAAGACAATATTGCATAAAAGTAATCATTTTTTTTTTCTTTTTAAAGCTTTAAAATTTTCTCTTAATTTTGATGATAGCACATTGTGGTGGATTTGGTTTCTTCGCTTATAACGCATTTACAATTTTTTTCTGGAATAACATTTTACTATGAATTTTTGTAATTTTTCATAATCTTGACTTATTAATTTAGAATTCCCGCCCATTTGTCACATTTTTAGCACATCATCTTCTTTCTCCGAGGTAAGTCCTACCGCCTTATGTCATATTTGGCAGAAATGTTAGGGCATTATTTTCTTATTCAATAACTAGCTGAAATTCCCGTTCTTCGCACGGGTTAAGTTTTAAAAAGTACAAAATTAAGCTATTATAATATTTCTTAAGGGGGGTATGACCCTGCATAAAGTAGTATGACCCAAAATTAAAAATATTTTTTAAATGAGTGTTCACATTATAAATAATTGTAAACAAACTACAGTGAGTAATTTAATATAATAATTTAATGGAAACATATTTAGATAAAAAGAGAAAAGTAACATGCTATAATTTTTTTATTTGTTATAGAAAAGTAGTTGAAGTTTCTACACTGCAGACTCTGGTACATATCCTGAAATGGATAAATCAAAAGAAAAAAATTAGCTTAGTTATCATAAAGCATTTTACATTATCATTAAAAACATATTATGTAGCTTGCAACTTAAAAAAGAAAGTAAATTACTATGAACAAAAACTATCTGAAGATAAAATGGGCCTACTTTGAATAAAAGTATGATTACTGAATTAATAAACAGAAGAAAAAAAGTGTTTCCAAAAAAAAAATTTAAGCAATACTTTTGAAATATATTATTGAAAATAATTGATTTCCTTGAAAAACAATTGTTAATATGCCACATTAATATTAATGTAATGAGCATTCAAAAATATAACCATCTCCTCAAAATTTGTGAAGAATACAGTTTCACATTAAACGCTAGGCATGAGGTCATATGACATATCATATGAGTTTAAAAATTAAACTAAAAAAAACGTAAACCGAATTTTGAAAAAATCACTTTGAAGTGCACATTATTCATACCTGAAATGTCTATTCTTTGCATGGATATTTTCCATTTCAAAAGCTTACATTTACTTTAAGAACCCAACCTAGTGTAAGAAAATATTCAACCTGAAAAAGATGAACCAATTTAATTTCAACATCAAAACAGAAGAAATAATCTAAGCTTTAATTAAATTACTATTAACAATAATACCGAGGAAGAACAGAATACAAATTGTGCTGCCAAAAATAAAATTTAACTTCCAAAGGAACATTTTTTTTTTTTTGTAATGACTTATTTTTTTAAAAAAAACCCAGCAAATATGCTTCAGATAAATAATATCTAAAGGTAATTTTAGAAAATTGCTTCAAGGTATACCCTATTATCTATAACTTCAGCGAAGAGCTTCTTGATTGACAATGTAACCGTCTTACCATTAGGAGCAAAGATACAAATTTTCTGCACTACCAACTCGTGAACAACCAACATAAAGCTGACTATGGGAAAAGCAAGGATTTCTAAGATCTAGCCCCACAGTTTGAAGGGATTGTCCTTGGGCTTTGTTAATGCTCATAGCAAAGCTTAGTCAAATCATAAATTGTTGTCGTTTAAATTAAAAGGGAACATCAGATAAAATGATGGGAATTTTAGGGATGAAAACATCTTTACAAGTAGCTTGCCCAGTTAGAATAGTGGCTTCAATAACATTGGGCATCAGCTTTTTAATTGAAAGCCTGGTACCATTACACAATGAAGGCGGGTCAAGATTTCTAAGAAGGATAATTTGGGCTCCAATTTTGAGTTCCAAAACATGTGACGGTATACCAGGCAGTTCTAAAGAATTTAAAAACTCAGTTGGATAATTGACTGCCTCTTTTGGATCACAAATAGTATTAATAGACTTTTATATTTGAGCATTTCCTGGAATTTGTGATAAAAGCTGCTTGCTTATAATGTTTACAGTTTTATTTTGAGGCTCAAGGATAGCTCTTTGGCATAACCAAACATGATCTTGAAAAAAATCAAGTAAATTTGGAAACACAGCTTGTAAAAGTTCTTCCTCTGTATTAACGATTCTCCCAATATTTTTCAAAGATACAGCCCCATCAGGATCAAGAGACGTAAAGAATCCATTTCTTAACTGAAGAAGATTATCAGCAAACTGGCGAGGAGAGGAATCCCTACTCAAATAACTTTGCATGCTTGTTCTCAACTGAAATCTTTTTATGCCAGCCCAAATATATGAAGATTTAATTCACGCAGATCCTTCATCTGTTCTAGTTCCACGTGGAATAATTGGCAAAGTTTGACGAAAATCACCAGCTAACACCAAGGTGACACCCCCCCATCCTTTTGTTGTTAGATCTTAGGTCTTGCAGAGTGACATCAAGGGCTTCAAATGCAGCCTTGTGAGACAGTGCACTCATCCCAAATTATGAGTTTACAACTCTTCAAAACTTTAGCTGTTCCTGAATGTCTAGAAATACTACATGTAGGTGTCTCTATAACAGCCATCTTTAAGGGCAACTTAAAAGTTGAATGAGCTGTCCTTCCTCCTGTCAACAAAGTAGCTGCAATACCAGAAGAAGCAACAGCCAGGACATCCTCACCACTCCCTCGTACTTTGGCTAAAATGAGATTGAGGAGAAAAGTCGTCCCCGTACTACCTGGTGCATCTAAGAAAAAATACCTCCAATCTCTTGAAAAACTGATTCAGTTATCTTCTGAAATATTTCTCTTTGATCTGGAAGCATCTTGTCTTCATTTTCCTCCAAGAATTTTCTGAGTTCACTTATATTGTAGGTTCTTTCTCTAAGCACATCATCAACAGTACTGGAATCTCAATTAGGCTGAGGAAGTCCAATGGATTTCAAATCTGACCCTCCTAAAGACCTAACCTTGTCTTCAATGATGATAAGAGCTTCCTTAAATATTTTGGTACTGAATTTCAAATCCATATTCTGCTGTTGAATTCTTACTTGGTGTAGAATATCTTCAGAAAGACTTTCCTGGTGGTTGATCCATAGCTGATTGGGATTAGATAAAGCACATACTTGTAGCTTGACAGCAAACAGATCATGAAGCATTCGTGGTGAATGCACAAAAGCAGCTTCTTCTAAAGTCGCATTCCAGTGTTAATCATTCTCTAGAAGACCTCTAACTTGGCAAGCTTCTTTGTAACTGCTACATATCCTTCCTTCAATTGTTTTCAGATATTGAAAAGACATATGGCCTGGCACTTCATGAAGTAGTAATCGCAAATGAAAGCATTCACTGTTGTTGGAATGAACTGCATAAACTCTACCAATTGCATCATTTGATTTGATTCCAGGGTGATCAGATAAAGATTGACCAACTTTTCGTCGACTCCACTTCTTGTTTTTACTATCCCAAGTGTAATACCTCGGAATTTGATGATAAAACAGAGTGCGGGCAAACTCATCTTCATTACATAGTCAGAAGAAAATAGTAAGAGTTGTTTCAGGTGCAAATCGAGCTCGTTCAGCAGCATTACCTTCTGTGAAGTAGATTCTCTGTCCGTTTTTCCAGATGGACACTTAAATGAATGACTGTAGGATAGCGTTCATGAATGGAAAAGTTCAGTATTCTCCAAACAGCTTCATTACTACTAATGTACCTTCCCATTTCATTCCGGTAAATTTCATTGCGGGCATTACGATCTGAACTGATCACATCAAACACGGCCATATCACATCCTTTGTTGATATACTTGTAAACATATTTAATCAACATAATAGAATTTCAATATTCAACGTTGATATGGGCACAAAATATTCTTGATAGTAGAAGGCAGTATGGGGCAATACATCTATTATCGACTACAACTTCTGAATGTCGAACATTCATAACTGTTGAAAATCCTCCATCTTTTGATCTGCGGCGATAAAGTGGATATCCAGCCTTGCCAGTTTGTGTTTCTTTTAAGGATATCTTTTAGTACATCTTCCATCCTTCATGCATGGAGAAAAAGGATTGATGACTCCTCAAGGACCATGTACCATTTGTGTTGTAATGCAGTTGAACAGCTCCAGGTCTTCTTCAGGATTTGGTATTTTATCACTGATGAAGTCATCAACTTTGTGCACGTGTAAGGTTTCTTGAAGCCATACCAGAATATGTGCATGGGGTAGTCCTCGTTTCTGCCATTCTATGGTGTACATATAACATTGTACAACTCCAAAAAATTTTCCCTTTGTGATAATGTTTATAAGAATTTTAAGCTTCCCATAGAAAACTCTTGCTAATAAATCATGACGATTGTGTGTGGTTTTTGACCTAAAAATAATTCATTCTTAATCTCAGGCCATGCAGGATTGCAAGTAAACGTAATAAAAAGGTCAGAGGTCGGCCATAGTTTCGAACATAAGTCATCGCATCTTGAGTACGCTCATGCATATATCTGGGACTTCCCGTAAAACTGGAAGGTAATATAATCAACTGGCCAATATCAGAAACATTACCTTCACTAACAAAAGCATCCCTAAGATGAATACATTCCTCAACTCTTAGTTTCTTTTGATAACATTGAATGTATCTCAAGCGTTCAAACTCTATCTTTGCAAACATATCAACAATATACTGTTGGAAAAAATTATTGCAGTGCAATATGATGTTGAAACTGGAAGCACGATACATGATTCTGTATGCATAAAAATCCATAGCCGTTACCTTTCTCTCTGTAAATGCACCAGTAGATGGGTTCCTTTGATATAGTTGAAAGTGATATCCATCTTCTCCCTGCCAAAACATTAGAGGATATTGTAGAGCATCATAGGACCTGTGCGTGTCAGCAATTTTTTGGATTGAATTATTTCTTGTTTCCAGTATAACATCTCTTTTTCCATGTTGATCCCCTGCCGTGATAACTGAAACTTCAGATGTTGTAGGTTCATTGAAACACCTGCTGTGTTCACCTGTAGGAACTTGATCTGCATGAATAATTATACGAAAATCTGGTCCAAGTTTTTTGATTGCAGATTTGAAGCTTTTTATGTAAGAATTATTATGATGCAACTTTAAATCTTGCAACTTTAAAACTAAATCTTGCTTAACTTGTTGTACTATCTTGCAACGTTGTTCAGCTTGTTCCATGTTACTGTCTATAAAATAAATCTGTAGAAATTTAGGTTCTTCAGCAGGCAAGGAAATAAACTACCAATTTTGTGGTAAAAACTTGGCCTTGTACTTTAAATGTAGGCATAAATCCACTTTCGATTATTTGCTTGGAAGAGCCAATAGAAGTCATTTGAAAGCAACTGTTATATCGCCTTATATTCTTCTGAAATATCTTTGCACATACAGAATCAGATGACTACAATGTATGGAGGGGCTCAGGTAGATCCCTTAACACAGGTAAATGCACCTTTCCACCATTACAACATAAACCAGAAGCTTCACCTTTAAACTTCATTGCACTGCAAAATTGGCAAGTTATTGACATGGGTCCAAGAGAATACATGATGCATCAGACTTGTAATCGATTGATGGGTTGTAGGAGTAGGCAGCATTTTCCTTGTCTTTCCAAATAGCCATCCTTGAAGAGCTTGTGATATTTCTCTGACATTCAAGTCTCGTTTCTCGATTTTCAGCAGTTTCAGATATCCTTGTTTGCATCATTTGTAAACTATTTGATTTTCTTCTGGTTTCTTGATCTTGCAAAGTTTCTGAAGCCCTTAAACGTGCCATTCCAATTCTAATGGATTTTCTTCTAGTTCCGTCACTGTTTCTGAGGTCCTTAAATGTACCATTCTCAGTCTGTTTGATTCTCTCCTTGATTCTTGTTCTTCTAGAGTTTCATTTTCCCGTTTTCTTCTCGTTTTTTTTTTTTACTTTATTTTGATGAAATTGTACACTTTTCTTTTTGGGTGCTTTTTTAGGACTGATCTGCTTGTGTTTACCTGTGACTTGAATGTTGCTTTAAAAAATATTGCATTCTTTCATTAGGAGAAGAAGCAAACATATAGCTGGTTTCTTGTTCTTGAAAAGTTTCTGAAGCCCTTAAATGTGCCATTCTCAGTCTGTTTGATTCTTTTCTCAATTCTTTTTCTTGTGGAGTTTCATTTTCTCGTTTTCTTCTCATATTTTTTTTACTAAACTTTGATGAAATTGTACACTTTTTCTTTTTGGGTGGCTTTTTAAGATTGATCTGCTTGTGTTTACCTGTGATTTTAATGTTACATTCAAGAATTTCACATTCTTCATTATGTGAAGAAGCAAACACATAGACATCAAAGTGTCCATCACTCAAGTTTTTGCCACAGAACTTCATGTTTTTAACATTTTTGAAATGCTCCCCAAATACAGCAAATAAATGTCCATCATGAAAAATCTGGAAACGGCAAGAAAAGAGTTCAGAGGCAGCCTGTAACTTGAAACGGAGCCGTAAGTTATAGGGTTCAACGTGGCAATTTCGTACGCTTCGCGAGATGGGTAGTTGTTCCCTTCATGATCATGTGTAAATACCTTAAATCTATCCCAGTTGCTGATTACATAATCAACAACAGCCTGTCGAGCAACAAAGCTGGACTGCACATTACCATACAACAAATAGGAAATCGAACTGAAAAGGCAGGATCCATCACCGTCAATTGGAACAACTTGGAAAGGGAATGTATCATTCCCTAATTTTAACAGCTCGTACATTTGTGTCATTGTAATTTGGAATTACTTTTAAAAAAATTTGATTAACTGGCAGAGCGATGAAACCAAAACAGTAATAACATTAAAACCACCTAAACAACAATCGACAATATTGAAAACCACTATTACATGCAAATAAAATAACAAATGTTACACATCCTTATACGAAAATATCACAATCATATGCAAAAGTACACTTCATAAAATAATAAACATGCCACAGCCTTAAACTAAAATAGTAATTATAATATTTAAACAAGCATCCAAACAATCAAGATTAACAACTGAAAACCATAAAAAATGTTTTTTAAATCAATTTCATTTAGAATAACTAAGAAAAAATATGAAAACTCTGACCAAACACAAAATAAATTAGAAAAATAAATGACAAAATTAAATCCAAAACCAGAAAGTCCAGAAGAATCAAAAGTATAAAAAGTCAAAATGAAAAAATAATGTAATGCAGCTATTGACCAAAATAGAAATTACTATTTTAATAGAAATTATTTTTTTATACACACAAAATAAATCGTAAATTTTTAAGCTGAAAAATAAACGACAAAATTAACAAATAACAAACATCTAAGCAATCAACACATCAAATACTGAAACAATAAAAATGTATACTAAATCAATTTGCTTTAGATTTACAGTAAAAAAAAATAATAATTTTGCTTGAAGGGCGATGAAACCAAAATAGTAATAACATTAAAACAAACATCTCTGAACAATCAACATTAATATACGAAAATAGAAATAACAATATGAATACATTTGACTTAAATCAGAAACTTTTAAGTTGAAAAAGAAACGACATAAATAAATCTAAGCCCATAAATGGTTGGGAATAATAAAACTAAATGTATAAGCAAAACAAAAAGTATGTTAAACTAATTTAATTTAAAGTTATTGAAAAAATATAAAATAGCCTTAGCTGGATATCCAAAGCATGCTCCTGCTGGAATACAGTCTTAAAATAAAATCTTTAAACTTAAATTAAAAATTTTAAAGTACAAAAATCAAGAAAAATTTCAACGAATAAAATGTCATAAAAGATTATTGCTGAAATAAAAAAAATGTTAAAATTAAAGCTGTTGAATTCAGTCTCAAATTTTCGAGCGCAAGGAAAGAACAAAGCAAATACTTTGTTGCCAAATCAATCAAACTAAAATCCAGTTGTTGAAAAAACAATTTGAAAAAAATTATGTATTCTAAAAGAAACCGTAAATCGATTTTAAAGAACAAATAAACGAATAAGTACTTTTGTAAATAAATATATTTATTCTGAAAATATGTAATATTCACCAAGAAACTGCATGAAGCATTAGTTTTTGCAGAATACATAATATGACGTCATATCCCCAGATAGTCCAAAAATCGCATAAAAATTGAATTTTAAAAAAAAATCTAAAACGAATTTCGAAAAAAACTCTTCGAGGTTAATAGCATAACGATTTATAGCTTCTACATGCCAAGTTTTACACTTCTGGATTGCTGAATTTGGCTGGAACAGCTGAAACACACAAACTTTTCTCTGATTAGTACAGATTTAGCTGAAAAATCGCTTAAAAATTGAATTTTTAAAAAAATCTAAAGTGAATTTCGAAAAAAAACTTCGAGGTTAATAGCATAACGACCTATAGCTTTTACATGCCAAGTTTAATACTTCTGGATTGCTTAATTTCGCCGAAACAGCTGAAACACACAAACTCTTTCCTTTATTAGTATAGATTAGGTGCTTTTCAGAGACTGTTGCATTGATGATGCATGGGTTTGAGTACAAATATTCCATTTGTATTGGATATGTAGACACTTATACGAAACAAAAAGTAGAAGCAACAAAGCAGCAGCAGACATTGACAGAACATGGTGACAAATACAAAGAGACAGAGTTTTCAGAGTTCTGGCTTTTTATATGAGACATCAGAATTCCCGTGACTTGGTACGATTGGTAGAAAGCTATCGTTCGATAGTTTCTGATGAAATCTTACCTTTAAAATTGCAAGCTTTTAGCTTTCAAGATACTATTACGATTAAATCCCGGTTATGCGGGTAAGCTAGTTAAATATTTAAGCACCAGTCCTGAAGGCCAGAACCATTACAAATTAAAATATTATGTAGGATGAAATTAAAGGGAATTATTATACATACATACGAGATGTATGTTGTTGGGAAGTGTTATGTTTTGGGGACAAATTTTCATCAAATCTTGAAGCTATTTCATCTATTTTAAATAACTTTTTGATTTAGTTATAGGGACCACGAAGCCAAAGTGAAAGTATGCCAATTACTAGCTTGTACTGATTTTTGATGTTTTCAGCAGTGCTATTTTCAAAAGTGGTAAATCTGTCAGCGGTTAGTTTGAAATTGTTGTCTTTTTTTTTCTATTACATTATTAACTTATTGGTTATAGGAATCATAAAGTCAAGGTAACAATATGTAGAAAATATATACTCTGAATTCTGATATACCGTTAGGGACAATTTGTAAAATAATTGCGAAACCATGGCCTCAATAACCAACCTGTAATTTCAGTGTAAGGTTGCCTCACATTTATATTAATAATTATTTTATGAACTCTTCGTTAATTTATATAAATGTTTTTATGTTCGATATATTTTTGATTGTGATTCTTTCTTATGCATTTTCTTTCTTTCTGCTTCTCATGTTGATTGATTTTTTTTTCGTGAGATTGTTAAGAACTCTGCGAATGGAAAGAGTTGGGTTTCCTTAATGGAGAATCCCATTCCTTGCAACCTGCCAAGACCTGTGGGTGTCGCAAACTTCAGAGTCCAGACTGGACATGACTACCTTAGAAAGCACCTTTTCAGATTTGGTTTGGCAGATTCTCCAACGGGGGTGCCCACTTTGTTCTAATGGAGATATGTGTGGAGACCACCTGGACTTACCAACGTAGTAGTAGCTGTTAATGCTGCTAACAAATTCTCTTTTTACATGTGTGTTACAGAACTGTTGGGCTGCCCGACATAGACTGATGGTGGTCATGCCTAGGTCTGGCGTAGGATTTAAAAAAAATGTTGATTGATCTGACTGTTTTATGTTTTGCTTAGTATACTAAATAATGATGCAAATGCTTGAACTCTTGTAATTCGGGAATTATACATTTTTACTTGCTGAGTAGTTCTGATTGATCACCGACCCTCCTGTCTTTTTTACTTCAATCTTACTTGTTTCATGGTAGTATGCAATCCAACTTTGGTGTTTGATAGGCTGTGATCAGTTACATCAATTTATTTGTCTAACCCCTTAAGTTAAATTGAATAACTTTCCAGCCTGCAAGGCTTACTACTCAAGTGGCGCACACAAGGGGGGTGTCCTAGGAGTCCGGACCCCTCCCCCCAAAGCCCTTGAGTTTTTTTTTCGATTGATGATATATATGGGATTATTATAGATTCGGTTATCTGACTGAGTTTTAAATACTTTTAAACAGTCCATTTTAAATATACCATAAAATTTTAAACTGGTATATCATAATTATAATTTTGAGCTCAATATTGGAATACTAAAGCCTCTTTCATTGGGCAATGGAGTCAAACTTTACCTTAATTGCAATGGGCTTATGCCTGATGTTATTAAAAGTACTACCCTGACAGGACAAACCACTTTAAGTATAATTTCATCTCGAATATTTCTATCATTCCATCTAATGTTTCATTCATGTCTAAGCGACTTCAATTCGTGATTTGTGTCAGCTTTGCTGTTAGCATCAACAAAAACCAAGAGTCCAATCTATTCAAACCGTTGAATCAGATATAAGAAATCCTTGCTTCTCCCACCGACATCTATTTGTTGGTTGTTCAAGATTCGGTAATGCAGAAAATTTGTACAATCGGTGCTCTTTGATGAAACTCTGGGTGATGAAATGCACCTCACAGCAATTATCTTAAAATTCCTTTTGAATTGTAAAAAACGCAGTTTTGAAACGATTTTTCATCACTTGGCGTCACGGTTTAACTTTGAATCTGACAATTTATTCATGTAGTTTTGTGTACACTCAAACCTGTTTTTTGTGCGGTAAATAAAAATTTCAATCAAATTGAACATAATTGACGAAGTTATCAATGAAAAAATCAGTAGGATTGATCGGTCATTTAGTTTTTTTGATTTTTTATATGAGTAGTCCATTTCCAAAACTCTCTATTTGACGTTTAAAAAGATACAAAATAATTATGTCATATGCAAGCTCTCTCTCTCAGAGAAAGCTCTCTGTTTCAAAGAGAACCCGATCATATGACAGCAGATAGAATCTATGCAGGACTCCAACTCTGTCATAAATTAGAATGTCATTTTCTTGCAATCGATGCCAATTCTGAAAGAACTTCAAAATTCCAAAAGGAGCTTCAGTCGTTCATATCTGGCTACCGGGACATATACAAGCGTCTAGTGAAACAACAGTCGTCGCAAAAACTAATCACTGACTATATGGTACCTGAAAAAAAGTCAACTCTAAACGAGTGCGAGATAGTATCTTCAAGTGACGAAAGCGATTTTGAACCAGTTTATCACAGGAAAGTTCGCGTAAATTGTCAGACTGCGAAGGATAATGTTTATACGTTTTGAAAAGTTTTGTATGTGTAAAATAATCACATAATATGTAAATAAAATATTTTAAAATGTTCGCAAGTGTATTTTTTAAATCAGATTCCAAAACGTTTGGCGAAATTCCAGGTATGTACTAGTTATTTCGTAAGGTTTTGAGTTATTTTAAACGTGAGACTTTTTTTATGCTGTCCCTATTCACCGCATAAAAAAAAATTTGTAATTGTGTTCCGAAAACTATATTTTATAGCTATTCGTGAAGTTTTGTGCAATTTTTTTTATGCATTTTCTTTTATGCGGTCCCTATCCACCGCACAAAAACAGGTTTAGGTGTACTAGTAAACTAGTAGTTGATCACTACATAGTTTAAGTATCTCTATATTTATTTATCATTGTAATCATTCATTTGTTTCTTCTTTGCATTGTTTTTCTATTGAATAATTGCAAAAAATATTTTTTTAAAAAATTAATCTTCACTTTTGGCAGTATAGTTCTTTGTTATTATTTGTATCCATATTTTCATTTGTTCATTTCTGTTTTAGCTTAAAATGTATATTTCTGTTCATTTTTTTCTTCATTGAAGGTCAATTTGCTGTTCATTGAAAATTATTTAAAAAGTTGGCCTTCAGTGAAAAAAATTATTTTGAAGTCCTTTGACATATTTTTCTTCTATTGGGTTTGACACGTATTAAAACATTTTATGTTTGTTTAGTTTTATTTTTAAAAATCTAGCCCAATCACAAAGAATGTGTTATCCAGTTAATATTAAGCATAATGTTATGTGATTTTGTTACTTTTTCCTCCTCTTCTGTATTCCTGTTAGAATGTAAGAAGCTCATTTACTTACCATAGTTTTATTTTCATAGTTTTTCCTATAACAACCAAACGTTTATCATCAGAAGCTTACCTTGAAGAAAAACTGAAGAGATTGTCTTTAACTACTTTTAATGAGTCTGGTAAGATTTATTAATATGTTGATATATAATAGAATGTGTATTGATTTTAGCCTTTAATATAGATTTAAAAACTTTTTTAGAAGATGTCAAGAAACAATAGTTCCTATTTATGTATTTAAGGTACTGCAGTAATTTAAAATAGTCTGTGGGACTAACTGTAAACTGTGTAGCATCAATCAAAATATGTATTTCAAATACTTAAGCTTGACATATAATAAGTAGAAATCTACATTTGTGTAAGGTACATTTTGTACATGTATGTTACATGTAATATCTTTTAAGTATCCCTTAAAGGTTTTAACTGCATACAAACTGTTTAATTACTAAATATTTGCTTATGCAAATATGTATTTCCTCATTCTGAAAATTGTTTTTTTGTGTCATGGCCTTTTATTTACATTTCTTTAAGATGGAGGCTGTAAAATGCTGGTAAATAAAATGTACTTATTATTAATATTTATAATAAGAAAATTTATGGGTTTTCGTTTTGTGTTGCAAAATATATTATAATAGTAAGATAATTAATTTGATATTAATTGAAATTTTTAAAAATTATTAAAGTAACTTATAAAAGTTAGAAAACATATTCTTTCTTCAAATCATTGTTGTATTTATTGTATGAGTTAAATATGTTTCAGATAAATAAATGTGCAAGAAGAAAAATCATTTAAATTGTTTAAGTTCTTATAGTTTGAAGTAAATATGAATTATCTGATTGATCTCAAGGCCTGTTATATAATTGTTATGGTTTTCTGCACTTTAAAAAATACTTTGTCATTTCATATTGATTAGTTATTTATTATTCAAAATTATTATAGTCAAAAAGCTCAATTAATCTTATAAAAATTCAATCACTAAAAAATTTTTAAAGGTTTTAATTTTTTAAGAAAACGTGATATCTTATTTTCCTCTTCATCTTCCTTTCCTTCATTCATTTCCCCCCCCCCTCTTCCAAATTTATTTTTGAGAAATTATTATGAAGCATGGTAAATCTTTATTATCTGAGTTTCATTCTGACATTAAAATAAAATTTTACATACTGTTTCAAACTAGCAACTGATGTAAAAAGAGTAATTTTTATTTTCTGCTCTAAATGTTCATCATGTAACGCCATTTAAAATGTCATATTTCTTTGAAACATTGAATGTTAATTTAATTGAATTGACTTACTGCTATATAAAGCATGGTTGGCCAGTTAACTCATGGCCACTTGGAAATGTTGTGACCCAAGGAGCTGAGTGAAATGATCATAAATCTTAACTTGTTGTGCATACAACTAAAAGAACATTACATCATGTGTTATATGTACAATATAACAACTATAGGAGTATATCAGTACATTGATGGAACTATTGTAGCATTTTCTTCCATCAAGTTTTAAAGCTGATTTTGCATGCTAAGCTTACTTATGTGAGTAGCTAGGGAAGAGCATGAATGTGTATTGTGATGCAAGTATATTATGTGTTACCAGGCTTCTTAAGGAACCTCATATTGCTATCTGGCATATAACTACTTTCAGTTTTTCTTGACAAAGTTCCAAGCTATTCTGTAGTATCATTCTATTATGACTAATGCACCTTGAAATTTTGCAATCAACGTTAAAATACATAGCTATTATTTAAAATAATAGTTCAAACTACTGTAACCAAATATCCTGTTTATCATGCCGATTGTGTTAGTATACGCAGCTTTTATTGCTTCATCATGGTAATGAATATTCAAAGTATTTTAAAACTATTGTCCTAATATATTATTGTCAAGTAACATATTATGCTTACCCAACCAAAATAGGATGCGAGATAAGCACTGACTTTAGTCTGAGGACCAATTTTTAATTATAGTACAAAATACATAGTCTTTCTTTAATACTATGCATTACTGGGGGGGGGGGTATTTTTTCATTTATAAACTAAACCCTAGAATGCCATCAACTGGTAAAGATGGACCAAAGAAGAGAAGAATTACAGAAAAATTAAAAAGTTTCCAAGATAGATGGACTATAAACTATTTTTTCATGGAAATTAAAACACACCACATTAGCTTGATATACTATGAATCCTTTTCTGTTTTGAAAGAGAATAACATCAAATGGCACGACAAGAATAGATCGGCAAATAAGTTCGTTAAAAACAAAACTTTGTATATAACCTTTAAAAACTTTTTTCACGACAAAGGTATTTACTAGAGTGTGTTCAGAGAGTCAGCATGCTTTATCAAAAAGAGTAACGCAGTAACTGCGATAAAATTGAAAAGAATTGAAGCCATATTCAGATGGTGAAAGGGTTAAGGAATGTTTGGGAAATATCACTGAAATTCTACTTCGTCACACTGTTTCTAAATGTGTGAATGAGACTAGAGAACCTAATGAAGATAATTTGAAAAGTCAAGCATCAGAATTTATATTTTATGCTCTAGCATTGAATGAAAACACAGATATTGCAGATATTATCCAAGTGGTAGTTTTAACCAGAATTGCTGATGTGTCCACGTTTAAAGACAGAATTAGAAACACAGCATTCACTTAATGGCACTACGGTCACGGGAGGTTACAGGCAGTTACATCGATATTGAATTGCTTTTTGTTTCAATTTAATAATTTATTGGGTTTAACAATGAATAATGCTCCAGCAATGGTTAGGAAATATTAAAGGTTTAATAGAATTGACTGAAAATCATGCCTCCAAAGTCGGTAATACTTCACTGCTAAATCTCCATCGAATTATTCTTCAGAAGAATTTATTTTCCAATTCCCTCCAAATGGACCATATCATGAAAAAGGTAGTCAAAACAGTGATCCTCATTAAGTTATGAATTTAATGAACTTTAGGTCAAAGAATTTCTAAAGTCTTTGGGCTCAGTTTATGATCATGTTATATTTTATTCAGAAGTAAGATGGCTGACCAGTTTAAAAGAGTATTTGATTTACAGTGAGAAATACAATTATTCTTCGCAAGCAAGCCTAAAAATATCCCAGTGTTTTAAGATAGAGTTTGTTTAAAATTTAAAATTTTTGTTCGATATAACTAGCTTTCTAAAAGACATATAAGATGAATTAATTAAAAATATGTATTGTGTTCAAAAGATACCTGACATTTGGTAGAAACAGTTGAGTTAAAAAGAACTGTACTCATTTTCCTTTTGTGTGTGTGTGTGTGTGTGTGTGTGTGTGTGTGTGTGTGTGTGTGTGTGTGTGTGTGTGTGTGTGTGTGTGTGTGTGTGTGTGTGTGTGTGTGTGTGTGTGTGTGTGTGTGTGTGTGTGTGTGTGTGTGTGTGTGTGTGTGTGAATTGATTCCTCAGTTCTCCACCTGAATACTGCACCTTCGCCCCTGATACCCCCTGCAGCCGCAGATCACAAAGGCCGGAGGCCCGGAAACTCGCGTCTAACCGAGACTCGAGGAGAGACAAACTGCTAATTGTCTGATCGCGAGTAGGTGACCAGATATACCATAGACATACGTGAGTGCAGTTTATAGATGGATGAACTCTCTATAACTCTGGAAAACGTAACTGTACCTTTCTTGGCAAATATTTCATTCATGAACCTGTCCTATCTCATCTTCACTAACTGAAACGGATATTCTCTTATTCAAGTGGTGTATTTGAGTAAACCAACCCAGCAGACCCCACATATATATATGCATGGTTTTATATATTTTACAAGTGGAATGTTGGGAAATGTGTTATGATACACAGATAAAGGAAAATTCTATGAAATTGGTTTGATAGAGTTCTATGTGACGTATATTCTACATATTGCAAATATACTTGGCAGACGTTTTACTATTTGAAAACGCTTAGTGTGGGAAGCTTTATTGTCATTTGAAACTTATCAAATCACAAGTGAGAATACAAATTAACGATGTAAATTTCGAAAACTTCTCACTAGACTAAAATATTTTTAATTTCTAATAAATATATTTAAATCTCTTCAAAAAATAAATGTACCCATTTGTTTCCTTTTATTTTTGACCAAACTAGCATTTGGCCACAATCTTCTGCTGGCAAGCAACAATGTGGTCAAAACTGTAGCATGCTTACTTGTTTGCTGTAGTTAACAATTTAATTTACAACAACAATATTTGGTTATCAACCCAGCGGGAAATATTTCAGAAATTTGGGTCAGTTGCTAAAGAGTTTGTCTACCTATGATATAAAGTGCCATTGCTTTTTCTGATTTATCTTGTGTGATGTATATATATTTAGTCTAACTACTCATACACTTCCTTTTTTTTTAAATGAAGGAATGTGAAATAAAATTTTTCAATTCATATATATATATATTTCAGTTTTCTTGGTGGTTAATAAAATGCCGATGAAAAGAGTTATTGTGTTATGTGTAAAATTATATTATCTACTGATACAATAAAAATTATTACTCTTCATTGTATTGTTCTAAATTACAATAACTCTACTATGTTGCATTTAAATCACTTGTAGTACACTGTTACAAACTTCAAATCATGTACTTAAAAAACTTTAAATGCTACATTATAATTTTTTTTCATTCAGATATGTTTCATAATAGAAGCTATTTCGTTTACACATGAATTTCAATTAAATGTTTTTAAGAACCTGATTAACTTTAATATAAGACAGAAAATACAAATTGGTGTTTTGTTGTTATGTGATGCTGTTTCAATTTTCTTTTCATTCCTTGTATAAGTACTTTGATTTTTTTCACTTATATATATAAAAAAAATTTGTAACTTTTTATCCCTTAAAAATTGGTTTTTCAAGCATCTTTATATACAAGCTTAATTGTTTGTTATTGTTGACTCTCATATTGTATATATATGAACGTGAGCAAATATTTATCTGAGTAATAAAATAAATTATATGTATTTTAGGTAAGCCTGTACAAGCTTCAAGGTCTTGGTCATTCAAAAAATAATTATGCAATCTGCTTATGGTATTGCTACAATATTTTTCAAATTGAATAGATGGGGAAAAAATAGCCCACTCAAAAATTTGTACATTAAGCAAGAGTATGATTTGGTGATAGTGTTTTTTCAAGATGTTTGTGACAAATTTTTAAGGAATCAATACCATCAAATATTTAGAGAAATCTGACACATTTTAGATTATTTTTCTAATTAATTTTTTTTCAAGAAAAGTTTTAAGATGCAGATATTCTAATACCTTTACCAAACATACAAAAGAATTGAAGCTATTATATATTAAATTATTATTGTCATATTTTATAATTATTTTATGTAAAAAATTATCAATTAGTTAATGATGCTTTTATATATTAATTCTTTTTTTATTTAAAATTTTTTTAGATATCCACTCTCTATCGATATTCTATTTCCGTTACATCGAGGTTACTCAATAATTTTTATTGTAATGAACAGTTGCATTGATTATTGCTGTTTAAAATTTCTTATATCAGTAAATAATATAACAAGTAGCAAACCAATGTACTTCATGTAAAATCTAAACTAGTACTTTTAATTATATATAAGCTGTTTTGCTACCATAATTAATTTTAATTATAGACTTCTCTTAAAATTTTATTAATCTTTATTATCTAAATCCTGTTTATGATTTAGTTTTAGCAACTATTATGAATTTATTGGTTCGTTGTGTGCATAATTTTTAAACTCAGTTAATATAACACAGCATTTGAACAGATATTCAATTTAATGTTTGTTTACCATTACTACTTTAAGGCACTTCTGAATTCCTATCCAAAAATCATTTTACAAGTAATGCAATAAGTATATCAATTACTGTGTTATTACTAAAACTATATCTTTCATTTTTATGTACACTGATAATGTTTGTTTTCTTACATCATTCCATTGTTAGTAAAATTGAGGATTTTACCTGTTTCGATTTCAAATGATCATTTGTGTGTTCATCTGTTTATACAGCTTTCTTATAACAGTATTCATCTGTTGATTTTACTTTTACTCAAGAAGGAAACATTTTGTAAAAACATAATGCTTTGTAACCCTCACCCTTTTATCATGCATTGTATATTTCTAGTATGTATTATAAAATTAATATTTCAAGGCTATTTTGTAATTCAAAGAGAATGGATGACATATGTAACTTTTTACACCTCATTATATGAAATAATAAAGTGATAATAGAATAAATTCCAGTGCTTTAACTTTTTTGCTTTATGAGTGCTGGTTCCTAAATGCTTAATTTTTTCTATTTCATTTTAGCCTTGTACTTGTGTGGTTGAAATTCTTTGCAGGATTTGAAATTCTGTGTTTTAAATTTCTTATTTCATGTTTCTCACCATAAGACTTCATCTTTCTGACAGTGGTTAGCAATGGGGGAGGGGAATATACAGACAAATTTCTGATTTTGTAACAATGGTCGTTTAGCATTTAGAATTCTAAAGGAATGGTATCATAGTTTTGAATTGAATATATTTAACAAAAAAAAAAAGAAGTTGGATATAGTTTTGAGATGAAGCATGATAGAAATGGTTAGACTCAAAAGTACTGCAAAAATGTTATCCTTCTTGTCAATATATATATGAGTATCTCAAGTGATTCGCTGCTTAAGTGGAAAAAAACATTTTTATGTATCAAGTTATAAATGCATGCAACTTTGAAATTGATTTTATTAACTTAAAAAACACGATGCTGGGGATATCAAACTGGAGGGTCATTCAATTTTGCTCTCAGTGATTTTTTTAAAATTTATTGTAAATCAGTTCTCATTTTGTTAGTCATGAATTCTCCCTGCCTTCCTCCTATCCCTTTGTCATGCCTTCATTTAAAATATAGTATTGAAATGTGGAGTGGAAGAGAAAGAGAACATTTTTTAATATGTACAATTTCTCTTTTAATTAGATAATCACAAAATATATAATGCAGGTTCAACTAAAGAAGATTACTAAGTGATTGAACCATCAGTTCTCGTTTCAAAAAGATAATTTGAAGTAAATTGGGGGATTTGAAAGATGAAATAGTTACAAAGATCAGTATATATAGACCTTGGTCATATTTTCTAATGTGTAGTAACATTTTTCAACAATTAAGCTTTTATTTTGCCATATTTTCCCTATTTTTTTTCTATTTACTCATTCTTATAATCAGCCTGCATTTTTCCTTAAATTGCTTCATTAATTTGTTTTGATAAACTGAATTCTTAAAACATTTGAAAAGTTGTTATTTTGAAGTGCTTATAAAATGTGGTTTGTGTAACAGATTAGCTTTGTGTGACTCTTTCATATAAAATATTTCAGTGCAAATTGTCTATTTTTTAATTTTATACTATTTTTTCTCTTTAATTTCATGCATTTTTTGTGTAAGATCATGTCAATGTATATTTTTTCCTTGATGTCTAGAAATTTGTTGGTGTATTGTAATATATTAAAATGAATGTTCTGACTTAAACCTAAAATAGTGTCCTTCCACATGTGATGTGAATGTAGAGTTTTGTTTTGTGATAGTGCAATTTTTTTATTAATGAACATTTGTATGCATTATTTTGAGTATCATATCTTGTGTCTTGTCTATCTGCTGTGAAATTGTTCAAGGTGTTTAAAATGTTCAGGTACTGAATTGTTTATTAAATTATTTATTATTGGATTTTTTTGCATTTATTTTACAAATGTTTAAAAAGCTTATTTGTTGTAATTCATTTTAATTGTGCAAAATATGAAGTCATTTTGTCACCTGGTTTTTAAAAAATACATTTATGAAAACAAATATTTCTAGAAAGGAAAACATTTAACATGCAGTCACTTGGTAATAAATAGAACCTCTTATACTATTCTCCACAACTGGAATCAATTAATTACACTGAGCAACACATTTTCAAAAGGCTTCTGTTTCCATGAGGAATGTAGCTAACTCATAACGAATTCTATACGCTGAACACTAACATGACAGAGAACAGACTAATTTGGGTGCAATTTTATGGTATTGCGTACCCCAAGGGTGTCAAAGGCTAACTTGGGTCAAACAAACTACATTTAGCTTTAGGTGGGCCGCAAAAAAAATCAAAATTCATAGAAGGGTAAGTTTATTTTGACTAATGCATTATAATAAACATAAATAAAAGAACAAGAAAAATTTAAGCTATATGCCTTGGCACTTGACACCTTTTCTCTGCTCTTGGGAGAAATTTTGATATTTTATAATATATTATTGTGTGTCAGTATACTGGCTGGGCCACAAAAATGTTTGCTTTGGGCCACGAGTTTACCACCCGTGGCGTACACCTTTAGAGAAGTATGTATGTATATAATAATATGTGTTATGTATATCTTAATCCGCTTTTGACTGATTTCTTTTGGCTTGTAATATATATGGGGAGTATTCTAGATGAATGTCTAACAGTAGTCAGCCACCGAACTGTTTTTCCTTGTTGACAATGTCCTAATGAAAACGTTCACCATACTCATAAATGCCTTGTTTGCAATTATCAGTGAAAAAATTCAATTAGGAATTCAGAAAGTGGATCTTTAAGGACATATTGCAGCCGAAATCCTGAAATAAAGCCAAAATATCCTCAACCAGATCCTTGTAGTTTTCGACCTTGCCATTCCCTAAGAAATTTGTTGGTACTTGATCGAACGTATCCCAAACCTGTCTTTATTTACTCTGAAGTGGTTTCTGAAACTTAGCTTCTCTCAAAAGCTGTTTATCTGATACCTCCAAAACGACTTCTTTAATTTCTGTTACACTGAGTCAAGAGACTATTTCATGCCAGTACTTGAACTCTGGTCCATTCTTATCCATAGCTTTTACCAAGCTTTTGTCTTAGTCAAGCTGGATAAGCAAAGAAGGATTGAAGATTTTATGCAGCTTTGCTGTATAGGTAAGTAATCTACATTCATTTCTCCAGGCTGGAAAAATGTTCTCTTTCTTGATGTAGCGCAAAGCAATTTCTCTGCTGTACCATAGACAAAGAAAGCAGCAATACTTTGTTTGCTACAAACTCATCAACAGAGACTCTGCCTTCATATCAGCACAGATCTGTCAGCCATACTTACTGCAATTATTTCCAAAAGCTGTTTTAGATTGCGGTGTCTCTCATTCATCTAGACAGCATGTGGTATAGGTATAGATGGAAAATTTTCCCATCACTCAGGAAAACCACCTTTAGTTTTCAAGCATATAAAAACAGCCACCATTCATTGAGTTAATTTGCAATGCGGAGTGTCGCAACAGAACACACTTTCTTCTTTTTTTAAGGAACGATTCAAAGAGCAGATGACGAGTATGAAAGGAAGTTTCTCGGATATTGCTCTTCGAGAAGATTCAAATGTTGAAGTCTTGAGGCGAACATTTCTGCTTTGCTTTTGGGCAGATCCAAAATACGAAAAATATCGCTCAGTTCAAATGAGGTAGTTTCGTGGAGAGAAAATGTTTCATAAAAGTACGAAAAGTCATCATGCTTAATGTGACCACATGCTGACGTTGACTCTCAGGAGTTGGGAATCCTTCGCATTTGAGATAAATTGATGGTATGTAGAGCAGTGATTCCCAACATGGGGACCGGTCCGTGGATCAAATGGTGCCGGGCCTCCCTAGGAACATTAAATTTTTCTATGATGTTTACTGTGGTGTATTTCTCTCAGGTTTGTGTGACTTTTCCATGGAAATCACTTGATAGTCCAAGTTAAACCACTTTATATTAATTTTTTGGTGTAACTGTGTAATTTATTCCTAAGGCATTTAAATATAATTAAATTAAAATTATTTAATCAAAACAATCTAAAGTACAAACGATCCCTCCCCCCTTCTTCCTCAATTGGCCGCAGTAAAATTATCAAATGTTGAACGGTCTGACGCGATAAAAAGGTTGGAGTGCTAGGGTATTCAATTGCCCTCTTTTTTCGTTGTTGTTGTTGAAATCTTCAGTCGATGTGATTATAGTAGGTTCCTCCAAATCATTTAGTCCATTGTATCAACGGGATATATTACTGACTAGCATTATATTAATGGGGTATATATATGTAGAGAGAGAGAAAATATATATGAACTAAATATAATAAAATTTATAATCCACAACATATTCGTATATTGAATTATATTAAAGCACTCTCTTATAACACAAAAAACCTTGATATATCTGCAATGAGAGCCCTCCAGCTTTTCACTGTGATATTCTTGTTCAGTATGTTAAATTCAGGGTTAAAACTCTCCCTTAAAAAGCAATTTCATTGTTGCCCTGTGTTATTGATACATGTAAATTAATATAAGGCTTTATAAAATATAGTGTTAGTTAATTTATAACACCACTTGCAGAAGATGTTTATAATATTGTATTGGTCGATTAATCATAGTGGATAATTAACTAAAACTCCTGAAATTCGGTGAAGAGAAGGTGAAGTTAATTTTCACCCACAAGGAAAGTTCTTTTTTTTATGAAAATCTCTTCTGCTGTACCTTAAGTGTTTCTGAAATCAATTTAAAATATAAACTGTATTACCTTAGCATTTTTAAGTGAAATAAAATGACTGGAGGAATTATAAATTGTGTACAGGTAAAATTAGATTGGTAAAAGGTGCTAAAAAGTAAGCATTTACTTAGTAATTTAGACTTTCTTCTGGCGAGGACGAAGTTTATTTTTAATTTCTTATAGTTGGTGAATTTTAAGTAGATATCTTTGTAGCTAGTGCCGGTTTATCCACTGGGCGCCCAGGGGACCGGATAAGCTGGACTTAACTAGATTTTCTGGTTATAAATATTGATTCATCAGTGCCAAGAGGGTCTGTATATCTTTTGCGCCGGGAGCCTGAAATGAGCTTAAATCGACACTGCTTATAGCCTATGAAAATATCCACCATTGTGTTTTATTCTTATGCAAAGAATTTAAATTGGGTGATATTTTTAATCTTGTGAATATTCAATCAATGATTAACAATATTATATTATTACCGGTTAAATATTTTGTTTACAGGTTGCAAAAGCAGAGGGGAGAAGATGTTCTTGTATCTTTTTTATTTAGTTTGGTATGAAAACTGAATAAGAAACCTTTTATATATCATAGTTCTGATTTGCTTTCTAATTTCTAAGCTCAGTATTGAAAAAATAGTTCTTCCTTAATTCATTACAATAAGTTTGTTGTTTTTTTCCCTTGGTGCTGGTATAAAGTATGTGTGATTTTATTTTTATTTCATTAAGTAACCATAATCTCTTAAATTAGCTGCATGTTTTCGTGTATCTTAGGTTCATTATTTAAATGTGTGAAATAATATTTCTTTGAGCCTATGGTTCTCCAACTGTGAAATTACTGATACATACTATTACTTATAAAAAGAATATCACAAAATGTTTTCTTGAAAATTTTGCATTCAATTATAGTAGATCCAAGCTAATTGTGTACACACACTATTTTTATGGAAGGGTTTATATATATATATATATATTAAAAAACGTAACCGAAAGCTCTGGGGTGTTATTTTAAAACTGAAAATTAAAAACCACTGGTGTATGGTAGGGGTTTGGGGGTTCAACCCCCCCCCCCCCCAATCTTGTGTAGGCTACTGATCCAGGCATTCATTTATTACTGAGGAAAATAATAAATGAAATTGTTTCTAGCTTTTTTATGACAAAAATATGGCTATTAGCCTTTTGTAAATTCTGTGCCTTGGAATATTGAAAATAATTGCTTAAGAATAACTGTGTGTTAGCAGATAAGATTTTAATTATTTGTTATAGGTATTTTGGAGCATATCTGGGTAACAACGAAAATTTGATCATTTCGAATGTAATCTCGAAATAATTTTTCCTTTGGATAATAATGGTAACAGAATCATCGACTGATTACTTACTAATACCACAGCAGAAAATTGGAAAAATATCAGAATATTCCTCACACTAAAACGTTTGATTCTGAGATATATCTTAAGGACTTCCCACTTATAAGTTCTTGTTGAGTGAAGTACTATTTTAAAACCAAACCCCCCACTCATATCATTATCTCTAATGATTTCCATAAATTAAGAATTACTTGTACCAGTGTTGTTTCTGAAAGCAATTTTTGATGACAGAGGGAATTATCAGATATTTAATGCATATGTTTTTAATAGGTAAGGTATAATTTGAAAAGAAATGAGAGAAGTTACTTTTATTTAATATTGCTTATAATCAATAATATACAATTAAGGGAAGAAATATTTTTAAAAATGAATTCATTTATTTATTTTTATGCAGTTAAATTTCAATTGTCTGATAAGAAAGATATTTTAAATGTTGACTTTGCAGCTATTTTCTCTTTTAATAGATTAAGCTTTAACATTTAAAAATTGCTCTCTTGCTTTGCTGTGTTTTCTCTTTTACCACTGGAAGAAATGGATAAATATTTCTTATCATTGTAATGGTGGTTAATCTAATACATGCACGTCAAACTCATTTGATATCACGGACCACATGAGCTATTTTATATTAAATTGAGGGACGCATGTTTTCAATGTTCAAAAAATTGATAAAACAATATTTTTAGAATGATTGAATTTTTTTTATAAAACTCAATGTATTATTTATTATACATACATAATCCTTTAATATATTTCAGTTTATTTTTTAAAATATATGTTTTATACTGTGTGTGTTTTATAAAAAAACAAAAATAAAAGTTATAATACGAAATACAATTTAATATTACTCTTAGAAGGTATTTGACGTCGTTTTTTTTCCCCTCAAAACAAGTCATCAAAATTTGGTTAAACTTGTTGAGCTGATGTAATTTTTTTAAAAAAATTATGTTAAATGTTGATCATTTAATCTTGACCTCTCTGAATTTTTGTTACTTTTCATTAAAGAAAAAAGTTTATCGCATAAATAAATGCTTCCAAACATAGCCATTCGTTATACTCGTAGTAAATTATAACATTTTAAGAAACGGATATGCAGATATAAATATGTATAAAAATTTAGAGAGAGAGAGTTTCAACTCTTCCAAACACTTTTGCTTCAGCAAAGGATCACAATAGATTTCAATTGATTCTATTTGTAAGTTTTCATCAACAGCTCCAATATCAACAGATAGAGGTGAAATTAAAAAACGAAATCGTTATTCAAAATTTTTTAAATCAGGAAATATTCGATCGAATTCCATTTGTAACAATTTATGGTGAGAATATTCTGTAAATTTTAATTTTAGTGATTTAATCAATAGATTTTGAAAGCTTTCAAAGAGAGACGAGTTTTCTCTCTTTCTGTTTGCAATAATTTGTCTGTAATAATTTTTGTTCGAAAGCGTTAATATATCAAATGACATTGCTTAAATTAAGTTGACTTGTAATATCAACTGAGAAAGCCAGGGTCTTTTAGTTGATATTACAAGTTCATCTTTTAATTCAACCTCTTTTTCTTCTTTCATTTTTTGAAGTCTTTTAACTAAGCACATTCATGATTTTTTTTCGTTTCCAAGAAAATGATGATTTCATCCAGCAATTTAAGAGATCGTTTTAACATTTTATTACTCGAAATCCATTGAACTTTCGTACAATATGGTTGACTGATAAATTCACATTCTTTATCTTCCTGAAATAAAGAAAATCGACGATACTAAAGTTTACATGATCGAATATAGTTTACAATTTTATTTAAAACATGTCCAATGAATCCCAGTACATGCCCATGAACAGTATTTGCTATGGAATAATACAATGAAAATGTTTAAAAGTATTATTATCGTGCTATTTGCTTGTTTCTTTTAATCTTGCAACCCCTTTAGTAATACTGGTCGTGGTAGGTGTACTTGCAAGACAAACCAACTTTTCCAAGCAACACTTCATCTCAAAACTTCTTTAAGTACATCAAAATTATGTATTATGCATAGTATATGACTCGAATATAAATCTCGACTATTTCATCACCTCTGCTGGTTTCAGAATTTCGACTTAAACTTGCACTTTAAAAATATTTTTATTTATACTGTACATAATACCGTTTTTTCTTTTTTAATGTAAGCCGCACCCCAAATTCTCAACAAGTTTTTGTGAAAAATGAAAAATAGCGTTAAATGGTTTATAGTTATCAAATGATACAAAAATAAAATAAATTTAAAATGAGAACTAATAAGAAGTGAAGAATTAGTTATTTTATCATTATTATAAACTCTTTTAATTACATACATGAACCCATAATTGCTCTAAATACTCCATCCAACAAATTTCTTTCCCTTCGATTCTAAGCTGCCCCTTGATTTTCAGTAGCATTAACATTGCGAAAAAAGTGCGGCGAGTAAATACGGTAATTCCTCCGCTTTAATTAAGCGTCCACTAATAAATTCTTGTTCTGTAAATGGTTTCGATATACTTACGATTAAAAGTGATAGTAAATAACTAGTTTTTACTGCAGTTGTATTGTCTTCAAAAACAAATTTAGGTGGCTGCGGTAGCCTAGTGGTCAAGGTAGCGGACTCGAGTCGTGCGCGCGCGAGTGTGTGTGTGAATTTGAGCCTTGTACACGTTAAATATGTCGAGGTTCAAACGTCCTCCCGTTGGTGTGGTATGAAAATTAGTAGATGGGTGGAAGCTCAGGTGTTGTCCTCGGTACTTGACCATAGTCCGTCACTAAACGCCCTCGAAGAGCTGAAAAGTGCAAAGCTTGTGTTCACTCTCAATCAACAAATTTAGTAAATACATTTTTTTCCCCCTTTTTTAAGTGTTATTTCAATTTCACAACTCGTCTTCACAAAGATTCGTAGCACATTTGTCATAGTTTGTTTTTTGATTTGTGTCATAGTACCTTAAAATTAAATTCCTTAACAACTGAATTACAGTTTTTACATGTGAGGCACAATATTTTATTCTTGTTTTGGGCATAAAAATATTGCAGTTCCCATTTTTCTTGAAAATTATGGTATTCATTTTTTCTTACTCTGTTCTTGAAGTTTGATTATGTTTTTATAAAATAACTTTTTAGTTAAATATGAATAAAAACCAAAATCCACTTTCCTTCACAAACGATTGAGTAAACAATACACTTTGTCTTGGTCATCTTGGAGTTTTTAAAAATAAAATTTACACTGCTGCTGACGTCACGCTATTCATCTCTCGCTGATTGAACACTTCAAAGAGAAATAAATGTCGCACGCACGATGAATCGAAGTGCGATCTATAACAAATTATTTTCATAAATGCCCTTAAGAAAGCATTTATTACAGTAAAATTAAATGAAAAAAATTAATAAAATTTTAAAAATAATTTTCATTTAAGGGCTATTTCTATAATTAAATAGGATTTTCTTTAAAACAAGAATATAGATAGCAGGTTAATATGTTACAAATTAAAAAAAAAACACCAGAAAAATAAATTTCAAAACAAAAAATTCCTAAAAGATTGATATTTAAGATATTGTAAAATGTCTCCGCGGTTAGGGGGCCGCATGTGATCCGCGAGTTTGACATACCTGATAATGTGTTGCTGAAAAGTGTATATAAATTAATTTTTTTATATTTTTATCTTGTAGCAATACATTCGTATGTGCGTTAATTGTGAAGATGATAAAAACTGTTAATTGTTTCCTTACCTGTACTTATAAAAAAAGTCATAAAATTTCTATTTCAAACATTCATTTTATTCATGAATAGATATATCAGTAATTGGCTTATATTTTTAAAATTTTCCTCAAGTTTATAGGTTGACAATAAAAATAATAGTACATGTTCATGGTTCTCAGTTTAAATTTTTTTTAAAATATAGGCTCAACATTTTAGTTTGTAAATATATTTTTTAATTTATAAATATTAAAATGTTACTATTTTTTATGACTTCTTTTAGCACATTATAAATAATTATTTGATTTATTTGAAAATATATAAAATGGGCAGTTACATGCATTTACAAACAATACTTCTTTACATTATTTGTAGAAAGATAGAAAATACATCATCAATTCAATAGATATAGTATCGAATTTATTAAAGAATAATTTAGTTTATTATATATCACAGGAAATATATATACTCACTCACCATCAAGTGTTTGGGGCCTTTTTTCCTCTAGTTATGTCTTATAATTTTAAATCATGATTAAATAGTATGGTTTGTACACTCCAACATGAGGATTTTGAGCACTAAAAATTTAATATGCATAAACCCATCTACCGGTATTCTTATTTACAACTGCACTATCAATATCTGTATATCATGCATGGATCATACCATAGAAGTGGTGCTTTTTTTTTTTTTTTTTTTTTTTTTCAAGGAAATTGTAAGAGAAATTCCGATTAGGGGGGGGGGGAAGAAACTAATCCACACCAGATTTTAGAGCCGGAAATTTAAAAAGTTTTAATCATTCCCTTGTATGCACCGAAATTTCCATTATTTGAACATTAAAATTAAAATCAATCCAGATATGTCAAAATATTTATTATTAATTAAATTCAAGCGTTTCACAATACATTCCAAAAACATTAGATCAAGAACTAAATGTATTTCCTTTAAAAAAAATACTTACATTACGGAAAAAAACATTTTTGATACAAAGAGAAACGATAACACTTGCAGAGATAGCAGAAAGAGTTGAAAAGGAACAGTAATAGTTACTATTCATTTAACTCAATGAAAGAAATTTAAACTATTAAAAATGTGTTGCATGTGTTTAATAATAATCTAGAGATATTTATACTATTGACTTTAGATGTTCTTAATTGGTACTCATATTCATTACAAACACATTCACTTCGGTTTTTCTGAAAAAGCTTTGGCCGCGGTAGCCTAATGGTCTAGGTAACGGACTTGTGGCTGACGTGTCATGAGTTCGAGCCCAGTACCACTGAAGACTCGCCGTGTAGGGGAACGATGCACGTTAAATCTGTCGAGAGCTCGAACGTCCTCCCGTTGGTGTGGTAGTTAGGAAAGGGAGTGCCAACTCAGGTGTCGTCCTCGTCACTTGACCATGGCTCAAAATTACGAGGTCCGTCGCCAACAGCCCTCATGTAGCTGAACAGTGTGACGTTAATATTCACTCACTCACTGAAAAAGCATTAAATCATAGGTTCTCAGCGTGGGCTATAACGCCCCCTTGGGGACGTTTGAGGCTTTCAGGGGGGAAGTAAAAGACCCAAAGAAAATTAGGGGGCTTTGAGATGGTACGGGGGGGGGACTTGGACAGATTAACAAAAAAAAGTCTAAAAAAACACGCTAATTATGTACTAACTAGAGTAAACTTTAATACTGTTTAATGTTGTGATTGTATGTATTTAAATCATTCCTATATCAATGTACGAACATTCACATATTTCGGTAGTTCGGGAAATGGATAAAAAACTTAAAGATTACATGTGACATTCACACCTACATTAAATTGAATGATATAGTACATTTTAATTTCTGTAGTACGCGTGTTGCCTTTGTCTGTTAGCAGTATGAAAAATGTTTCGTCCACTGCATTTCATTACATATATTATCCTAGAAACCTAATTAAATATGTTAACCAGGAATTGACGTGATTCTTTACAGGCTAAAACAGTCAATTTATATTTATTTTGAAAGCAATAGTTCATTATGAATTACTTCGTATCATCAAACCCCTGCCTGTCTTTATAACAGGCAAGCTAAAACTTCTTTTATTCCACTCTTTTAAATGAAGAAGAAATTCAGTAGCGTTTCAATTCCAACAATATCCTATTTATAATAGTATAATATTACACATTTGAATATATTTGTGGCAACAGATATTTCAGATTCGCTAGCAAAAAAAATTGGAGCCTTACAAAAAAATGAAATTAAAAAATATACTTTTAGTAACAGAATATTTTTTAAAACTTAACTCTTGTTTTCACCATGTATTATGAGCATTCTTATTTCTCTAGAGTGGGAGGGGGCAGTATCAAAATATTCTCTAGAAAAGGGTGCGGTATCGAAATATTTACTAGATAAGGGGGCGCCAGTTCAAAAAAGGTTGGGAACTTATGCATTAAATTTTAATTCATACTTATTTTCAATAATTAAAATAAGCTTCTCTTTAAAAAAAAAAAGACTAACCACTTAGCAAGAGTTAAATGCTGCTGTTTCCAATTGAACCAAAAAAGGGAGGTAAGGCTTCTTATTTATTTACCTGTTCTGTTACTATATTTATGACGAGCGAATGATGAAAGTTATTCCACCCTATATGAGAATGTTATCCGTAGTTTAGATACCACGCTATGACAATGGAGGGAAAATTCTCCCATGGAAGCTGTTTACAGCTGTCCATTTGAACTTGTCGAGCTGACAGGAAAGCTGCAATTATAACCTTGGGTCTTTTCCTCTCAACTTTGATCGGGGATGATAGAGTTTGGAGAAATATTATTAGCAGAGGAAATATTTTTTATTAATTGAAAGATCATACACAGACAGGGCCAAGTTTGATGCATATTCAACATTTGCATTCTCATGAGGAAGCAGAATTTGTAAGGCATCTAAAACATCTTAAATGTCATAAACATTTTAATTCTTGCTTTAATGTTATCAGAATCCAAAGATGAAACTAAATATAAATAGGATTAGCTTAAATCTAACACAAAAAATTCAAAAAACGATATAAAGACTTATAGAAATGCAAATTTTATACTTAGAAAGATTTTTAATAATTCAAATCAAAAATTTCAGTATATTAGATATTAAATGTATGTTCGAGAATTGCAACGATTTTTCATTATTATATGTAGGGGAACTCCTGTAAGAAAAACTCCAACAGAAAATTAATTGTATTCAGAAATTTACATATGGTATTTTTTTCTTTTACATTAATTAATATATGTTGCGTGTTTTATCAGTTTTTCAAGAATTTCTTGTAAAGTGATTTAAGGGGACACAGTACGATTCATTTGACAAAAATCGGTCAAAATTTCAAATAAAATATTTTTAGCTTAAATTATTTTTTATATAGTTTTCTATAATCTGACAAAATTTGGAAGTTAAAAGTTTTAAAAAAATCCACAGTTATGAAGACTTTTATTTTCGTTTTTATTCACATCCCAACAGCAAATAAAAAATTAAAACGGATAAATCTCAGAAAGGAAAAATAACTCATTTACCTTCATATAAAATGCTACGATTTTTTTTCTATTGTGCTTAATGTTTGAATTTTTTTTACCTATTGCTAATATATATATATAGTACATGTAATAAAAGTTATTATATACATTTTTTAATCAAATCAACACTTATTTTTAAAAAGATATAGTTGAATTTAGAATGAACAAATTTTTCAAAGCATTTTCGATAAGCATTCAGAAAAAAGGTATTTTACGTATATCAATCATGCTAGCAGTATACCCATACTAACTTTTGTTATACATAGCTTGATGTATAACAAATACATGAAATATGATTTACAGTAATTTGTAAATCATATTTCATGTGTTTACGTCAATTATTGTAAGGGGAGAGTAGCATTTTAAAAAATCCCTTCCTAAATTTTAAAACTTTTCCTTAAAAAATTAAATGGTTAGTATTTTGAGAACAAAATCTGTTTTTTACGTAATCCATGTACATTGGTTACAAGCACAAAAAAAAAATTGTAAAAACCTTTAAATCAAAGATTTTTGTGTAAATCGTACCAAATCTCCTTAATTATCAAATTTATTAAATTTTATTCTAATTATTATCATTAATTAATTAGTATTATATTCTTTGATAATTTTAAGATATGATTGATACCAATCGATGTGAAAAAAAAAGCATTCGAAATTTTAATTGTGCATACGAAATATCCCCCAAGACTATGTGATCGCTGTAGCCTAGTGGTTATGGTCACGAACTCTTGTCCGTATTGTCGCGGGTTCGAGTCCTGGTGCATCTGAAGACCCTCTGTGTAGAGGGGATCGATGCACAGTAAACTTGTAAAACTGGGGTGGGCATTATGTCGATCGCGATCGACCGGTGGACCGCCAAGACAATTTGAGGTGACCGCCTGAAGATTAGCAGTAAGGAATAATATACGCAAACATTCAAGATTGGCTAACAGTACGCAGGCTAAGTCTTCTGATTACAATTTCGAAAACTAACTTTTAGATGAAAATGTTTTATTTTTTAATGTATTTTGAATTGTGTTTGATAGTAAATGCATCATTAGATATTACTATATTTGTGGCTTGTCGCCCATCCGGTATAGTGGTTAACAACACTGACTGCTGTGCCGTAGGGCCTGGGTTCGAATTCCGGAAAAGGCATGGATGTTTGTAAATGTATAGTGCCTTCGCGGCATGGGGTTACTCTAAATAGCCGTTGAGCCGCAAGTCCTCTCGTGTGGTTGGTGGAAGGGGAAGAGAGGTGGGAAATCCCTGACCACTCCCTGGGTGTTCTCCCTCAAAATTGGGGTGGAATTGAGCCAAATCGTATTGTCACCCACATGGTGCTCAAATCTACGGCAAACGACAGGCGTACAATATAGCCCAATGTCATGATGAATTTCATGGACCTCGATCTGATTACGTCAGACAGGTGGCATTAGCAACAACATATTTGTGGCTTTTATTATTATGTTTGATTTTGCTTTAAATGCGGTTTCAAAAAAGTTAGTTTTTTATTTTATTTACGTAGGTAAGTACATATTCCGTATTTATTGTTAAGTTATAATAAATATTGTTGACCTTTTCCTTACCTCACCACACCTACGACACTGGACCACTGCGCACACGTGAATTTTTCAAAAGGGGCGCAGTGGTCCAGTGTCGAATGTCTACCATTCTCATACCCTTACAATAAGCAGCCAAACATATTTTTTTTCATTTTGTAGATTTTCGGGAACAAAGAACAGTAAGAAATAAATTATTGAGTAAATAATTCGCATTAATTAATGAAAACATTATTAATAACAAATACTTAACTAAATTTTATGTACTATATACATGGGATTATAATCGAACGGGAAAAAAAATCAAGGACTATGGAGGAGCATCCGGACCTGTGGACCCTTCCTCCCCCCCCCCCTTTGTGTGGGCCACTGATACCGGATGGACCGCAACACCTTTAAAAAATTAGAAGTAGCTCATACCCTGGAAAAGTCAGCCCACCCCTGTTGTAAAGATTCTATGTAATCCCGTTGGTATAGTAGTTAGAAGAGGGGACAGTTCAGGTGTCGTCACTTAACCATAACTCAAAATTTCGTGGTTCATCGTCAATAGCCCTCTCATGGGAAGGTTTATAGGGCGAACTCTTTCTTATTGAAGAAAGTTACATTCAGTTGGATGAAAGAGTTCTTAAAACTTTGCAGAGAACATTTTTGGTAAATAAAGCAGCTTTTTTATTTCTTAAATATAATTTTGTAATATTATGTACATAATATTGCAGTAGAATTTTATTTTACTCTTTATAGTAATTCATATATTTAATTGTAGCTTGTGTATTTATTTTTCGGTTTTATTCACTAGAAGGGAAAAGAATATTCCTTGCTCTGTTTCTGAAGCAATCCTAATCGTTCTTTTTTTGTTATATGGTGGTGGTGGGGGGGGGGGGGGTCTAAATAGATTTAAATATGTTAAAAGGTTTTAAAAGGAAGAATATAATGAAATAACACTGGGAAAATCCCATATTTGCAGCAGAGCCATTATCTATTTTTTTTAAAATTCATTTTGACAAAACGGTTTTTGAGATGGTACTTTACTATTAATGTAATCTGGTTACTATTAAAATGATGGAACTCTACTCTTACAATGGAAAGATAGAATAGAATAAATCACACAATCAATCGGATAAAATGCTAATAACACAAGTAAAAATGATAGTTAAGTTGTTAGAAACACCTAAAATTGTAATTACATTGCTCATTATCTGGTACTGTTTAAGGTACTTAACTACCCTAAAATTGTGAATTTTGCCAAAAAATTGACAAATCTTGTTTTAATTATTTTATTTTATGGATTATCTTATCAGTTTTATAAAAATACCAAGTTTATAATTTTTCGTTTGCTACAACAAAATCTACAAGTGTTTTAGAAAAAGCAGATGCCATTACTTTAAGCAAGATGTTACACTTTAAAACGCGTTTTACTCGAAATGTGTGTGTTTTTTTTTAAATGTTCAAACGGGGACACCGATTGTTAAAAAAGTTTTGAAAATAATTATCTGAAATTTTGTGTGTATGTTCTATATAATAGAAGAAAAGTTTTAACCTTCAGATTTATCCTTCACTGTTTTATTACAAAATTTACAGTCCCTTATGTTAATAAAATTACTGTTTTCTTAAGCAATTTCATATAATAACTAAGATAAAGTGCTCTAGTTTTTGTAAAAATTAAAATATCTTATCCTGAAGATCATTTCAGAAATGAATAACATATCAAAACATCAGAATTGAAAAAGTGAAAATTTGTTCATAAACTTTTGGTACAGAATGGGCCCCGTTTATGTTATTCTTTGTAAATTTTTTCCCATTTATTCCCGTTTTAGTAATAATAATTTCTTTTTCTCTTCTTAATTTTAGCATATTTTTCTTAAAATGTACTAAAAAATTCTGAAAACCATGAAAATATATTCCCATATCTCCATTTTTTTTTTTTTTTTAAAGTTGTCACAAGTAGTCGGATTCCTTAATATTTCATTTTTATGTTTAAACTTTTTCTTATAACATCTATATATAGTTTTGTGGATCATTGTTATTACTCAGCATTAATTGCATGTAATAGTTAATTACTTTCCATTATATAATTGTTTTAATATGTAAAACAACCTCTAGGCCAGAGAACCAGTAGTTAAATAATTTGAATCCCATCAATTGTGATAGGATTTGGAATTAAAAGCCCATTTTTTATGATATTTTACTGAAGAAAAAAAAATAAGTAGTATTTATTTGTGGACACCATAAATCGGTTTAATCCATTACAATTAGTTAATTCTGAAATATTACTAAATACATAGTTTAAATACGTCCGTGTGAAAAATTATAACCTAACAATTACAAAATAAAATTATTTATAGTAATAAGATAACAAATTATTCTAATCAGTTGTATATTTTACGTCTAGTGTTATCCTATCGAAAATTTCTAAATAATTAGTTTTTGTAAACATTTTTGACAACAAAATTTAAAATAATAATTTTAATTTTTAAGTAGAAACAATTTTAAGTTATTATGTGTAACACACTAAATAAATACCATATGTAAATTATTTTAAATTATTTTATTTATTGGTACCAGTGATTGCGGATTTTAATAACTAGTACGTTAATAACTATCGACAATATCCAATTAATTAATTTTTGAAAACATTTTTGATGACATAAAATTTAAGGTAATAATTTTAATTTGATACGTAGAAACACAATTTTAAGTTTTTTGTATAACGCACTAAATAAATACCGCATATATAAATAGTTTTAAATGATTTATTTGTTGGTACCATGTGATTGCAGATTTTAATAGCTACTACGTGAATATATCGACAATATCCAACTAATAAATTCTTGAAAAAAATTTTTATGACATAAAATTTAAGTTAATAATTTTAATTTGATATGTAGAAACACAAAAAAAAAAATTAAGTTATTTTGTATAACGCACAAAATAAATACCGCGTGTAAATAATTTTAAATTACTTAAATACTGATAAAAAGTGATTGCGGATTTTGATAACTAGTACGTGAAATCATATTATATTTTGATAGATAATCAAAAAACATAACCATGGAGCTAATTATTATTACATATATTGCCCCTATTTATGTAAATATAATAAAATAATACGTGGCGATGATAAAAGATGGCTACCTTTTCAGGTGAAAAATGCATCCAAGAACATGGTAACTCTATATCTTTACGTCTCCTTCCGAACCCAATCATCACCCTTAGCGACCATCGATTTTTACTCCTCCGCCTCCTCAGATCTATCGAAATTTTGAGCGGAGGCGTTGCGACAGAAGCCTCGTTTCCGGGAAGAACGAGAAATATTTGACAAAGCCTGCGACGTTCTTTAACTGATGCTCCGTGATATTTTCACAACTGGAAGGAAATAATGTAAAATCGGTGTCCCGCGTTCATCTTTTTTTACATAATTTGAGGCCGTTTCAAATGTCTATTTCTAAGGGTTTAAAATAATCTTCTTTGAAAATATTTTTGTTAAGAAACAGTTTTTTTGGGAAATTTAAAATGTATTTTTTTTAAAATTATGTATCCCTTAGTAATATTTGCATATTGATGATTTATATATAAATTATTGGGAGTCTGAAATAAATAAAAGTGTATACCTGAAATAAATAATCGTAAAACCTAAATTTGAACTAAATACGCATAAAATTAAAAAAAGTATTTTAAATTGTTTTTATTTATTTATTTAAGCTTAAACACTTAAGTAAAAATCAATAAAAAAAATTCATAAATATTTCTTAGAAAACAAAAATTATAACAATAAATTTAGTTAGGTATTGAACAATAATTAAGCGTAATAATTATAATTTGAATTATATTTTTTTTCTATTATGTTGTGTTGGATTTTTTTAAATTTTATATCCGAATTTATATTTTATAAACTTTTTTTTTAATAAAAAATAACAATTTGAAAAGCAGTAGTTATAACCATCAATGTATGAAAACCATTTAAAATTTACTAATAGGGACCATTGCCGCATTATGAGTATGAGGCTTTTTTGAGTAAAATTAATTTTCAGTAACTCCCTCAATATAATATGTAGAGAACTGTCCAATATAAAATTAAAAATATATTGTCTGAAATGATTTCTTCTTAAAATTACTAAAAGATGACAATAATCTATAAAACGTATTGAGTTTTGTTTGCGCGGTATATATTTGTTTAAACTATTATTTCCTATCACTTTGTAGCGGTACATTGTTGCAATTCAAAAATTACAATTTAGTGTTATAGCAGAAATTTGTAAAATAACTTATTCATAAAAATTCCTTTATATTTGAAAGTCATTCATTATTGTAATTTTTTATTGTTTTTGGCATGATTACCTATGTATTCTTCTGCATAGTTTATAAAGTACTAGATTTACTAGAATAGTCATTTTCAATAACAATCGCATATCATGAATCACTTATGTTTGAAATGGGAGTCAATTGTTAAAGTATTCCAATTGAATTATTAGAGCAGAAAAAAGGTGTAAAAAGATTTTAAAATCTTGTAGATTTAATTCTACACAAACATTGAAAATTTTTATCGCAATTTTTTTTTTTTTTTTTTTTGAAAAAACTTTGAATTATGTTGTTGAATTATTTGTCGTGAATACATTCAAGTGGATAGTAAGAGAGGAAGGGTTCAGAGAGAAGCGAAAAATTAATGCTGGAATAAAAATTTAAGTACTCACCAATTATTATAATTTCATCACAGTCACTTTGAAAGCACAACTCTGTCAAAAACAAAACAATGATCTACTTTTTTTTCACAAAAAGTAATCCAATAATGATCTGCTATTTATTTGTGCGAATTAATTAATTTTAATTACAGCAAAAATAAAAATTTGATAAGTTCATTCTTGTAGTGGTCATGGTCACTAACTCGTGGCTCGCGGTTTTTTTCTAGGGGAGGGAGGGGGGTAGGAGGGAATCATGGCTCACTCCTCAAAGAAACACACATACAAAAAACGTATATAATATTTTTATTTCAATAAAAAAGTAAGCTTTAGCAAGTTAAAAACATTTAAATCATTTGCTTATATTATCGACCTAGATCAGGGGTACTCAACCTTTTTTCCGCCGGGCCACATACATATGATAACTATTTCACGCGTTCCACAGTTTGAGGACTAATGTCGGGAGGGGCTATATAAGATGAAAGAAATTTAAAATGCGGAAAATTTATCAAAATATTAAAAATCATAATTTTGGATTTAAAAAAAAACTGTAATTAAACTCTATGAAACTCAACTCACAAAAAATAGGTTTTCTTGCACTTTTTACCCTGTTATGGGGTAGTTTTGATTACCTTTAATTAATGAGCTCAAGCCCCCTCGCTCCCCACCCAATATTTTGTTGCTGTTTAAAAGATTTTTTTTTTAAGAAAGCCAATTATATCATCTTGAAAGAGACATTAAAAAAAGAGCCATTGAAAGATTTGTGCTTATAGTGGTACAGTGACGAGCAAAATTATATTTTTTAAACATAACATTTTCACGAAAGATCAAACAAGTAGTTGATCCATGTTTGTTTTTTCTACGAAATAGCCAAGATCCCAATCGTCTTGAAACAATATATATTCTTTAGATATTTTTCGTTTGGGAGACACGAAAGTTAATTAAAGAATAGTTGCACCCATAAAATGGTCGCCACTCCACCGTTATATGGTATCACTAACGGTCACAATTATAAAAAGAAAAAAAGTTATTTCGTAATTCGTACCAGCCCGACATTGATTGTAAAATTGATATATGCGATTGCTTGATTGATAGAATTTCTCGTTAAATTTTTAATATATTGTTCTTAAATAACTGAATTTGATAGTGAAACGCACCATGACCGGACTACTCAGAAAGTTCCAGTGGGCCACATACGGCCCGCGGGTTACACTACTAAAACGCTATTAATACAATATCACGAAGTCTCGATTCTTTTTCTGCATCTGTCACTTGCATGTTTTGAAATGCCTTTCATCCATAAAGTTATATTATACTAATTTTATTAACATATATATCGACTCATTTTGTGATTTTTATAGTCGTGACAGGAAAAAATATGTCTGATATCGATATCACTCATTGTTCCTTTAATTTTAACATCAGTAAATTTATTTTGAAGGTGTGTTTCGCTCAAGAGCAAAAATACAAAAGAGAGAATTAATTATTCGTTTTCCAGCGTTTTCGTTATTTATATAAAGGGGGGGGGGGACAGGTTATTAATGTAATATATAAAAAATATAATCACGAGTTCAAATGAATGTAAATACAAATTTCTTTTAGAAATTACATCAGTGCTTAGAGAGAAATTTAAACCACTTAATAAGGCACTTGCAAATTTTTATGATACTTTTTTACTAGAAATCGACAATAAATCTACAAAAATTCAGAATTCTTTTCACGAGGAATCTCTGATAAATCTGTCAAAATAATGTTTTAATCCTTTAGAGACAGATGAAGTGAGACACGCTTCGAAATAGGATATATTCGGATTTATGAATAAGATATAATAAATAAACAGGATTCTAATTTTAAGTAAATATATTTTTAAGCTATATATATCGCTGGGTGGATGAATAGAGTTCCTAGCTCCTCCGAGCTTTAACCTCTAATCGTTAGGATTTTGAGTGACTGTAGCGTTTTGACTCTTGCCCTTTGTTATTTACTGCTAGATAAATAAAATAAACTTTAAGTAAATTAAGAAAAATATGGCTTTAAAGATAATAGAATGCATTAAGTGCTTGAAAATGACTTCAAAATCAGTGCTAAGCACTGAAAAAAAGAGCAGATTTATATAGTTCATCAGGTGGGTGGGGGTAAGCTAATATATATATACTCTAGTAGAGAATTATAAAGAGAGATACCGTTATATTTGTAAAAATAAACAATCAAAAGTTTGTGACACACAATTTTGTTTGATACAAGATTTTTTTTTTCCCTATAACTAACTTTTTGTTGAATTTTTTCAAAAATATGACATTAATTTTTCATAAGAACCAGAGCCTGATAAATTTAGATAAAATGCCAAAGCAGATATAAATCATTGTTTGCAACCTTTTTAAAGGCTCCAATATCAAACATTAATTAACGCTCTAATTTGGAAACAAATATTTCATTAAAGAAGAATATTCGAATGAATTTACTTACAATTTCATGAAAGGAAAAAGTTCAAAACTAAAACCAAAATAATTTTATATATCTTCTTCACACGCATAGAATTTTTTTATCACCATCATACTCGAAAGTACCTGCGGGGTTGTGGTCCCGAACTCGTGACCTGCATTGCTTTTATCGAGTTGTGGGTTGGAGTCCTAGTGTCACTAAAGAGCATCGTGTAGAGCATAGGTTCCCAAACTTTTTTGTCTTATAGACCCCTTGCCATGTTTTACAGTTTGCGATAGACTCCTGCTTAATTAATATTGAATTTTTGCTAATTTATCAACTTAACTGCCTTTTTGACAGCTAGTACTACTACCCCTACTTTAAAAGAATTAAATTTCTAATTGTAATGAAGTACAGAGTTTAAAATTTAAAAATCACACGTGAATTAATTAAATTGAAAGTTAATTAATATATAAAACTGTTAAATAAAATAACTAAGCAATAAACAAATGATTTTAATGAGAGGATCTGGTGTTACAATATCAAATTTTCAACATTTCGTATCAATTTTGTTAGATTTAACCTTAAATCTCCCCTGTTAGTAGTATCCAGTATTTTTTTAAGTTTTGGAGATAGGCAACCGCGCTGAAACTCCTTCACTCTAGGAAAAGCAATTTAAAATTTACTCACGATATTCTATAGTTCGGGACAAATAACAGGTTTCATTCTTTAGAGCCAAAATTTCTGACATCTGTTTGTAAACTTTAAGATCTTCGTTAGAGGTCATTGCGATCAGTTCCTATTGTAATGTGACATTTCTTCTTCAATGTGACCATATGAATCCATTGCTGATTGTGGTATTACCATAGTCAAAGCATTCTCACACCTGGTTTCAAAATCTGAATTAAAGGTATTTAATTGTTGAACGTAGGTCAACGTTTGATAAAATTCGGGATCTCTAATATCATCCTTCTTTAGCTGACCTGGAGAGAAATGCTGAGCTGAAATAGATCTTGTTTTAATAAAATTTATGCTGTCCCCTTGTAAGTATAAACTAACCGCATTAAATTTAGTAAATAAATCTGTTAAACGGGTAAAATTTGGTTTCCACTTGATTAAATTTTCTTTTAAAATTAAAATCACGTTCTAGTTTTATGAGAGCCACTATCATAGACCCCACTTACACCTCAACGGACCCCCAAATTATTTTTTTACTGGCGTGGACCCCTTGCAGGTCGTCATAGACATCTGGGGGTCTATATAGACCACTTTGGGAATCACTGGTGTAGAGGAATTGATGCACATTAAGTTTATCAAAGCTCAAAGTCTCCACGTTGGCGCGGCTTGAAAATTTGGTAAGTGGAGTACCATCTCTGATGCTATTCCCGTAAATTGTTTGATTTCAGAAAATCTTTAACAAATAAATGTTATATATATATATATGAATGATGGAAATATTTTTTGGATATACTGTTGGTATCTAACTATTCGTGCATTTGCATCCTGAGAGTTAAAACTTTTTGAAAAGCACCGTGTTACACATGTTTGTTCTAATGTAAGCTTTTATGTTAAAGAAGTTTATAATTTCATTTCTGTAAGTGTTATCGGCAAGATTGTTAAAATATTCTTGAGTTTTAGATGGGCTAAATAAATTTTTTATTACTTAAAATTTCGGGAGAACTTTTTCCCGATAATGTTAAATAAATTAAGAAACGCGTTGACAAAATTTGTTAGTATATAGATTATAATTTATTTTAGGAAAGATAACTTAAATCTTCGAGAGGCGTCATACATAAGCACTTTTAAAAAGCATTTAAAAGTTTTAAGGCGTTTCAGGGGTGTTAACTTTCTCTGAAGGCTGAAAATATAAACAATATTCAAATACATATAACTCTTTGAAATTAAATTAAATAATTCGAATCTCTTATACATTATTTATAAAAGAATAGAGCTTCAGAAAAATGTAAAATGTTTAAAATATATTCATAATTTTAAAAATTATAAGCATATGAAAATAAAAAATAGTTTATAAGAAATATTAATTAAGTTTTACGTTCCACATGCTATTTTCTAAAATAGTAGGTTTAATTACTAGCAATAAGTTGATTTCTAAAGTTAAATGTATCCCTATTACACTGTAGAATTTTTAAATAAATAGAATAATAAATTATATTTTTTTAAAAATAAAAAAGTTACATTTTCAAAAAAAAATTTTAATTTCAATATTCTTTAAATATTTTGAAATGCAAAAGATATATTATTCTTAAATTAATAGGGTTTAAAGAGTATGATACATTTTATAATTCTATAAAGTTTCAAACATCAAAGGTTGATATTTTAGAAAATAGCGAGCGCAACGCAAAAATTACTTAATATTTATTACGCAATGTTTGTTACTTACATATGCATATAATTTTTTAAATTACGATTAGATTTCAAACATTTTGTACTTTTTTGAAACCATAATCCTTTGTAAATAATATGTAAAAGATTCGAATTATTCAATTTAAATTTAAAAGAAGAAGAAGTATACCTGTTTGAAAATTTTTTATATTTTCACCCCTCGAAACAAAATTAACACCCCTTAACTCATCATACCAGCATACCCGATATCCATCGCATCTGCAACAAGTCCTTCGGAAGCGCATTGCACCGTTTGCAAATCCATTAATATATTAATGAAACATACGGTTTTGTTTTGTCGATATCAAATAAATCGGACGTTACATGTGATTAGTTCGATGATTAAAAAAACAATCGTTTTGAATATAAAATTCTTTGTTAGTATTCAAAGTATAAATCATTTGGTTTAGTTATGATCGAGAAAGGCTAAAAAAAAATGACAAAATTAACCTCTTACGCAGGAGTAGGCAACTAGCAGCCCGCCAAGACAGTCCGAAAAACCGCTTTGAACCGAGATTTCTTTCCAGTGCTCGATCAAAGATTCACCTTTTATTTTTCACTATTAGGAGAACAAAGTACCTGAAAGTGTTTCTACTGTGTAGAGCATAGGTTCTCAACGTGGGCTATAACGCCCCCTTGTGGGCGTTTGAGGCTTTCAGGGGGGCAGTAAAAGACCCTGAGAAAATTAGGGGGCGTTGAGATGGCACGGAGGGCCTTGGGCAGATTAACCAAATGTAGTCTAAAAAAGACTTAAAAAAACATGCTAATTGTGTACTAACAAAAATTAACTTTTATACTATCTACCTTATGTTGATCGTATGTATTTTTAAATCATTTCTCTTTCACATGTAGGAAAATTCACATATTTTGGTTGTTCAGGAAGTGGGGGAAAAAACTTAAGATTACCTTACATTCAGACCTACATTAAATTGAATGATATAGTGCATTTTAATTTATGTAGTGCTCGTGTTGTCTTTGTCTGTGAGCAGTACGAAAAATGTTTCGTTCACTGCATTTCATTACGTATATTATCCAAGAAACATAATTAAATATGTTCACCAGGAATTAACATGATTCTTTAAAGGCTGAAACTGTCCATTTATTTTCATTTTGAAAGCCATAGTTTATTATGAATTAATTCATGTCATCAAAACCCCTGCCTGTCTTTATAACAGATAAGCTAAAACTTTTATTCCCCTCTTTTAAATGAAGGAATTTAGTAGCGTTTCATTTCCAAGACTATATCCTATCTATGTCTAAAATATATAACATTACACATTTAAATATATTTGTGTAGCAATAGCTATTTCAGATTCGCAAGTAAAAAAATTGGGGCTTTAGAAAAAAATTAAATTAAAAAATATATTTTCTATTAGTAATAGATATTTTTTAAAACTTAACTCTTGTTTTCACCATGTATTATGTACAATCTTATTTCTCTAGAGTGGGAGGGGGCGGTATCGAAATATTTATTAGAAAATGGGGCACCAGTTCAAAAAAGGTTGAGAACCTATGGTGTAGATTTTGGAGAACAAGATCACAAGAAGATTTCAGGATTTTAAGTAAATGGAGCCTAAATCCAATTCCCTTTTTCCCCCATTATTGCTGATATTGATAAGGCACCTGAGGAGTTACAATTTGACTTGAAGTCAGATCACAGTGCGAAGAAAATGTTTAGTGTTATGACATTGACTTTTACAAATCTTTTCAGCTGAAAAATGTCGATGTATGAAGAAATTTGTGGGGGAATAGTTCCTTATATTTTAGTCGACTTATATTAGTGAGCAAAGTTTTTTTGTATGAAGATTAGCGAGAATAAATATAGGTGCAAGTTGACATAAAGTTGCAGGCTGTGATGAGGATTTAAACAAGCAGCCTCACTCTTGATTTAAAGAAAAATTGCAGAAAAATATGTTATATAGTGTACGTTTGTTTCATTAAACTGATTCTAAAATAAAATGCGCTTTCAGCTATAGATGATATAAAAATAGCACAGTAAAAACATTGAATAAAATGCAACTATTTTATTTAACGTATTTATGATTTTTTTTTTTTATGATGAATGCAATCATTTTTAAAAGGTGTGACCCTCTGGTATCGTCTTCTCCCCCAATGTAGCCCGCAAGTCAAAACAAGTTGCCCACCCATATTTTTTTTTCAAACCGGCAAAAAAATAATAATAATAATTTTTTTTTAAATTTAAGAAAACACATTTTAGAACCTTGTTTTGGCAAAAAAAATATTAAAAAAATATATGTATAATCAATCAAAATTTTTATTTTAGTTTTAGATTTAGATCCACATTGTGCAAATAAAAACCAAATATTACAATTTTGCACTTACATTGACATTTATTATCTTTCTATTCAAATTTCTGTTTCGAAAAGAACATATTTTTCTTATTAAAAAAATTCTTTTTATACTTTTTTAACAGAAATAATAACAGTAGTATTTTTTGTAAGGAATTCAAAATTTTCTTTTGTGTGACATATTTGGAAGCAAGGTGTAGCATACAGCCCAACATTGCAATTATTATGCATAATGACTCTCTTTTCTTTTTCTTCACTATCCCATTGAGCACAACGCAGTATCTAATAGGAGGTGTGTGTGTGTGTGTGTGTGCGCGCGCGCGTGTGTGTGCGTGCTTGCGTGCGTGCGTGCGTGCGTGTGTGTGTGTGTTGATGGAGCAAAACCGGGGGGAAATGACGCTCCGTTAGTCTTAGAATTCCAGAAGATTTTTGTCTATCCATTTTTTTTATACATGTATCAATATAACTGTTTTGTATAAGCCTTTCTGCTAATTTGCTTCTGAAATCTAATTTGTTTTTTCACCTCCATTTTTAGCGCGTTTTTCACTTAGTGGAATAAAAGCGCTATTAGGATCCAAATTTCGTCTTCGTCTTCGTTCCATATTTTGTCGTACCTTTTTCTCAGCCAATAAGCAACCAATTGACCTCGGGTTTTCGGCATTTGGTCGCATTTGTGCCCTAGATGAGCCGAATCATATTTAAATTTTCTCATAGTTTTCTTGAGTTTTCCTACTGTAAAATACAACATGTGAAAAACGCGCAAAAATTACTTGGCCTTGCCAATGATTGATATCTTGTTTTTAACAAAACATGTGTGTTCCAAATGCTGATGTCTAGCAAATGAAAGAATATTTTTTTTTATATTCATCGAAATTTACTATAAATCTTATGTAAATTTACGATATCACGACGACGGATCGCAGCCAGACAGCCCTCGCTTATATTCGAGTGTGAAATTTACAGCAGCCTAAAATAGGAGCCCACTCGAATTATCTCGTGTGTGTCCAGTTCGGCCACTTTGGTGCTCTAATTAACTCGTTAAGTATATGTTAAGCATATCTTAAGGGGTAAATAAATAGAAAACATTCGGAACAATAAATGTAACAGAAATACACTTATTAATTTCAGTTAAATATTTATTTTTAAGATTTTTATTTTATTATGAAATATGTGTGTGTGTGTGTGCGTGTGCGTGTATATATCTCTTTCACACACTATCTCTCTGCAAAATAATTTGAATATAACCATTCTTATTAACTTTTTTTAAAGAGCATATGATGTACGCGGATATAAATACTGTCTCCATTTGGATAAAAACTGTTCAAAGAATTTTCGAAAACAAAAGAAAATATGATAAAATAAAAACACACAGGACGCAGTGTATAATTCTTTAAAATATTATTGGCACCAAATCATAATCTATAAATTTGATAGTAGTTTTTCCCGATATTTTTTTTATGTGTGTGTGTTGATATCTTTATCAAGTCTTAATTTTTGTTAATGTTTCAAAAACATACCTCAGATGCTATAAAGAAACTGCTATATAATATTGATGAGAATGGTTAGGACGTGAAAAAATTAACAAAATGGAGAGAAAATTGTTGGAAAAACAGGACATTTTTGTGATACTTTTACGATGTTTTAACCAACAATGGTCTTTCTTTATTTGTATGACAAGAAATGGATAGAGAAAATATTTTGAAATAACAAAAAATGACTATTTTCTTTGGAAATATGAGATGTTTTGGAAACCGGTGTAAATAATTACAACAGATTAATTGAAGCATGTGCGAGTGAGAGTTATATTAACGTCGTACTGTAAAGCAACACGAGAGCTATTGGTGACGAACCTCGTAATTTTGAACCTCGGGCAAGTGACAAGGATGATACCTGAGCTGGTATCCCCCCTCCAAATTACCACTCCACTCCAATGTAAGAACTTTGGGCTTGACAGATTTAACGTGCATCAGTCCCCTCTACACAGCGGATTTTCAGTGGCACTAGGATTCGAACCCATGATACTCCGGCCACGAGTTCGTGACCATACCCACAAGGCTACCACGGCCAAAATTAAGGTATGATTAATGACTCTCTTAAAATATGTCCTGTAATAGTGTTTCCAGTAGAGTTCACATACCTTGAGTGAGTGAATAACGTCATACTACTCAAGGGCTTTTGACAATGGAACTCGTAATTTTGTACCATGATCAAGTGATGCGAAGACGACACCTAAGCTGTCACCCCGTCTCCTAAGTATCACTCCACACCAATGGGAGGACGTTTGAGCTCTCGACAAATTTAACATGCATCGTTCTCCTACACGGCGAGACTTCAACGTTACTAGGCTTCAACTCATGACACGTCAGCCACGAGTCCGTTACCTTGACCAATAGGCTACCACGGCCACTCACATGCCTTGAAAATACTGGTATAACTATGTGTGGGCCCTGAAGCAAAATTAATTGGGGAACCCTTTTTGGAAAAGAAACAAAAGACACACTTATTTCTATGTGTCAGATTGTTGCACATTTTGGGGTCCCTGTAGCCTGAGGGCCCCCCATCTCATAGATACGGCGGTAGCTACGCCCCTGTTTGAAAACATGCAAACAAATCGTAAAACACCTCTTTAGGAAGCCTTTTTAAGGCTGTCTTCGGTCAGTGTTAAAGAATAGGATTGGGAATATTTTTTTTATATTTTTAATGTTTCAGGTAAAAAAGAATTGAAACATTAATATTATATTCTTGCTTCACTATCCTATAGATAATTATTTATTTTATCATACTATTCAATTCAATCTGAGTTGATCCATTTTTTTCTGGTATAAAATGGGTTTCGCACTTTTTTCTCCTATACCGTAATGTAAAAGAGTTTTCACTTTCGATGTTAAGACGAAAAAGTAACTATTTATGAATATTTTGAAATTTTAAAAACTCTATATTATCAACAGATGCATGAATTACAATGTAGCAAATTTTCATGAAAATCGAGACATTTTTCTGCCTGAAAATGTGCTCCGCGTTTAGTTCAGGCTCTCGTGTATTTGGCGAAGACAATCTTCAGGGTTTTGAGAAAAAAGTAATCAACGTGATTCACAGCTAAAAAGAATAGAGTGTTAATTTAGTAAGGTAAAAAAAAAAAAGAGTCTATAAACAATTCTTATTTAAAATATTCACACGCAACGAAACTAATGACTTAAGCAACTAAAAAAATATTCTGTTTGTTTTAAAAATAGAAATAGGGTATATTACTGTGAAACGGATGGATTAAATGTCAAAATTTTAAATAATCTTGAACGGTTATCCTTCTTTAGTCAATTAACTTTGACCGACGCGCAACCTCAAGTGATGGCTTTGAGCTGAGTATTGGAATTTACTGGTAGATAAATGCAAGTTTTAAGGTATCCGACTACCCTAAAACTGTGAATTTTGCCAAAAATTGACAAATTTTTTTATGATTTTATTTTATGGGCCATCTTATTAGCTTTTTAAAAATACCAAGTTTATCATTTTTCGTTTACTAGAACAAAAACTACAAGTGTTTTAGTAAAAGCAGATGCCATTACTTTAAGCAAGATGTCATACTTTAAAACACGTTTTACTCGAAATGTGATTTTTTGAAAATAATCAAACGGGGTCAGCGATTGCTGAAAAAGTTTTGAACATAATTAACTGAAATTTTTTCTGTAAGTCCTGTATAATAGTAGAATTGTTTTAACACCTTCATATTTATCAATCACTGTTTTATTACAAAATTTACAGTCCCTTATGTGAATATAATCACTGTCTTTTTAAGCATTTTCATATAGTAACCGAGATAAAGTGCTCTAGTTTTTGTAAAAAAGAAAATATCTCTTATCCTAAAGGTCATTTCAAAATTGAATAATATAGCAACATATTAGATTGAAAAAATTGAAAATTTGTTCATAAACCTTTGGTGCAGAGTGGGCCGCGTTTATGCTATTTTTTGTGAATTTTTACCTATTTTGTCCCATTTTAGTAATAATAATTTCTTTTTCTCTTCTTGATTTTAGCACATTTTTCTTAAAATGCACTAAACAAATCTAAAAATAACATAAAAAACCCCATATCTCCTTTTTTTTTTTTAAAAAAAAAAAGCTGTCGCATTTAGTTGGATACCTTAATAGAATCTATAGTGTTGAAAAATAAGTAACTGTGTATTGTTGCACACTGACACACACTGAATGATATTTTCATACATGTCTAAGTGTTCGTAAATGGAAAAAGCAATGTATAAAATTTTGAAGACATTTACATACTGGACCATGCAGACTTGCTCGCTCGGGACAAGAAGAGACAGTTACTCCTTAATTTTAAGCAAATCTATTTATTCATTATTACACTGTTTAATTAGAGCCGTTTTTCTTAAGAATTTCTATATGCATTTGTAATTATGTGTCTCTCTAATCTTCTTGATAAATAACAGCCAGAGGAAGATAGATTGGCTGATGGTTTACTGAAGTCATATTCAGAAGAAACATGATTGGGGCCAATTGTTTTTAAACTGCGTTCAAGTGACGAGGACGTCACTTGAGATGAATACTCTACTCACCAAACTTCCATACCTCTCCAACGTGAGTACTTTGATCCTAGATAAATTTAAAGTGCATCAACTATGAACGGCCGGTATTTAGTGGCAGCAGAACTCGAATCCATGACTGGACAGAAGTACCCTGAGGGGAAAAAGCTATGACTAAGAAGCATTACTTATTAGTTATATCAGGGGCGGCTCTAGGGCCGGACAAACCGGACTCCTGCCCGGGGTGGGAAATTGTAAGGGTGGCATTTGGATCAAATATGAAAAATATTTTTTTTTTGTTTCAAAAAATTTAATATATTTTCTGAAATATTATTGTATACGAATTTGGTATTACATTCAATGTATCTTATATCCTTATTTTATAATATATATGTATAACGTCTGTTTTCCTTTATGTTGAAACTTGAAGGGTTCGAGGCGAGAGTATATGTTAAATCATGAAATTTGATATGTGTACTCATCTTTCACTAGCTACTTTCTCCCCATCCCAGAGAGGTGTCACAACGGACATTTCTTTCACCCATATGATGTCCGGTGTCAGCTATCCGAAAGGGGACAATTAGAGTTTTTGTAGATAGAGAGCAACGGGTGATGTTTTACTTTAGTCTTGAGTTTAGTTACTATAAGTTAAAATAAGCGCTTGTGATCCCAACCATCAGTGGACTCTTTTTGGAAGAAATTGTCCTGCTGAAATGGGGGATTCCTTCTTTTATATTTTACTTGTTCGAAATAATAACAGGTAGTTATGTACTTAATTTCGAATTATTTTGTATTTTTTAAGATTTATATATATATAATTGTTATGCTGTTTTTCTGTTTGCAAGAATTATTCAAGTTTTATAGGTGTTCTATGAAGAATGTATCTTTTTTCAGTCCAATTTTTTGCTTTGTAGAGAGGAGCGGCATTTTCCCTTTTTTCTGGGACAGCAAAACTGCTAGAGTCGGCCCTGGTCATATGTATTACTTTACTGGGGGTGAAAGGAGGTGGCTCATGCTTTTAAAATTTAAATTGGATGTGATTTGAAAATATTTTATTTGACATGAATGTTGAAATATTTCACTATTTAAGGTTAATTGATGGATTGTATGCTTGTTTATTATTGATTTTTTTCCTTGTATAAAGAAGTTCAAATCATAGTGAATCATCAATTTTGAAAATGTGATAGAAAATTATCAATTTTGGCTAAAATTGAAAATTTAGCCAAATTTTAAATTTTTCGAAAGGGATAGCTTATATAATGCATTATTTAGTACTCATACAATTCCAGGAGACTTAGTACCTTTGCAACTTCAAAAAGTCTATTTTTCAAATATATATTTCTAAAAAATAGTTTAGAGGATTAGGAGCATTTTAGAACAAACCACGTTGAATTCCGACAAATATTATGCTAGAAAATCATTACAGAAAAAAAAAATTAAAACGTCGAAAAGGACAAGCTCCTTAAATGCTATGTAAGCGGACTGTGAAAACATTTCCAGTGCTGCAAAGCAGTGTGCCAAATAATTTGGAGAAAGCTAAATATTATATTGTATGTTGGTCGCGTTCAAAACCACATGATTTCTTGACTTCGTAAATTAAAATTTATAAATCTATCGAAGAATCTAGAAGCTATCAGATGGCAGAAGCTATAAGTGAGAAAAATCGCCATACAGATAAATTCATAGATAAGTTTGCAGCCTACTATATAAATGCTGTACGACAAAATATAAGTTCCGTAGATGATATACTTAAGTTTATATGGGCTAACTACGTAATTGCTATTACCATTCAAGAGATATAGAACAGATGCATTATTTCACACCCTGGTTGGTTCTACTTCATGATGTAATTACCAAAGAGCAAAATCCGCAGAAAATTCTTTGTGAAAATGGAACACACGCTGTTATGATAGAAGCATGAAATTTGGAGATTATCTTTCTTAGAGGGTGTACATGCGCACTGAGAAAGAATTTTTCGAATATCAACTCTGAAGGGGGATGTCTACAGAAAAATCGAAGTGATCATTGACGAAGTCGCGGGTGGCTTCTAATAATAAATAATATGTTTTATCGCTAAATAAAAGCTAGACATTGTCGAAAAACGAAATTTTTTTTTTTTTGAAAACTATATACGCACATATATTTTTTTTTTTCAAAGAGAAAATTTACCCGAACTCATCAGACGAGCTATTTTCTTGTTCACAATCTTGGATATTTTCTTGTGAAGCTTCTGTAGGAAAAAGTAATTGGATAGTTTCTGAGGGGAAAAGACAGAGAGGGTCTCTATCTCTCTCTCTCTCTCTCCTTAGTTTTCTTGGAAATGGACATGTACCTGTTAAAAGATGGACAGAGCTTAAAAGTAATCTGTTAATAATATCTGCATTACACGCTTCTCGAAAAAAATTTCTCACAAACCTTTGTCGATATTTACGAATGGGCTTATTTTTGGCTTCAGCAGCCTTTTCTGAGACATTAGAAATAATCTTGGCCCCATTCACTAAGCTTTTGTGCATTGTTGGTGCCATTGGATGCTAGTTGTTTAAACTTATACACACTGATGGGGGGAAAATCCCAACACTAAGAAAAAATTATTGTAGAGTAATGAAATTTGGACAATGCAATTTTCTAGTTAACATGCTTAATTGATTAAATTTTCAAAAGATCCCAGGGTTAATTTAAGCTCAAGAAAAAGCATTTCAAATGTGAAATGCTGTTACATTAATAGCCGGTGTAACCTCCAGAATCTTGAATGCAAACCTGCAAGCGTGCATCCATTGTGTCATACAGGTGCCGAATATCGCTTTGGTATGGAGTTCCATGCTTATTGTATTTGTTGTGTTTATACTGGGACGGGCAGTGTTGGCTGTGGATAATGCTGGAGTTGTCATCCAATGATATCGCATACGTGATCAATTGGAGACAGATCTAGTGATCTCGCAGGCCAAGGTAACATTTGTCAACACCCTGTATAGTACATTGCGTTACAACAGCAATGTGAAGGCGAGTGTTATCTGGTTGGAAAACTCCACCTTGAAAGCTATTAATAAATGGCAGTATTATAGGTTGAATTTCCAGACTGACGTACAAATTTGCAGTCAGTGTGTTTGGAATAACCACAAGAGTGTTCCTGCTGTCATAAGAAATTGTTCCCCAGACCATGACTCCAGGTGTAGGTCCAGTGTGTCTAGGCCGCAGATAGTTTGGTTGCAACGCTCCCCTGACCTCCTTCTGACCAATACACGGACATCACTGCCACCAAGTTAGAACCTGTTTTCATCAGAAAACATAACAGATCTCCACTTCGTCCTCCAATGAGCTCTGGTTTCACACCACTGGGGTCACAAACGGAAATGGCTTGTAGTCAGTGAAATACATTCTACAGGGTGCCTGGGTCAGAGCTGTACTTGAGGCAACCGATTTCTAACAGTTCGTTGTGTCACTGTGTTACCAACTGCAGCTTGAATTTCTGCAGCAGATGCAATATGATGCTCCACAGTCGTATGTCGAATACGGTGGTATTTCCTCTCAGTAGTGCCATGTGGCCACCCGGAATCCGGTCTTCTTGAGGCAGTATCATCCCTTGACCACTGCTCCCAACAATCATGCACAGTGGATATATTCTGACGAAGTCTTTCTGCAATATCGCGGAAAGAAAATCCCCCTTCTCTTAGCCCTGTTACATGACCCTGTTCAAACCCGGTGAGCTGTTGAGAATGGCTCCTTCGTCTTCTTAAAGGCATTCTTGGCTAATATCAATATGTCAAATTTCACAGACAATAACGCTCACGAACTTTACAGCACGCATTTAAAATAAACCTGATTTGTGTGCAAGATCTGAATAGCCCTACTAGGGCCAAACTTAAACGCGAAGAGTTTAATTTGAATCAGTGTCAGCTTTCAGATGTATAAACATGCTTACCAAATTTCGTTTATTTCTAACACTAGTCTTTCTTGGTGTTGGGATTTTTTTTTTTTACTCGCGTCAGCGTATAATTGAGCTATGTTCTAAAGCATGTTTTTCGAATTTATTTACATCAATCACATATCCACTTGTTATTACCTCTAGTATAATATTAAAAGTGTAAATTAGGGTTTCTGTCAACTCCTGTAATTTTACTTTTCAATTTTGGGTTTTGGAAAAACCGCCAATTCGAGTTATCATCGTTGGTGCTCCCGAAACCGGCTTTTAGAAAGTTTATTAAGAGTCCTATTTCCTCTCTGAATTTCTCTCGAATTTTCTTTTTATGTGAGTGGTATCAGTTACGATCTTTTTAACACGCTTTTATAAGTTTCACTTGCATGTAACGGAATCTTGGAACTCGATTTTTACCCAATTTAAAAGGCCAGATAAATTCGAAATTTTGCACACTTGCCAAGGACCGATGACAATACAATAATCTCATAATTTTATTCCATTGTCCTTATCAGGATCGTCAGGAATAACGATAATCAGATTTGGCGACAATTCCATATACCACTTCCAGATATGGCGACTTATTGCATATACTATTTTCATATTTGGCAACTAATTCCATATACCATTTCCAGATTTGGCGACTTATTTCAGATTTAGCGACTAAAAGAATAAGGTGTAACCCTAAAAGCTTTTTTTTTTATTCAAGTGTATTATATGTGCAAGTGTAGGCTTGTGGTAAAAACAAATATAACAAAAAAAAGTGTTCTTTATGTAAGAAAGTGGAGGGTGGATGGGTGTTAGCAATTTCTTTCCATAATATAAATATTTTTCTGAAACTGAAAATAAAATTGGCTCGGGCATGTGAAAAAAAATAATTTATGTTCTAACTGCTAAATATTTTTTTTTTATAAAGCAATATGTTTAGAAGTGATGATACGAATTAACATTATAGCAATACGTTTAAAATGTGATAATACAATTGGCACTTAATATTACCATATTTTTACTAACTCGCTTTCTTGAATGTCTGTCCGGGTGGAATTTTGTAATTGATTTTAAACTGTGAGACTTTCCGATGTAGACTTGAAATTTGGACCATAGCTCAGAAGTGAATGAAAATGTGAAAAGGGGGGGGGGACGAAAAGGAGGAATTCTATACTTTTTAGTCCGTATAAAAACATGGTGCATTAAAAAAATTCTTAATTCGAACTTTTTCTTCTTAACACACTTTTACTTGTTTGACCTGTTCTATAGAGACGGAATCTAATATAACAATACGGGACTCATCCGGGGCCCCATAAACGGAGAGAATAAATACACTTTAGACCTTTTAATTAATATCTATTGAAGAGAAAGACTAATTCTAGCAACCACGTAATTCCAGCTCCAAATATCAAACTCAAGGATAAATTCAACAATGAATAAATGAGAGCTCAAAAAACTAAAAAACACGTTTTTATTGTAGATCGAACGAAAAAATGAAAAACAAATTAGTTTTAAAAAAAACTAAAAAACACGCTTTTATACTAAAAAGTAAAAAAAATAATTCTTAATATAAGAATAAAATGATGAACAAGAAAATTAATGTCATTGTGGTAAAAGCGTGGGGTGCTTTGTACTACATTTTTGCACTAACTCAGCATTTCGGGATAGAAGTAAGAAATTATAACAATTTATAGAACACCCCACGCTTTTACCGCAATGACATTAATTTTCTCGTTAATAATTTTATTCTTATATTAAGAATTATTTTTTTACATTTTAGTTCGATTCAGTATAAAAGCGTGTGTTTTTTAGTTTTTTTTTAAACTGTAATTTATTATTTTCTTCAGATCTTTTTAACCCCTTTTCAACTGGAATATTATATACTAAATACAGAGTTGACTCAAATAACCGAATTTTTGAGTGCAGGACGGACATTCCCCATGATAGTGATTCTGGGATTTCCTGTTTCCTTTTTGTTGAATCATTAAAGTCTCTCTTTTGAAGTCTCCCCACACAAGTAGCATCGCATTTTAAATGTTGTGTTAAATGCGGCATTACATCCCTTCTCATCAATCATGGTAAATAATAATTTTTGCTCAACTTCAAGCTTATAGATCTACTTGCCCTTAGGGACTCGCCTTCTTTAGGTGAGTACGGGTGTCACAATTCCGAGGTGCCCTAGTGATCTTTTCCTTTTCCCAAGGGGTTTACTGTCTTTGGTAAACACGGGTGTCACGATCCCGGGGTACCCTAGTGATCTTTCTCTATTTTCGACCCTCCTTCTCGTCATTCAATTTTTCCTTTTCTTCTTTTCACGTCTAGACATCAGACAAACAATTTGAAACAAACATGCTCACAATTATTGATTAGTTTTTTTCTTATTAGAAAATTTATTATTAACATATTTTGGTTCACATTTTGTATTGCTTTAATTTTGTTTCTTTCTCTTCAATTCCTTTAAATATTTTGATCTTAATTTTCTTTAGATATTTTGATTTTCTACAAACACCGTTGATTTCCCAACCTGCATGTTTGCCGTGTGCGGCGTCCCGTATGGAGGAAAATTGTGTCCTGTGGATATCTTTGCGTTCCTTTTGACCCACGCTTCGCTGTAGACGGGAGGCAGGAGCGACCCCACTCCTGTCAATCGGCTGGTGATTCCTCTCTTCGGTGTCCCCGGAGAGACATTGCTGTAGGGGTAGTGCTGCAGATAAGGAGTGGCGGGTTTACCCGTTGGATCCTCGTCCTGATGCTGTAGCACTATATTCTGGGTGTACTCCAGGTAAGCTCTGTGCCCGGTTTTTTCTAGTTGACCGGCACACTTCCTTCCTTGTTGGACTCCGTGGTGGGTGGAAACACGCCTGGACGAAGCTTTTCTCAAGCCTATGGATCCAATACTGCAATTCCCGGGTAACCTTGTCTTACCCACATTAACCATTGATCAAATTGCAACACATTCACGATTTTTACTTATTTCCATGCCGAATAATCAAATGTCTACCAAATCGCCTTTCGCAATTCATAAAGCTTCAACAGGAATAGGTGGTGAACCGAAATCCATAAAACGATTAAGGTCCTAGGATCTACTTATTGAAACCATATCTGCTTTGCAAACCAAGTCGTTTCTACTCGCAAAAACCTTTCGTAACTCGCCTGTATAAATATATATATATAATTATAACTCCTCATAAATCTCAAAACTCCTGCAGAGATGTCATTTCTGAACCTGACTTGTTGTGCACTTCTAAGGCTGAAATCCTTCAGGGATTTTCAGACCAGGGTGTAAATCAGGTCACAGAAGAATCATTATTAAAAAAAGAAGCAACAGTTATTCCTACCAAACACTTAATTTTAACATTCAATAGCCCTAAATTTCCAACTACAATAAAAGCCGGTTACTTAAACTGTAAGATCCGTCCCTATGTACCGAATCCTCTGAGCTTGTTTCAAGTACCAGAGGTGCGGTCACTCTCAAACTTCCTACCGCGATCAACTGACGAGCTCTAGATGCGCATCTGCTGGACATGCCTCCTCAAATTGCAATCTAGAGCCGAAATTTATTAATTGCTCTCAACCCCATACTGCTGGCTCAAAAGTATGCCCAAAGTGGAAAACTGAAAAAGAAATTCAAGAAATCAAGACTAATAAAAATAAATACGTAGAAGCATGAAAATTAATAGCCCCACAGTTATCTCAAACTTACGCTCAAGCTGCTAAATCCTCAACTGTAAACAACTCAACGCAAACTGATGAAAATATAACAAAAATAAAATGTCAATCTTTAAATTTGCTTCAACCACTTTCATCCCTTCCAAAGCCCAATATATCAATATCCATTCCTGCTGTTTCCACATCATCTTCATCCCAAGAAAACCTCTAGCCTTCCACCTCTTCAATAGCAGCTACAAAGTCAGTCTCGTCCACCTATACCTGGGTCTAATGCCGTACTTTCTACCGGAAATATCTTCACCCCTATTGAATCATCCTCATCAAACATATCCGTTTCCATATCCAACTCCTCTACTCGAAATTTAAAATCAAATTTGAAAACGTTCAAAAAAAAATGTTTAGTAAAAGCAAATAAACCAAAAATAGAAATAAAAATGACACCACGTAAAAGGGCAACACAACAAGAGTCATCAGACACAGACATGATAATTTATGATGAAGATGAATTAGATCTACCTAATAGTTTAGTAAAAGACGTTAAATATTCGAACATGACACCTACACGAGATGAGAAAAAAAAAACAGGAAATAATTGGTTTTCTTTTATTTTCATAGCTTTTGTAGCTAACTTTTACTTATCATACGCAATTTTTACATGTAATATTAAATATTTTAATTCAATTGTTTTTGATTTTTTTCTCATTGATCTGTTTTGACCTTATCTGACCTGATGGGGTACACCCTACCAAAATTTACTTACTTTTATATTATGAATTGGATTTTAATTTATAAATTGATGTTTTAACTTTTCTTGTACACATTTAGATATGCTTTTAATTTTTAACAAATGTTTGGCGCAGTATAGCCAGAACTGGCTCTTGAGCCAAAAAATTCCAAATTCACTCTCTCACTCATTCACTATAGATCTCCTTTGTAGGAGAACTTGGAAATTTATAAATGTTTCTTAACAAAAGATGGCAAAATTTATAGTTGGAAATAAAGCTAATTTTTTTTAAACAAAAAGCAAGACATGGATATGTTTGAACTATAGTGTTGAAGCTAGAACAAATAAATCATAGAAAGAATTCATAAAAAAGAACATCACAGCTTAATTCATTCAAAATTGAATCAATTCTTTATTTTTTTTTCTTTTTTCATAACCGAGAGTTCCGTTACAAACCAAACGTTGTACTTCGAAACGAATTGATTATTGAAATACATCCCAAAGAAAAATGAGCAAACGATAAATAATATTTAAAGCACGAAGATTAATCAATAATGCTTTATTGACGATTACCGCAGTTAATTCAGAATATTCGGGTAATACGGAAAAGAATTCTGAAAGTGAAGGGAGGAACAAAAGAATGTCTGGTCAAAAAAACATGTCGTCGACTTACAGGTTTTAGCAGAAATGATGAACACGTTATCTAAAATATATTGATCAGGGACGTTGTAAGACATGAATAAAAACCTGGACCTAAGACCTCGACCTCACCAAGGAATCTCATTTCGTTTTGGAATCAGACTCTCTTGTAGAGTTTCTTAACTCCTCATTCTTTTGGGCTTCCCATTGCAATCTGCGCATGCGCGAGACCTCCAGCGATTGCAAGTGGTGCTTGCTCGCGCAGGCAACTGGGATGCAATCTGCGCATGCGTTAGCTTTTAAAATACAGCGGCCCAGTGCATGCATTCCGTTTACACACTTTCCTGGCAGCGCACGCATCCCTCCGAGAGCAGTCAACGAGGATAAGAATAAATGAAAGTAATAATCCTTAAACATCGCCTCGTTTATTAAGCATACTGTCTCCCACAATGGTGACCTGGACAATTCACGAATAATTACCTTCGTTTGACTTGCTATTAATTAATTTTAGTGGAAAAAGGGCTGAAATCACCGCAGTTAAAATTCCTCCATACAACTTCAGCGATCCTCAATCTTGGTTTCCACGTGCGAGTGAACTTTTGCCCTCGGAGTACCGAAAGCGATTACAGACACATGCACTAAGTTCAACTATATCGTATCAAACCTGCCACCAGAAGCCGCCGCAATTGTAAGAGATTTAATTATCACTCCTGATGAAGCGGATCCCTACGGCGCCATTAAAGCTCAACTGATCCAGCGAACTGGCGAGTCATTGCAACAAGAAATTCTGAAGCTGTTAACCGGCGAAGAACTTGGAGACAGGAGGCCTTCAGAACTCCTCAGGACAATGAGTAGGCGTGCATCTTCGCACAACGTTCCGAAAGAGCTTATGTTGGAAATTTTTTCTTCAGCAGCTACCGACCTCAGTGCAAACTATCTTGGCATCCATCACGCCAATAACCGTCGAAAAAGCCGCAGAAGTCGCCGACAGAATCCTCGAAGTGAGCATTCCCAATGTTTCACTTTCGACAAACGCCATCGCTTCATCCAGCGAAAACCGTATCCTCCAAGAGATTGAGAGGCAGAACAGAAGAATCGACGATCTTACAATGCGTCAAAGGACTCCAGAGCGAAGAAATAATTCTCGCTCGCGAAATCATTCCCGAAATAGATCATTTTCCCGTTCCAGGGAATCTGGGTTTTGTTGGTATCACAGGAAGTTTTATCAATAAAGGGCAAAGAGATGCAATGCACCCTGCAGCAATAAAAAAAACGAACCCAGCGAGGAGTAATTGCGACTACCTTCTCACAGCCGCATATTTCACGTCGCCTTTTCATTAAAGACACATCGTCCAACATCGCTTTTCTCATTGATACCGGATCTGACGTCAATGTTCTCCCAGCTTCGATTTCTGAGAAAAGGAAAGGCAACTGTATTCAGCAACTATCAGCCGCTAATACATCTCCTATCAACGTTTACGGTAAGAGATTGTTAACTCTAGATTTAAATCTGAGAAGGGTATTTAGATGGCCTTTCTTAATAGCATCTGTTTCTGTGCCAATCATTGGAGCTGATTTTCTGTACCATTTTAATATTTCTCCTGATCTTCGCAATAGAAAATTAATAGATAATGAAATCAAACTGAGTGCAATCAGTAAACTTGTCTCACCTGAAGTTCATTCCATTAAACTCGTTTCTGGTGAGAGCATTTTTCATGATGTTTTGAGGGAATTCCCAGAAATTGTTCAACCACCTTCTTACTCACAAGAGGTAAAGCATAATGTTAAGCATTTTATAGAGACATCTGGTCCACCTGTTTTCGCTAAGGCAAGACTTTCAGCTCCTGATCGCTTAAAAATTGCCAAATCTGAATTCTAACACATGTTAAATTTAGGCCATATTAGACCATCTAAAAGTAATTACGCATCACCTCTTCACATAGTACCTAAAAAAGATTCTAATGATTGGAGACCAGTGGGTGACTATCGTGCATTAAACGCCCAAACTAAAAAAGATAAATATTCTATTCCAAACATTTTAGATTTCACTTCCGAGCTACATGGCAAAAATATTTTTTCACATATAGATTTAGTTAAAGCCTATCACCAAATTCCCATAAATGAAGAGGATATACAAAAAACTGCAATCATAACCCCATTCGGATTGTATGAGAGTACTCGAATGCAATTCGGCCTTAGTAATGCTGCCTCTACTTTTCAACGCTTTGTTGATGAGGTTTTAAGAGGATTAAATTTTGTTTATGCTTTTATTGATGACATTTTAGTTGCATCATCATCTGAAGCCTAGCATATCCAACATCTTCGGTTGCTTTTTCAACGTTTGGACCAATATGGACTGTCTATAAATCCATCTAAATGTACTTTTGGAGTACCCACCTTAAATTTCCTTGGTATTCAAGTTTGCAGTTCTGGAATTAAACCTTTAGAGGATAGAGTGGAAGCAATCTTAAAATTTCCTCAACCAACCACCATCACTCAATTGCGTCGTTTTCTTGGAATGCTGAATTACTACAGACGTTTCATTAGACAGGCTGCCCATATCCTTACTCCTTTAGTAAATTTTTTAAAAGGAATCAGGAATAAAAAGCGTCCAAAACGAAATGTCAAAATCAAGCCTGAAGAAGTGCTAGAATGGACGAACGAAGCTACTACAGCTTTTGAATCCGTAATGCAAGCCCTAGCACATGCTACTCTGTTACATCACCCCATGCCAAATGCACCTCTTAGCATTTGGGTTGATGCCTCAGATTTTGCTGTCGGTGGTGCATTAGCTCAGTATCATGAGAATGTCTGGCAACCACTTGCTTTCTTATCCATGAAATTGTCTGCGTCCCAAAAGAACTGGTCTACATACGACAGAGAACTCCTGGTCATATACACAATGGTCAAAAGATTTCGTCACATGTTGGAAGGAAGAGAGTTTGTGATTTACACTGATCAGAAACCTCTCATTTATGCTTTTCAACAGAAAGCTGACAAATGTAGTCCACGTCAACTTAGACACCTGGATTTTATCTCCCAGTTCTCTACAAACATACAACATGTTCCTGTAAATCAGAATTTGGTAGCAGATGCATTATCTCGGATCGAAATTGATTCCATTTCCAAAGCAAGTTGTCTCGATTACAAGGACATTGCAGCAGCCCAATTGGTAGATGAAGAACTTAAACAGCTCCTGGAATCCAACTCGACATCTTTAACACTTAAGCAACAATATTTTCCTCTGGAAGATATTACTCTTACTTGCGATGTTTCCACCAATGTTTCTCGACCTTACATTCCCAAGGATTACCGCAAAATTGTTTTCCAACACCTGCATGGTCTTTCACGTCCTGGAATTGCTGCCTCTATCAAAATAATAACTCAACGTTTTGTGTGGCCAAAACATTAGGCGCGATATTAAAGCATGGGTTAACTCTTGTCATCCTTACCAAAGATCCAAGATCCATAGGCACACTAAAGCACCAAACGGTACCTTTGCTTTACCTGATGCCAGATTTTCCCAAATTCACATTGATTTCATTGGTCCCTTCCCACCTTCTAATGGTCAAAGTTACTGCCTGACAGTAGTTGACCGCTTTACGAGATGGATGGAAGTGATCCCAACTGCTGATATGACTGCAGAAACTGTATGTAGAGCTTTGCTATCCGTTTGGATATCACGTTTTGGTTGTCCTACTATTATAACAACAGACCAAGGCACAAACTTCGAATCAAGCCTTTTCAGAGAGCTGAGTAATCTTCTTGGCACAAACAGAATACGTTGCTGTGCCTATCATCCAAAACCCAACGGTCTTGTTGAAAGGCTGCACCGTCATCTCAAGAGTGCCATCAAAGCTCACGAGAATTCGAAGTGGAGTGAAATTATTCCAATTGTACTACTCGACATGCGTTCTGCTGTAAAAAAGGATATCAACGCCACTTGTGCAGAACTGGTCTATGGAACTACTCTAAGATTGCCATCTGATCTTTTCACCACAGACAAGATTACCACCACCTGCAAGCAAGCCTATGTCTCATTTTTACGGGAGAAAATGAGAGCACTACAACCAATACCAACATCTGCACATTCGAATAGCTCTGTTTGTGCCAACTAATTTAAAGAGCTGTTCACATGTTTTTCTGAGAATTGATAGAGTACAGCCACCACTATCGCAAAATTATACAGGACCTCATGAAGTAATCCATCGAACAGACAAAGTGTTCACCATCCTCATAAATGGAAAAAAGAAGGCAGTTTCAATTGATCGGGTAAAACCAGCTTATGTCTGGAATGACACCGAAGATATTCCTATTTCTGGAATATCAAAACAACAAGCTAATGAAACTGATCAACTTCCAAAAGACAAAACTATGTCTCACATAAATAAAACTGAATCTCAATCAAATGAGAAAACTGTTAAACAAACTAGAAGTGGAAGACATGTCAGATTTCCCAAAGATCTCTGGAACACTATATAACATAGTATATATGTATGTATTTTTATTTTCTTTACGTTAAATTGACTTTAACATAAATTTCAAACACTTAGATATTTATGTATTTCAAATTACATAGATTAACTGGTGAATTATGTGTTTTCAATCATTTTAATGTTTTTTTTCCAATTGTTTATTTCTGAGTTTACAAATCTAAAACTATGTATGATCATCTCAGATTACTACAATTAATAGCACATGATATAATGTTACAAATTGCGTTTGATAAATGATATATCAGTAATAATATTTGTCTAATTAATTTTCTTTTTCCTTTCAAACTTTAAAAGAAAATGTACATTATGCATCAAATCTTGTGTTTCAAAAAAAATAAATCAACATTGTACATCTTAGATTTAATTATTTTATTGTGGTTGTTAAAATAGCAAATTTTGTATTCAAAACTAGTGTTATAGGTATGTAGGTACAAATTTTTACTTCTTAATTATTTTATTACTTGATACTACTAATACTTCTTTATTAACAATTTTATGCTTTATATGTAAGTGTGTGAGGAGTTAACTCTTGAAAATTCAGGTTATTTTCAACTTGTTTAAAATACTTGTATGTATTTATTTTGATATGAATATATATTTTGTGTAAGTAAGTGTTGACAACAATATAGAAATTGCCTGTGTTCAACCAGTATTTGTAAATATCTATCAATTTCTATGAGCCTATTAATAGTACATTTTGATTGCTTAAATTTAAATAATGAACTGTCGAGTTATTAATCCTGATCTTAGTAATATTCTCAATTGTTTGTTTATATTAGGATTACCTTTTGACTCTTTACTTTTGCAATCCAAATAATGTATCCTGCTACTGAATTAATGTAATATTTCAATTGTTATTGTAAAATTGAATCTAAAGTACATTTTTCATTTAATGTGCATAGTTGAGTAATTCCACATTGCAAATAATATGCAATATATATATATATATATATATATATACACCATGATTTAAAATGTATATTACTGTTGAAACTTTTATAATGCTATTTTCATTGCCAGAAGTATGTCATTTCATTAGTACAATTTCTAAATGTGCTTATTTGTAAAATCTTATGAAGCATTTTGTGCAAACCATTGTTTTTATTGTATTGTGTAGAACATAAGTCCATTCATATTTATTTTAACATTCCAGTACAACATACATTCCTTTCATGTAGATTTTCAACCCTTACAAGTTTTATTTTCACCATTTCCATGTATTTAATGTTTATATTTTGTTGCCATGTAACATTTGTTGTATTTGTGTTCTGTAATTATTTATCGTTCGCCTGCTCTCTGGGGGGGATACTCTGTAGAGTTTCTTAACTCCTCATTCTTTTGGGCTTCCCATTGCGATCTGCGCATACGCGAGACCTCCAGCGATTGCAAGCGGTGCTTGCTCGCGCAGGCAACTGGGATGCAATCTGCGCATGCGTTAGCTTTTAAAATACAGCGGCCCATTGCATGCATTCCGTTTACACACTTCCCTGGCAGCGCACGCGTCCCTCCGAGAGCAGTCAACGAGGATAAGAATAAATTAAAGTAATAATCCTTAAACATCGCCTCGTTTATTAAGCATACTGTCTCCCACACTCTATAAGATCATGACACAAATTTAATCGTCAAGTTTGATTCCTGGACAAACTTTCCGAAAAACTGGGAATTTCCAACTTTATGCCAACTGGCAACAGTGGCAAGACTACAAATTTAAAATGTAATGTAAAGTTTGCGAATTTTAAATGCAGAAAACATGTTTTTTTTTAATAAAACTTCATCTTATTAAAGATTACTTTTGTTGAACTTTGCATGCATACACACCAAATTCGATGAAAAAGTTGTAGTTGTAGCCCTCTTTTGCGTAGTGACACTGGGCTTCAAAAAGTTTTAAGGCATCGTTAGTATTAATATATATCGTCAAAAACTGTTTCGTATAGCCCATAATTTTGAGGATCCTTAACCCGACGTTATAAGGATAATGTATGATAAATAATTCCAATTCCTGACATTTGTAATAATTAGTCTCAAATGCGTAGTAAGACTTTTTGATACGTATGACTAAAAAGCCTAATGTAACTTATACTAAATTCTCTAACCAGTTGTTTCCATTAGTTGAAAATTAATAGTTAGCCGTATTGACCATTAATTCGACCTGCGGTCAAAAACAGAAAACCAGTTTTTCTCCGTTAGTTCCTTTCACCATCGCAAATTCAGTTAGAAAATTCTGACGGGGCTCAAAGCTATAGGTTTTTGATTTAACCATAATTGCGCAATAAGCTGTGTCATGGGGTCAAATTTGACCAATGAGGTTACAAACTCGTTATTGAGTAATCAGAGTTAAAAAACTAGAAATGAAATGAAGTTTTAACCGACGATTTGCTTTCACTACTTGTATTCAGTTAATTCCAGGTTTCATAACCCAGCTCTGTTAGCGGTGAATACGGAGGGTTAGTGAACATTTATCCAGGCGCTTATGTCTGCCCGATACAAGAATTGCTAACCTCAACCAATACACTTAAGAATTTTGAGCCACCTTCAGATGACGCTTATTTATTTTTGTCATATAAATAAATATGGATATAAGGGAATAAATGTCTTTAAGGGGAAGTTTAGTATAGTGGAAGGTTGGACATTCCTCTTTATAGCTCTCTGTTTGCGTATCCCTATCATATTGTTCAAATACCTCTTAGAATACGTACACCACACTTCCCAAATCATTGCATTTAAAAGCTGATTAACTTGCTGAGAGTAATAAAACATTTCGTATTCGAGGAGGGGTGTGGAGAAATGTGAAAAATATATTCAGTTGATTGAGAAATTCAACTGATTACGATTCATTTTACGTGACTTTCTTCCCTTTTGTGAATGAATATAAGTCAGCTTTCCCTTAAAGAACCTCCAAGGATGAACTACTTACAATTTGAAACCTTTTCTTTAAGACTGTTGATTGAATTTCTTTGATCATTGCCATTAATTCAAAATAAAAACTATTGCTAGACGATAATAAACATCGAATTGGTTTCTTAGGGCTTTAAAAAAATTTTATTCATCAAATTTTCCATTTGAGTTAAAAAAAAGTAGTTATGCTTCGATAAATTAATTTTACAATACTTTTTTTAAAATTTTCCCTATTATTGATTTTTACTTTTTTTATCAACCAAAATAAAATGTCAATACTGTTGCTATGAGATTCCCTTGACGTCACGATCATAGTCTAAGAATAGCTTTAATGACGTAGTCTCAACCAATCCAATCCAATCCACTGCGGCATTTAATTCTCAGAAGCGCAAAGTGAAAAAGAAAGGGATACAGCATCTTCGACAGGGAGCAGATTGTCGTAGTCGAGAAGCTTCCTCCTTTTCGTTGGAATCGATTTGAGTTAGCGGTGTTGATGAATAGCAGCTGTACTAAGTAGCTAACTGTTTTCATTCATCTGGTACTTAAAAGACAAATCGTTTGGTGAGGTTAACATCAGTTAGTTAGGAATTTCAGTGATTCATTTAATTATGATTTACTTCATTATTTTTTCACTTGTATTCCTTTGTTTCATGCCCTTGTCTCCATCTCTATCCGACGTACTTGATGAAGAAAACGACGATCCGGTTATCAAGAATCAAGGAAATATGGATAAATCAACACATTACAATGAACGACAGAATATAGCCCACAACTATATTGATACATTATCTAAAGTAAAAGAGAATTGGATTGATCCCTATGATATGATTGGTGTTCCTATTAATCAGGCACGTCGAGAAACTCCAACATCGACAAACCATCCTAGTGAGGAATATTTGAAATTTTCGGAGAGTATGTCTGATAAGGAAAGTGATGAGGTAAATGATCAGAGTTGTAAAGTGGATGAGCAAACTGGTGTGGATAAGCAAATTGGTGTTGATGAGCACGTTAGTGTTGAGGAGCATGTTGGTGTTGAGGAGCACGTTGGTGTTGAGGAGCATGTTGGTGTTGATGAGCATGTTGGTGTTGATGAGCACGTTGGTGTTGATGAGCATGTTGGTGTTGATGAGCATGTTGGTGTTGATGAGCATGTTGGTGTTGATGAGCTCGTCCGTGAGAAAATTGCTGTTATTGAGAAAATTATTGTTGGTAAGCAAATTGGTGTGGAACAGCTGCTTCAGGTAGTTGATTTAATTGGTAATGGGCAATCTGATGAATATGATCAAATTGAGGTTCCGAAAGACTCTAGTGAAGCAAAACCTATTCCACCTGAACTTCTTAATGATGATAAGCCGATTTTCAGTGATATTAGAGGAGATGTAATTGGAAAAAAAACGTATTCTTCAGAGGATTTTTCTCGTAACGATGAGTCAAAGGGGCTTTTTGCCATGGGTAGACACGTTTCTATCATTCATAGCATATATATTTCTCGTTGGCTAAAAAAGTTAACATCAAAAATTGAGAGAGAAGCTGGTGATAACTTACCTGTTACAGTACATTTTTCTATTGATATTCACAAGTTTCAAGACTTGAGAACATTATCAACAGCGAAATCTGTTGAAATATCAAAACTTGATGATTGGATCTCTAGTGCTATAGATGGCTCTACTATTGTTCCTAAAGATGTTGTTGGATGGAGTGATTATGCTAAAACTCTCATGTTGCCATTGTTCATACTTACAGTTTCGGTTTTATCAATATATATTATTTATCAAGGAGTTGTACATTATCCTGGCTTCACTTTCTTTACCTTTGTCCTTATTTTGAGTGTCTTTTGGCATTGGATGCATTTATACAAACAAAAACAAGCATATAAACATGCTGAATTGGCATCTGTTAATATTCCAGCTCAATGCAGAAAACATGATTGGGGAGTAATTGAACATATTCAAGAATATTTTAAAAGCATCTTTGTAACCAATGAATGTGCCAAATATTATGAAGCGTTGATGGTGGATCCATTTTGGGAAGTTAGTTTTACTGTTGCTGCATCTGAGGCTCTTGCATCAATGCTTATTCAGCCACTTTCATCTGGATCTCGAGTAGTTAATTTGGCTTTGAGACAATTGTTTGAAGGATTGTCAATCTTTATTATTGTACCTGTTATAATATTCATGTTTTTGCTTTTGATTATGATGTGTAACTACCGACTCCGATTACCATTTTTCATGGGTGCTTTAGAGCCACACATTCCTCCTGTTGGCAGCCGTATTGAAGATATAAGACCCTCCAGAAATTCAAGACGACCAAGAAATGCTATAAGATACAGATTTGGTTCTAATGCTAGAGGTAGGCATCTGAGACAAGGTTTTGAACAAGGTTCTGACCCTCATCTTGGCACATCCAGTTCTTTAAGAAGGTCCAGAGTTCAAAGAAATACTCAGCATAGTTTACTGGAATCTGATGCTCATTCAGAGTTTAAAAGTTTGGGAAGAGTTCATGATTATGAAGATGTGGGCTTGCCATGTGAAAATTGTAATGTGGATCTATCTGCTAGCGAGGATGATATTTCGATCATTGATTCAGATGAAAATAATAGTGGCAGTGAAAATTCCAATGACCATCAATCAGGGGAGTTCCAGCATTGCTGTACGTGTTGTTTATCTGAAGAAATGCCGGATGCACATGCTGATTGCCGAGTTTGTGGAGATAATCTAAATATGCAGAATGCAGGAGAACCTTCAGAGATATCACCTGAGGATCATGAAATGGAAGATGATATGGAGGACATGCCTGCTCAAAGGACAACCGACAACATTCCAAATATACAATTAGGTGCTGGAGTAGCTGCAAAGGAAGATATTGCAGGGTAAATTTTACTCAATATCATGGATATACTCAAATTTTTAAGTTCATTTTTAGTTTGATTTTTCTATGTGAGCTCTAGTCATTGATCAATAATTTTATGTTAAGCATGAGACATTTTAGAGTAGGTAAAAAAAATTTTTATATCAACTTTTTGTATTATTTTGAAAAATATGATGTATAGAGAAATTTGAAAATCATTGTTTCATTTTAATTTTTCATTAGATTCATTGTTTAATTTCATGTTTTTTTGTGATTTCTACTTTATTTCATTCTTGTTTCTGGTACTGAAAGATTGAATTTTTTCAAAATCAGAATTTCATGAGAGCAAACTGGTCATAATTGCACAAATCATGTGATCAGTATTTTAATGATTGTGCAAATTTTACTCTACCATGTAATACTTGAATAGCTATTCATTTGATGTAGTACATTCTTGTCTGTTTTTTCCCCTAGAAATTGTTGTAGATATAGAAATATTCATTATGATGGGAAAATAATTACATATCCACTTGCATAATGATTTTTCAGTGTTTTTGTAAATGTGTCGCAGTAATTGGATTTGTTTCCAACTCTTGGCTTTTGAACAATTTTAATTATGAATGGTGTTTTACACATTTTAGAGTTTTTAAAAAAATTGGTATGAAATTTTTAAAATGCTATTATCGTATGAGCTATCTTGTCATTTTATAAAGTGTAAGGATGTATTATTTAATTATTGAAAAAGAAAAATAATAGAGTACAGTTAACTCTGTAGAGTTATACCCTTTTAAACAGTGGCATAACGTACATCTCTGGCGGTACCCAAAACCTGACTTTGCAGGGGGCCCTAATATTATCTGTTATGCCATTGCCTTTAAATATATTTCCTTTTTATAATTGATGAAAGCTAAATCTCAAATTTTTGCTGTTTTTATGTATTGTTCCTTATTTCATTAATAAGTTATTTTTTCTGAATTGTTGAAGTCTTCTGTGGCTAGCAAAATAATGTAACTCTTCATACCTTACATTTTAACTAACTTCCCTCGTGTTTCTGTTTAGGATTTTTTTAAATATGCATTGTAAAAAATGTATTAGAATTTTTTTCAGTTTAAATTTTTTTTTTTTCATTTTAGTTTTTTGTTAACTTTAAATAATTAATTATTCTACTTAGGGATATTTTTTATTGAATAGTTATGTTTAGGAAAGAATATGAATGATTTAATTACTATTTTTTAAGTATTTCATTTGAAAAAAAGATTTTTTTATTAGTTAGTTTGAAAAGTTTAATCTGTGTAATCTAAGCTACATGTCTTTCATATGTTTGGAGATATTGGTTTAAATAATTTCCTAATGAATTTGCCTGTGTTTTTTTTATTGTAATTTAGATAACTTAGTTGCATATTTTTTTATGTTTTGGCAAACATTTCAGTACAGCTTTTTCTTGAATAAATTAGATGTTGGAAAATTTAAAAGAAAAATGTTTTTATGAAACATATTATATTGATTATTTTTGCTTTAAGTGTGTTTTACTTTACACTTAGCAATAAAGAATATTTGGAATAATATGTGTATAAATATATGGTTTCAGTGAAGACTTTAATATTTGTATTGTTTTATTATTCCTTATGTTCATGCGATGAACATAACGCACATTATTTTTTATCTATCATTTATTATTTAAAGTGTAAAATAGTTTATTTGGAGCTTTTTATTCATTGTGATGTGGGTGAGTTTATATTTAAGAAGTTTAAATTGAGTAATGTGTGTGTGAAAGAATTTTTAAAAGAAAAGTATCTGGACATTTTTATTTTAAGGTTATACTTGTGATTATATGCATGTATTGTATAGAATATCAACTGTTACTTTAAAAATTCTTTTTGTTGTAAACTTTTTGAGCAAACTCTTTTATGAAGTAACTTTTTGAATAATACTGGAGGGTATAGTTATGTTTTCTGTCAAAACTCTTATATGTTTAATTGTGTATTATGTTGGCTATGAAAATTTTTAAAATTGTTGGCATTGCCCTCGAAGAATTTTAAAAATAACAAATTTTTTATTAAGCTACAATGTTTAGCAAAAAACGGTCAATCTAAGTACATATGATAAATTGCTGTTTAACGTTAATCTTTCTGTGTAAAAAAGAACTTATTTGTTACCTACGTAATGCAGCGCATAAGCATTTATTACTTAAAAAACATTTTAATTTAACATTGTATTCTCTCCTTTTTTTCTGAAAACCATTTGAATTTTCATTTGATTGTAATTTTAAATCTTGTAATAAATTTACTAATGCAAAAAATCATTTAAAAATTAGATTTTCTCTCTCAATTAACTTTGGAGTTTTTTTTATGAATGTGTTTATTTTTGTAAATCTGTTAAGAATTAGAGAAACAATTTTTTATGCTATTTCCAATGTTTTAATTGGGGGTATTCTTTAGTAATGTTTTTATAAGTTCATGAAATAAAGCTCTCTTTTGTATAAATCAGGTTGTTTATATTTGTTATATATAAGAATACTAAAAACATGTGTTGGGTATGTTAAATGTCCATCTGCCTGTGCTTTGGTTATAACAATTATATATATATAAAATAAAAACTTTCTCTTGAATACATGTTACATAGCATCAAATGTGACATTTTTGGATAAATTAAAAAAATTTCAATTTAAAATGTATTCTGGGACCAGGAATCATACATACAAAAAAAACCTTACACTTTGTATTTGAATGTGGTTACTGTGCTATTGAGCCATCATGAACAAAAATTTGAACTTAAGAGTGGATCCAAATATTTTTTTCCCCCCTTCCCTGCTTGTGCAGGTTCGATATCTGTTGTTAATATTTAATTCTTGTGATTGATATATATGCATGTGTGTGTATTTATGTGTAGAAATGTGTGTTAATATTTTTGTTTTGGAAGGAATATGCTTCCTTCCTAAACTGTAGCATAGCCTGTTCCTGTTTTGGCGTCACTTACCAATATGTTATACTGAGTGTATTTGACCATTTGATGATATCAAAATGAGATTTAATAAGCAATGAGGAAAAATGCTGTAAATGTAACAGTATTTCCTTTAAAAGTTGAAATATATATAAAAGTTTATAATTTATGACTAAAAATGTTTCAAATTTTTTTTGCATTTTTAAATTGTTTTTTATTCATATGTCATTAAAAGCATTTTATTGTGCCATATTGTAAAAATTAATTTCATTTCATTATCTAGTACAGAGACTGTTAATCCTCTGTACTCAAGCCAATTTGTATTCGGAAGCATTTACTGATAGAATATATTAAAAATATGGAATCATAGTATATGTTCGAGCTGTTTGCAGACTTGTCATGTGTTTTGAGAGGCGATTTAATGTAAGAGTTGATAGGGGGGGGGGAGCATGGCAAACAAAAATGTTATTGTTATTTGATTTGACTGAAAATATCATATATATATATATATATTTGTGTAATTCCAAACATAAACGCTGCTTGAATGTATTGTGAATTTTAAAAACTGCTTATCTTGGAAAGCATATTAAAGTTGTATGTATTTTACTTGTGTCCTGATTTTTTTATAGTATCTAAGTACATAATACAATCTTTTTGAGTAATGTTCAAAAAATTTTTTTTCTAGCATGAAAATAAGATTGATATTGTAAATAATTTATTTTATAGAATGGTTTTGTGGAGCAATCCACCTCTGTTACATTTTAAGTCTCAAAACATGTATTCCTTTTTCTTTTCTTTTATTTTTGTACATCAATAATTGCCAAATATTTTAAACGTTTTTCATACTTTATAAATCATTAGTATTTGTAAAATGAAAAGTTACTATATATATATTTTAGGAGTAAAACTTTTTACTGAGTCACATTAAAGCTATTTTATCAAATAAAGTGCCTCCCTCCCAATTTTTCTAACTTAGAATACATTAATAGCAGAGGGGGACCTAAAAAATAGATGAAATTTAAATTTGAAAATGAGATGTTTTAAAGTGAACATTCTTTTGTTCGTAGAAACCTTTAAATTTCATTTAAAAATATATTTAAAGTAAGTCTTTTTCTGGTAGTAAAATTATTTAGCTCTGGTTGTAAAATTATTTGAATTGTGTTTTTCTGTTTTATGTATCAGGATGAATTGTCATATTACAATAGTATGAAAATTGTGGTGAGGGGGAGTAAAATTTTCAATTTGTGTGTTTTGGGCTTAATGAAACTAGCACTAATTGTTATATAGAATTTTTATAGTTTTCTAATTTAGGGTTTAATTTAGAAATTTCTAACTTTTCATATGTGTACCAAATATTGTAAGAAAATTTTGAAATAATGCATTTTATTTTTCTTGAAAGAAATATTTTTAAAATATTTTGTGAATTCAATAATATATTGGAAGATTTTTCAATATTCTACAAATTTAGAATTAGAAGCACAGTACTCGAAAAAAAAAATTTACTTCATTTCCTACAATATAAGTCAACAGAATACAGCTTAGAACTCAGAATCTTTGCTAAAATTTAAAAATATATTCTTAAAATTGCTCATCTGAATTTTCTAAATGAGAACATGGGAATTTTACAGTAATCTGCTATAATAGTATTTTAAAAATTTATTAATAATTATTTCCCTTGAAAGATATAAATAATTTTTAATAATAAAAAAAAATTATCTGATTATGTTGAAAACAGGGAGAAATGTTTTTTAAAATTATTGTGTTTTTTATATTAGATAATTTTTAATAAATATCAAATTTTAAAGAATTTAAAACAAAGCAAATAAAATGATTTATTTAATGGAGGATAACTTGTGAATTAAAAAAAATAATTTTGTAATACTTTATATATAAATCAAGCAAATGTGTGATCTGTGCTGCTTTTTGTGGCAAAGAAAGAAAAACATGTAATTTAAAACATCACCTAGTTCCAAATTACTGTAATCTGTACGAAAATAAATACTGATGGCAAAATAAATTAATGTCTTTCTGGATAGATTCTTAATTAGGTCGAAAAATTTGTCTTTGCCATAAATATATGAAATCCTGAGCGGAACACGTTTTCACACAGAAAAATGTCTCAATTTTCATAAAATTTGCAATGTTATAATTCATAGATCTATTTATAATATAACGTTTATAAAATTTCAAAATATTCAATAAATTTTGTGTATTTTAACATGTAAAGGATAGCTTATTTAGTAGTACAGTACAGTATAGGAGAAAAAGAGCAAAATGCATTTTATACCAGAAAAAAATTGATCAACTCAAATAAAAATGAGCAGTATGATAAATGTTTCTATCTATATGGCAGAGAAGCCAAAATCTAATATTAGTGCTAGAACACTTTTATATCTGAAAAAATATTTCAAATTTGAATATAATTTTTTAACATTCGCGAAGACGACTTTAAATAACATGAAAAATGTTGAATTTAATTTTTATATCTATTTAGGTATATATATACAGGGGCGGTGTAGCGATATGTGTATATATATTTTTTCCGCCGTATCAGTGATACGCCCCCCGCCCCCTAAGCTACATGGGCTCTAGCATGTGTAATCAAAGAATCATAGCCCCCCTAAAATGTCTCCAAGAAATTTTGATACAGGGCCCATTCAAGACTAGCTATGCCTATGTATATATATATATATTTAAAAAAATTAAAATTATAATGTATGTATTTATTTGAAAAGAGCTATTTTATTACTGCATTTCTTATATCTCGAGATTTTTAATTTCAGTAAACCCTACATTTGATTTTAACTTGATTGTAATTCTTAAATTTTATGCAGCATTTTCATCTTGAGTACATCACACACATCTTCTCTCATTCAGATTTACATATTTAAATGTTAATCTAGAAAATAAGATTGAATTAATTTAAAAGCTAATATTTAAGTTTTAAATTCATTGGGGGAAATCTGTTTTAATTTATATTAAATTTAGTTGAAAAATACGCAACACACAAGTAGAAATTCGTATTTATTTTACAATTTCCAAGAATCAGAAAGTCAAACATTTCACATGCTTGTATCCAAATGATCTTGTAAATTTGTGTGTGTAATATATATATATAATACACACAAAATTATATATATATAAGAGAATTTTTAGATTTTTTCGATTATCACCAATAGTGCAAAAATAACCATTTAACAGTTAAAATACACACGCAAATGATCGTGCGTAGCACTAATCGAAGTTGGAAGGTTTAAAACAGCAGTTGCAAAATATATAGGGGGAAAAAATTGTTAATAGAGGTTTATTCCCCTCTTTCAGATAAACAGGTCTCACATCGTGATTTTACTTTGGAAATAAAGGAATTTATATGAGTTCATGCAACCAATTAATCCTTCTCCTTGGAGGGGTGTTGCAATTGCTCTCCCCGGAGCGTCCCAAGCTTGCTGTACAGCAGGAGTGGGCAGACTTTTCCAGGGTGCGGGCTACTTCTAATTTTTTCAAGAGTTGTGGTCCACCCAGTGTCAGTGGCACACATAAAGCCGGGGGAGGGGTCCACGGGTCTGGACACTCCCTCATAACCCTTTATTTTTTTCCGATTCATTATAGTCCCATGTATGTAGTTTGTAAAATGTTATAAAGTATTTGATATTAGTATTTTTTTTTATTTATTAATATTAATTATTTATTCAGTAATTTATTTTTTACTGTTTTTTGTTCCTGACAATCGACAAAATCAAATACATATATATATGTTTGGCTGCGTATTGGGGTATGATACAAGAATGGTAGACCTTCAACCCTCGACCCCATGCCCTTTAAAAATTCTTGTATACGCTACTGCCCACTGCCGTGGATGTGGTGAGGTAAGGAAAAGGTTATTTTTTCAATTATTTTAAGTACTGAATATGCACTTACATACAGAACTAAAGTAAAAAAACAACACATTTAAAACCGCGTTTAACGCAAAACGCAAGATACAAACGAAAAAAATAGCTCCAAATATAATTATATGAAATGATACATTTATTATGAAACAATTCAAAATACGTTAAAAAAATAAAACATATATATCTAAAGTTAGTTTTTGTTGTTATAGTCAGTAGAAGGCATAGTCTGCGTACTGTCAGCCAATCTTAAATTTTTCGTATACAATTACTAACTGGTAAAATTTTTAGGCGGTCACCCCAAACTGTCTTGGCGGTCTACTGGTTTCGATTGCGATCGACGTAATGCCCATCCCGGCTGTATAGGGATGAGGTCCGGAGATCTAACTATCCAACCCTTCAGCTAATATCCTCACTTTTTAGAAATTCGTCGACCAGATGAGATATATGTGCCTTGCGTTGCCATCCATTAAAAAAAACACAAGGCCCAACTGCACCCAGGAAAAGGCGGATGTCTTTAATAAAGTAATGTTATATTTTATAATGATGTATTAATGCATTCACAGTGAAGCAGCTGGAAAAAAATATTTAACCATACATACACGCACTTCTCTTTGAATTATTGTAACTATTTTTGTGTGTGTGTACATGGAATTTAATTGAAACTCTCATTACAATAAAACAAATGAAAGGGAGATGAAGATGTTTGAAATAAAATAAAAATATTTGCGAGGAAATTTTGTCTCCAATATAGAGTGCATTAATTATAAAAGGAATAAAAATTGGTTTTCAGGAGCTTATATTTTTCTCTCAAATGCATCTTGAAAAATTGTCAAATCTTTTGGATCCAAAGAATGAAAATATAAAACAAATTATATGATTTTAATGGTAAATTTCTTAACTAGGCAAATACTTTTATTTTCTTTACTATTCTGTTCTAAAAATATTCTATAAATGTATTGTAAACTTGCCTGTATAATTAAAAAAATATATATTGTTCATGTATAATTAAAAAAGTGGATATATTCTTAACTTCAAAATTTTTATAACTGGACAAAATTGATATCAATGTTAATGATTCAAAGAGAACTAAATTATGGTACACATTAAGGGACTAGTACATTAACATAATTAATTAACTTCTAAAGTAGAACTTTTTCACTACTGATGTCGATTTTTTTTATCCGTATCTTAAAATTTGTCTTAACTTCAAATGTTCAGTTCTGCTTGAATCATCTCAAGTGATAGGAACTTATAAAGAATGGGCCCCTTATAGCTGGACGAAAGAAAAAAAAGATCTACTAGGCACACTTTCCAAAGCTTTTTGAACCAAAAACAGTTGCTGGTTTATTTTTTATTTCTAAAAACGTTGTAAAATCTGAAGAAAAGTAATATTATTTCAAAAAATATAAATACAGTAGAGCCTCTATTTTGCGAATTTTCTCCTGAAACGAAGAAAATTTTACTATTTTCTTCCAAAAATAACCTCCAAATAGCGAAAAGCATTTTTTTTAACGAATTTTTTCTCTTGTGACTGGATTTTTTTCTCTCCCTGTTTTTAAAATATTTCTGGACATTTCGAATTATTCTCTCTTTTAATATATTTTATGGTGATCAATGACCTTGAACTGGTTTTACCAAATGCCTAACTCACCTAGAGCAATAAAATAGCCGTAATTTTCAACCAAGAAACTCAAACAAAATTAATAGATTTTATCAGTAATTAAATGTGAGGACGCATTTGATAAAGTATGCTTAAAAATCACTGGTTAAAAATATTATGCAGATTTAAAATTACTTATAGGCTAAAAATTAAAAAATATCATTAACTTTAATATAAAATTATATTTTAAAGTTGAAAATACAGTGTATTCCTAGACAATATTCTTTTGTTTTGTTTTTGTTTTTCGTGCCGATTTCTTTTTGATGGGTTAGATATATAAAACTAATAGATATCAATTTACAAAAAAAAAGTGTGAATAATTACTTTTTTAAATAATATATAGTGTTTATGAATTAAATATTTGTTTTGTGTGGTTTATAAAGTTATTAAAGATAATCTCTATTTAACGAATTTTCCTCATAACGAACTTTCCTTTCGAGATTTAGCGACTTCGTTAAATAGACTGTAATTCAACGCACTGAAATATGACGTACTAAAATCTGTTATTTGGATTTCTTATCTCAAAACATCCATTCAGTCCAAATTTGCATGCAAAAATTTAGGTTATTATCTAATTCTTCAAATAAATTAGTTAACAAATGAATTAATTAAAGAATCAGGTTTTATAACCGTCTATTGTTTTTAACTGATCAAGTCATTAAATCTGTGATTTAATTTATTTTCCGCCGTAGCAGTGATTTAAAATCTATTAGGCTGCGAAGAAAATTGCTAAGTGTCCTTTAAAAAAAAATACCGCACCCACACACATAAACTGAAAACAATATATGATCAAGATAAATAAATTACATAATTTTCTAAAATATCTTTAAATTTAAATGCAAAATTTTCATTAACTGTTATCCTTTTAATCAAAATTATTTTGTTTTTTAGAAACACATTTGCTTACCTCTTGTGTTAAATATATCAAACTCTATAAATCTATTTACAATGTAAAATAATAATACAGGCATATGAAATCCCAATATATATGACTAATCTAAAATAAAAATATTTTCTTAATTAAAATAAATTATATATTTTAGCTTTTTTTAAAAATTTACTTAACTTGTGTAATTAAATTATCTTACAAATTTATAATTTTAGTTTTAAATATTTTTTTGAAAAGATAAGGGAAGCACAGAGCAAAAATAGAATTAATTAAACATGTATTTTAACTAGATTAAAAAATGAGACATTATCTAGATTATTACATTTCAAAAATATTTTTCATTTGGCTCCCCATACTGTATAAATAGCGTCCAAATCATCCCACGCAATACGGCAATGCAGTTGTTCATACTTCAGCGCCCAGGGACGATCCTAGCAGGTGTGCAGCGCTTGCACCGCACGAGTGTGGCCGCAGGCCGCCTATAATTCTATAGATCAAGCAAATTTTTTTGCGAATTTCTCAAAATAATTTTTTTTAATGAGTCGAATATTGTTGAATAGTTGTTGAAAAATCAATATAAGCCCGGATTTACTGATAGCATAACATAGTTAAAAAAACTATAGTGTAGAGTTCATTAGTCCATTCTCCATCAAAATGTCTACTCTTTATACACATCCCCCCCCCATTTCATTATTAAAATTCGAGGCAGAGCCGGCAATACCGCAATACAAAAAGTATATTTTTGCTTATCAGTGTGGAACTAGCGGTGCATTGGATCGATGCTTAACAAAGGCATCTCGAAAATGATTTTTGCGAAAGTTGCTTTTCGAAAACATCTAATATGGTTAATATTACCTAAGACACGAGTGTTTAAATTCAATATCCAATTTTGGAAATTAATAGTTTTCAATTTAATAATAGCTTTACAATTTTGAAAAACAAAATAGTTGAAAGAAGTGATTTTTGTGTCAATGATTTTACAATGCTTATAAGCAATGCTCGTTTTCCTTTCTAGTGTAAGTGTTATACCTCTATCAAAAAGCAGTTTCTCGTTGCTTTATTTGGTATCATTTGAGAAAAAATCTTTTAGCTTCTTTTGATCAAATTATTTTTGTTACAAAGACTGTTAGAAAAACACTTCAATATTCATCTAGTATTATTAATGTTAGCGAAGTTCTTCATTTCGTTTTTATGTTGTATGTACTTTTAATGGTACTTTAGTACTATATTTTTTTTAAAATGCGGGTTTTATGCATTTTTTAAAGCCCTAAATGCTACAAGATAGCATATAATCAAATAGATAATCATCGAATCAAGAGATTAACAACAAGCACTAAAAATAGATATTAAAGCTAATCATGATCTATATATATAGAACTGTTCACTTTTTTATGTATTCTCCATCTCCTAGTTGAAGAATAATTTCATGTCACCTGATCCACTTAGCCCGTTACCGTGTTCACTATTTTTCTATGTTAGCAGCAAGGGCAGTTCTAGGGTTGGGAAAACTGGACCCATGTACGGGGCGGCATTTTGACCAAATTTGAAAAGTGCATTTTTTTTTTTTTTTTCATAAAAATTTGTATGAAAATATTTTCTGAAATATTATTATTCATGCTTTAGAAACCTGGAACACATAATCACTTTATAGACTAAATTGAAATGCCGCCGCTACTAATAAAATTTGAAACGATAAAATTTTTTTTGTAAAAGCGACTATATCTTTTATAAAAAGGACGATACCACACATTTGTAAAAAAAGACTTTATCTTTTGTAAAATTGTACTACGGGGTGATTTGTTGTCGCAAGTAAATCGGCACCCGGCCTCGAGATACAGGTATAGATATGCTTATCTTGGCATGATTTTCACTGGCCTGATATAAAGTGGTAAACGGGTGGCCGCGGTAGCCAAGTGGTCTAGGTATCGAATCATGGCTAGCGTGTCATGAGTTCGATCCCAATACCACTGAAAACCCGTCATGTAGGGGAGCGATGCACGTTAAATCTGTCGAGAGCTGAAACGTCCTCCCGTTGGTGTGGTAGTTAGGAGAGGGGGTGTCAGCTCAGGTGTCGTCCGCGTCACTTGACCATGGTTCAAAATTTCGCAGATCGTCGCCAAAAGCCCTCGTGTAGCTGAACAGTGCGACGTTAATATTCACTCACTCAAAGGGGAAAACGGTGATTATCTTGTTTTACTTATGGTATTACTACTTAAAGGATGACACAAATTTTCACAAAACAGAATATTTCGTTTAGAGCAGTGTTCGGCAAATTGCCGTCCTTTAATATTTTATTTTTATGTACAATTAAAAATTACGTCCGCTAAAACGTTATCGTTCACACTTTCTTATTTATAAATGTATCTTGGTGGGAAAAATTACTTGCATTTACATGCACATTCAAAAGTTTAATTGGCTTACTGATAGAATTTATTGTTAAACATGTGTTTGATTTTTCTTTTTTGCGATGCCAGTTTTTTTTATTTATTTATTTTTTTTTTTTTTTTGTATTTAGTATTGTGAATTTGGTATTATATTTTAAATATCTTATTTATCCTTTCCTTTGATGTCTGTTTTCTTATGTGTTGAACCTTGAATGGTTCGAAGCTCATGTGTATGTTTAATCATGAAATTTGATACGTTTTCTCTTATTTTCTTATGTCACTATCTTCCCATCGCGAGTGAGGTCAGAATGGACATTCCCCCCCCCCCTCACAGAATGTCCGGTGTCAGCTAACTTAAAGGGGACAGAGGCAATTAGAATTTTTGGAAGATATCTAGCAACAGGAGATGTTTTAATTTACTCTTGAGTAAAGTTACTTGACTTGTGATCTCTACCATCAACAGACTCCTTTTCGAAGAAGGCACAAATCAATCTCTTTCATTTAGATCGTATGGAATAGCAACAGGTAATTATGTTTTTAATTTTGAATTCTTATTTATTTTTTTAAAATATACATTAAAATACAAATTCTGTACTACCCCTGTAAGATACACTTTGAAAAAGGCTCAATTGCTGTTGATATCGTTCTCTTAGAATATGGACCTTATCTATTTACCTCTCATTTAGGGACAGTCAATTAAAGAGACACTAAAAAATAATTCAAAGATAAGTTAAGAGAAAAATAAATGGGTTTTTTTTTGGTAAAATTTTAGAATTTCTAGGACAAGAGAGAGAGTAGTAGTTTGTGTTTTTCTTTATATATATAAATAAATCAAATAAAGTGTTATAGCCTAATAAATCAATGTAACTTAATAGAAGGGGGGGGGTACAATACTGTATGTTCGACGCTTCAATTTATAGACAAAACAGAATGCGTAATAAAGCGATTGTACCTCGTGGACTCGCGTTTTCTTTGGATTTACATAAAAAATAAAAACGCGTGCTTAGGCTGACACAATGCACAAGCTTTCAAAAAGATCCGTACAACGGAGTATTTTCCATAGCTTTCTGTAAATACAAGATTTTATTGCTCATTTCAAACACATTTATTCATTATAAAACTTTTTCAATTAAGTATTTTAACTTTTCATTAACTTCAAAGTTATGAAGGAAAAAAAACCCCTATGACTAATATATTTATTTGTACCTCATTTATTTAAAGAAAAATATAGCCTGAATTTCTAATTAAACTAATTTGCTTAGCATTAATGGATAAAATACATAATGTGGGTTTAAATTTCTGGAATTAAGACATAGTGTGTAGGTTCCTTTTGAAGGTACTATTATATTTTTACCATATTAAGATAAAGTGTTAAAGAATACTCTATTGTATTTGCTTTTATGAAAAAGCGGACTATAAAAATAATATTTTTAGTTCAATAAAATCTCTTTTGGTTTATATATATTTATAAATTGCGTAAAAAAATAATTTCACGTAAGGGAATAAGGATTTTAACTGAAAAGTTTACTGAACTATAAAAGAAAACTAGCTTATTTTAATATCAATGGAATTAGTTTGTGTATATTTACCCATAGTTATACTTAAGAGTATATGAATCATAAAATTTTATCTTTGAATTAAATCAAATAATATTGTTAAAGCAACCTTTTTTTAATAAGAGAGCTTCCACTTTCGGAACTAGACATTGCCAATCTTCATAACTGTTCTCAGTATTAAAAAAAAATGTGCTTTATTTGTCTTGTTAATTATAAATTTTGATTTTTTTTTCTGAATTATTAATCATGAATCATTTTTCTGAATCATCAAGTTAAGTCAATATAATAAATGTGTTTTTAGATGGGCCTCTCTCTTTTTTTATACAAAAGAAATTTAATAATATTATTTTATAATTATAAGTATATTTTTAAAGTAATTGCGTTATTGCTGATAGAAATATCGAAAGGTATTTTTTAAAAAATCTTTCGGAATATTTAAAATTTGGGAATTAGGTCAATAATAGGCGAGTTATTTAAATGTTTCCTTCTTTTCAATCTATAAATAAATTTAGTACCATTATTTCATTATTATAAATTTATTTTCAAACGAGACTGCATGTGCTAAGATTTAAATGTTATTAAAACTATTTCGAAATGACATTCTTTGCAGAAGCTGAAAGACGGAATTTTGTTCGATTGAGAAATATAATGTATTTTATATTATTATTTTAAATATTTTTGTCTTTTTTATTATTTTTATATTTGTTAATTTAATTATTTATTATGATTATAAATTTCTAGTGTTATATTTATAAGAAAAACAGAAAGTATTTTTCTGTGGGAGCAGTATAAATGAACATTATTTTTTTAGATTAAAATTTATATAAATCCATTCTATCTTTTGTGCGTGCTATGTATAGATGTATATGTGGGGGGGGGGGATTAAAGTCAGTCTACATAATTTTAATTTTAAGAAATCTTACGTTTGAGATAAATCAAGGTAACGTGATATTGGTTAATTTAAATGTTAGGTTTAATTACGTCAAGCTATTATTTACAGATTTACTCTGAAGTTATTATCTAATTATAATAATTTAATCACTGGAATCTATTTTGTGAGGGGAGAGTTTCTGGCGTTCGTCTTCAGTGAAATTTTGAGACCATCTCTAATCTAATCTAAGCTGAACATCTTTGGGAAACTGGAACGCGAAGCGTTCCTCCGTCCCATACTGGATGTGTAGTGCATTGTCGTTGAGGGGCTTCATGAGAAAAGAGCATCCTGATTGGCTGAGGGGGTATGGAGGTGGGAGTGGCTTAGCAGGTTGATTTTGGCGGGAAGCGATTCTGAATCTGTCATGATGACGAGGGCTTCGTCTGTCAGTGATTTATGGGGATCGGTGAGCAAGCTCTCTATCTACTACCCTGGTGTCAGTGCGGGAATGGGATATTGCTAGATAAGAATTAAAATATTGGATTGGTTGCCTGTGTGGATCGCAGGGAATTAAAAAAGAAAATGAGATAAGAACTATGAAAAGGTAAAAAAGGGAAGAAAACTAAAATTAAAGTGGGTCATTCGCCATAAGGGAATGACTCAGAATTAAATTTATGCTGGGTTGTAGGAGTCCAGCAGAATTCTTCTGGGCCTCTTGCTGTTAATTTTAGGATCATAGTTTTCGAGGTGAATCATATTATAGTTGTTTGTGTCTGGGAGATTGTCAAAGAATTTTATGGCTAGGTTTTGAATATGAGTTTTGAAGGTTGGGATTTTAAGTACTTTATAAATATTTTTGTTTCTAGTATAGCTGCAGGTTTTAGTTATATTACGAATGAGAGAGTTTTGAGCTGTATCGAGCATTTTTATGTGATAGTTAGCTGCGTAACCCCACACAGGACAACCGTAGGATAGGATGGGCCGCAAAACAGCAGTGTAGAGAAGTACTTTATTGTATAAGTTCATTTTCGAGTTCCGGCTAATTAGGGGGTAAATTGAGCGTAGAGCATTCCGGAACTTATCACGCGCGTGTAAAATGTGTTGTCTCCATGTTAAGTTTTTCTCTAGGATTAGTCCTAGGTATTTCGTGCTCTGAGACCAATGTAGTGGTGTGGTATATAGGCTGGGAGGTGTGCAGGCTTTTCTTCTCCTGGTGAAAAGGACTGCAACTGTTTTGTCAACGTTAATTTTTATTTTCCATGTATTAAAATATTGTTCCAGTAAGTGTAGGTGAGCATTAAGTGCTTTGGTGATGGTGTCATGATTTTTTGTAGGTAGCTGAGTGGAGGTGTCATCAGCATAAATGTTAGTGATAGTTTGAGGGTGAGTTGGGATATCATTAATGTATATATTAAATAGGATGGGACCAAGGAGGCTTCCTTGTGGAACGCCATAATTAATATAGAAAATGGAGGATATAGGGTATCATTTACTTTAACTTTGTAGGATCTATTGACAAGATAGGAGTTAATAAGATGAATTAAAGCAGGGGGGAAATTATTAGTAATAAGCTTGTAGATGAGGCCACTGACCCAGACCCTGTCAAAGGCCTTCTGAATATCAAGAAAGACAGCCCCAGTGGACCTGCCTCTCTGAAATCCAGCTGCCCTTTATAGGCTTTTGGGTGGACAGAGGTTCCCGTGTCTTTAGCTTCGAATTATATCTGGTTTATGGGCAGAGAGGGGCCCACGCAATATTTTTAAGGGTGCCGGTGTCAATTTCACGTGGGGTGAGCATATCCACAAAGAAGCCGAATCGCAGATGTGTGGCGGGAACATCACAATGCAATAAACATAAATTTAAAAAAAGAGTGTTTCAACGAGAGTAAAATAGTGACTTTTTAATTCCCTAAATTTAAGATAAGATTTTGGAAAATCTCAAATGTATCCAATTTTAATTCAAATGAGTCAATTTTTGATGAATTAAAATTTTTTTGTATGAAAGCAAAGCAATTTATCAATTATCTTCATACTTTCCCTACTTAATTGATATATATGTTCTTGGTATAAGAAAACTAACAAGTGCCCAATATAAAAGAATAAAACTCGAAAAACAAGCCCATTTTAAAAAACAGGCTGAAAGTTTACTGAATTACTTACAAGACACTAGAAAAAAGGAAGGCAGTATAGAATCAAAATCTGATTTAGACTCTCATGATTAGTATGTTGCAGATCAAATAAACAGAACAGTTACTAGTGACACTGCTGTTGTAGGGTTAACGTCACACTGTTCAGCTACATGAGGGCTGTTGGTGCGGACCTCGTAATTTTGAATCATGGTTAAGTGACGAGGACGACACCTGAGCTGGCACCCCCTTACCTATCATACACAAATGGAGGATGTTTGAGTTCTCGACAGATTTAACGTGCATCGCTCCTCTATACGGCAAGTCTTTAGTGATACTGGGCTCGAACTCGGGACATACCAGCCACGATCCGATACCTTGACCACTAGGCTATCGCGGCCACACTGCTGTTGTAGGAGCTCCTCCAAGAAAATCCTAAGATCACAATACTCTAACAATGATATTTAGTTCAGATCCAGGAACCTGGCCAGCTATTTTATCAGGCGCCGACAGATGTTTTTTAGTAAAAGAAGGTCCCTCTAAGCCATTGACAAAGTATAATTTTCGTTATGACGACGCCGGTCAAACATTTAGCTCATATTGTTATACCAAAACTTTCAAAAACGGTGAAAAGGTTAAGCGTAAATCGGTAATCCATTACAAAAAACTGTGAATATTGTTTTTACAGCAAACTTTTTGTCTGTGTCATTAGTTCTCTTTCCATAAAAGATTTTAAAAGTTGGAAACATCTCGCTGATACTTTAAAAGAACACGAAACATCAAAAAACCATAGTCAAAGCCAGAAATCTTGGATTGAATTCATTCAGTGATTACAATGCTCTAAAACAGTGACTCAAAAAGACTTACTTTTGCTATTATTGGTGCGATTTGCTTCTACGTATTGTAGCAACGTTAAAGGTACTGGGTCAAAAATGTTTAGCCTTCGAGGTAAGTGTGATAAATTAAATTTGTCACGCTTTCAAATTGCAAATTTGGACAAATTTTATTCCAATATATAATGGTAATTTTTTACAAATATATCAATTACTTGCTAAATTTGGTCCAATAATAGAGGAGCACTCCTGAAGAGTGCTAAAAAGGGAAGAAGCTAAAGTACACTATCTAGGGAAAAATACTCAGAATGAAATAATTTCTCTTCTACTAGAGAATTTTAAACAACATATTGTTCATAAAATTGAACAAGTCAGATATCATTCGATAATTTTATATTGCGCCTCTGATTTTAGTAAGATCGAACAAATGAAATTTTTGGTAAGATATGTTTGTATTGAGAATTCTTATCTTAATGCAGTTACCGTTAAAATAAAAGAATTTTTTAGGTTTCCTTCCAGTTAAAAGATTGACTGGAAAAGAACTTTCCAATTTAACAGCTGAGAAACTTCAAAAATTAGGGCTAAATGTGCTAGATATTCGGGGGGGGGGGGGGGCCTACGATAACGGGGCCAATATAAATCAGAGATATAATCTAGAATAGAAGAATGGTTTCACCGAATACGTCCAAACAGAAGTCACTATGCATTGTGGCGTGCCTCGGCACCCCCACCTGATTCGTCTTAACTGGAACCAACTTGCGAGCAGAGAGAAGTGAACTGATATGAACGGACACTAAAAAAAAACCTGTCTTCTTTCGGACACTCGCACTCACTTCTCTCTCTGACTCGCACGAGGAAAGACGTGCTTTGCCCTTATTCAATTTCCATGTTAATTAGTAATTATTATAATATTATATAATGCAGTAAATTAAATATATGTGTTTAACCTTTTTTAACATTCATTTTACTATTTATATGGCGTGGAATAAACCTTAAATAGATACTCACTTCCCGCCATATACATCACGTGTCACTTTCGTAGGCGGGACGTATTTCACCTAAAAAAAACTCTGGAATCGCGAGAAAAGACAGAGAGCGACACCAACGCAGAGACATGACAAGATTCCAACAGTCTCTCCAATTCCAACAGCCTTACCAGCACCTGCACCCCAGCATTTTTCCAGCTCGTTTTAACGCCACCTTAAACAGGAGCAAATATCCGCTAACTCAACACAGTACTGCCTGAGTAATAGAACATTATCGTCCCGGCAATACCCCCGCAACATTGTATTTTACTTTTTGTTATATCAATGTTTTTTGTTTTTTTTTTTGCTTCCTTCAGTAAATTAATAATTTTTTAAAGCATCTTTTATTTTCTACTTTTTGATATGCTCGCCCCCCCCATGTAAGGTCATCACGCCCCCCTAGGGGAGCGTGCCTTACAGTTTGAGAAACGCTGCTGTAGAGCGTATTATCTGTGATAAGTACAAAACTGTTATTTTATTCTTTTGATCCTTTGATATAATGTTCACTAACTTTTGTCCCCAGTTTCTGTTTCACATTTTAGAAAATAATGCCTTCTATAAAAGCTCTTCATTAAATTTATGAATGAATGAAACGTTGCACAGGGTGTTTCCTAAAAGAGTAGAAAAAATTTGGGCATATTGTCAACCTAATTTTTTTTAAAAAAACTCACATATAAGTATATGTCCTGATGAAATGTTTCGGAAATAAGTACAAAATGTTTAAAAATTGAAATTTTAAATTTAATTTTTTGAAATTAGATTTTCTTAGAAAATTGGGTAACTGAACAGGCTTTTTTTTTTTGAGATTTTCATTTCAGATTAGGTTTTAAGGAGTGCTACAATAATTAATTCATTTATTTTATGTAATTTGCTCTAACTTTTTAACAGGAATGGGTATTTTTTAATGAATAATCCATATTTTTACACTTTTTCTAAGCAAATAATAATAATAATAACAATATACTCCTTTAACAAGGCTGGAGGTAACCCTTTTCGATAAATTTCTGAAAAACTCTTGTTAATTTTATTTGCATCTGTGAATCATATACTTAATATAGTTCTTCTTATCTTTCTTTTAGATGTCTTCCAGAAAGACTAAAAGACACAGTCAGGGGCCTTCTATAGAAAAGAGAAGAATAGAAGAAATCTCAAAGCAAGCGGGAGCACTGAAGCAGTATTTCATGCAACCAGAAAAAACTCAGCCTGAGAAAAAAGGCTCGAATCAAAATGCGGAATTTGATTATTCTCAACCATTCGCATCCGCGAATTCTAATGATGTCACCCCCGATGAAGGCAATGAAATGTCAAGATCATCATCAACCAGTCCCATTCCCAGTGAAGCCGAAAATGAAGATGAGATAGAAGAGGAATAGGGTTTTGCTCAAATTCAAATAGCACTAGATGATCCAGGTACTTGGGCCTAACATTTTAACAAAAAAAAACAAAAAAACTTTGATTTATTGGTAGAACATGGTCCCAAACAAGTAACAAATTTTAAATTTCCGGTAAATGAGAACGGCAGGAAATTAGCTGTTCATATTACAGCAAAACTGTAGTGAATGGGGAGAAAATAAATCGCGCGTGGCTCTGCTATTCTATAAAACTAAATCGTATTTTTTGTTTTACATGTAAATTATTTAGTAAAGATAATTCAACACAACTTATAAGTACTGGCTTTTCTGATTGGCGTCATTGTTCGGATTACCTGAATAAACATGAAAATACTTTAAAACATGTTTTTTTTATCCAATGGGGTTGTGGATTAGTATTTTTACCATTGCAGACCTAGTACATCCCCAGGAGCAGGTATCACTCTTTAGTGCGGCGCCATATAAGCGGATACCAATCGCCGCAGGTAATTTTGACACCCAGTTTCCTCCACAGAGGAAGGCACCTGAGCTCTGACGATGCGAACCTGTGCTAGGATTTAATTTTGCTGAGAGCGCCCAAGCCAAACAGACACTCTAGGATCTTTTACATGCCGTATAGTCATACGACATCGCTGCTGTCGATTTTCTGCATCACGAAAATCCACCGACTTGGGCCGGGGTCGAACCCGCATCCTTGGGTGCAGAAGGTCAGCGACAAACCAACCACGCCACCCAGCCAGCGTAAAACATGTAAACTATAAGATCATAGCGCGACTTGAAGATGAGACTGGAAAAAAATTGTACTATTGACGCTGAACATCAAAATACTTACAATTGAGAGAAAAAGCGATGGCGCGCCATAATTGAAAGAATGATTGCTGTAGTACAATTTTTAGCCGGTCAGAATTTGGCATTCAGAGGAACAAGTGCGAAGTTGTATCATAGAGATAATGGTAACTTCTTAAAAGCAGTGAAGATGTTGTCCAAATTTGATCCAGTTATTTCAGAACATCTTAATAATGTCAGTAAATGCGAAAATAACAAAACACGTATTCCACACACCTTAGGGCAGCGTTTTCAAAATGAAATAATTAATACTTTAGCCGAATGTATTCGTAATGAAATAACACGCATTGTTAAAAAAAGCAAAATATTACCCTATAATTATCGACTCTACACCAGATATTAGTCACACAGAACAAATAACGTTTAGAATTAGATGTGTGAACACTACTGATAGTAAGGTAAATATTTTAGAATTTTTTCAAGGATTTTTTGCAGTAACTAACACCACTGGAGAAGGTGTGTGTAATTTTCTATTAGAGAAGTTATTACCTAGTCTGCAGCTCGAAGTTAAAGATATTTGGGGTCAGGGCTACGCCAATGGACCGAACATGAAAGAAAAAAATATAGGGCTTCAGAAACGGAATCTCGATATTAATCCTAGAGCCTTATACGTGCCGTGTGCATCTTATTCATTAAATCTCGTCGTTAACGACGCTGCCAGCTCCACTGGTAAAATTTCTGATATTTTTTTTATATGGGTTCAAGAGGTATATAATTACTTCTCTGAGTCACCATATCGATGGAATTTATTAAAAAACACGTAAAAAGTCTAACTTTAAAACCGTTAAGTGAGACAAGGTGGGAAAGTCGTATCAATGCAATTAGACCTCTGAAACAAGACCTAAAAAACATTATTACCGCATTAAATTCCTTAATTCAAGATACCACCAAAGACACGAAGACAAAATTGGGTGCTGAATCAATAATTAAAAGTCTTGAAACATTTAAATTTTTATGTTCAACTTTGATTTGGCATGAATTATTATCAAGAACTGATGTATTGAGTAAAATGCTTCAAAATCCTAAATTAAACATCGCGGAAGGCATTAAAAGCTTAGATAATCTTAAAAAATATTTAATTTCATAAAGATCTGACGATAATTTAAAAATATTTGTTGATTCAGCAGCAATACTTGCTACAGATTTAGGTATTCATCCCGAATTTCCCATCTCGAAGCTAAGTTAAGGTGCGTTTATTTGATTACGAGGGCAGTGATGAACCAGTTTTAAATCCCTTTCAGCAATTCAAGATTAATTTCTATTTTGCAATTCTTGATCACGCGATCTCTTCAGTAAATGAAAGATTTACCTTATTATCTGAGTGTAAATCAATATTTTGCTTCCTGTATGAGTTTCGCAACATTTCTAATGATGATCTCATGGAATCCTGTAGGGATTTAGATATTAAGTTACAAATACAGGAGGAAGGAAGTATTGTGAAAGATATAGATGGCATACACTCTTTAATGAAATAACTTCATTCAAAGATATTTTTCCTGGTAAAAAACAGCCAACTGAGATATTAGAAATGATAGTGAAAAATGATCTTATTCCCTGTTTTCCAAACTTTGCTCAAGCAATAAGAATTTTTTTAACTTTACCTGTTTCTATAGCTTCAGGTGTGAAAGAAGTTTCAGTAAATTAAAAATTACTTGAGAAATAATATAACACAAGAAAGGCTTTCAGATTTGGCCAAAATCTCAATTGAATCAGAAACCTCTGAAAAAATTGATTTAACCGAAACTATTAAGAAATTTGCTTCTCAGAAAGCCAGAAAAGTTATTTTATAGTTACAGTAAAATCCGGCGTATAACGCGCCCATATACTTTCTAGCTGCAATTGTTAGTTTTTAGGTATATTCGCCGCTTATAACACGCACACCCTTTTTTTCGGAGAAACTTGAACCGTACGTTCGCAATGCTCTTATATCTTTTGAAGTCCTTTATTCGAGTGTTTAGTAAAAAATAGTATACTTTTAGAATTATATACAACCCTTTAAGGAATGTTATTTCTTTCACAGAAACACAGTTTTCGATATATGTAAAAGTCTGATTTTTTTCTATGCTCATCTTTTTGTATTTTTAAAGCTCTCATTTTTATACCCGGCGTATAACACGCATTCGTATAAATTTCCATCTTATTTTTGGAGTTAAAAGTGTGCGTTATACACCGGATTTTACGGTATAATTTATTATTAAGTCTTTGTAGAAGGACTGATTTATATACTTTTCGTTTCACGAGATTTATGCCTTAGTATTTATTTTTATTAGATAGTATTTTCTGAGTAAATTCTGATGTTCTGCATTTATAATTTAAAAATGTATAGTTTTATTTTAAAGGTAATATATATTTTTTTTAGTTTATTATTTTGTTAAAGTATATTTTGTCGCTATTATAACTCATAAAATAAAGTTTTGCACTACAAATTTTATTTGAGTTTTTATTAATGTTGTACTTTTTATTCTTATATAAGTAGATGAGTTTTTAACGTCAACGTTAAGTGTTAGTCAAAATATGAAAATTTCTCTAGGGAGGCATCACATACTCTAGGATCGGCCCTGACATACAGTACAATAAAAATTCAAATGACTGCAGCATAGAAAATTTATAGATATATATTAACATTATACACACAGTTAGGAAATGAAATAAACAAAGTTATGATGATATTTCTATAAATTAAAAGTATTTTGTATTGCTACTAAATGGATGGCAAAATTTATAAGATTGAGATTTTATTCCAATAAAATTTAACGCAACACATTTCTTTACAAAGACAGTTCAGTTTCAAATTTTTGTCTATAATGCTTGTAAAATTGTCGAAAATAATCTTAAAGTAACAAAAACAAGTAATGTAAAAAAAGTAAGTCAATTCCTTCTTGGTAAGAAAATTTTTATTTTAGTTACTTTTTATCAAATAGTTGCAATTAATATAAATATGTGTATACATATTACAGAATCAAAACATTAAGTGGCAATTAATTTTTATTAATTATCATTAAAATTTTGCATTGCTATCCAAAACAATTGTGTATATAAAATTTCAGTTCAACTGAATGTTTTAAAACGTGAGAAAAAACCTTTTCAATTTTGGACACAAGTCGCCAAAATGGTCGCTATGTCACCAAAAATGATGCCAACTTGGATGTATTTATAATTCTTAAGATAATTAGTTTTAATCAATTAATTTTTATTAATAAAATTAAATTTCTGTATTCTCATCCAAAATAATCATGTCTATAAAATTTCAGCTCAATCGAGCGCTTTAAAATGTATTTTACTAACGATTGAAAATTTGAACAAGATAAATAAATATCGAGAGAGTGTGAACTAATAGTAGGAATTGAAAAAAAAACGTAGGTATAATCAACTACATACTTAACAAATACAGAGCATTCAGAATAGATCACAGAAGTGGTACTCTGATTTGTGTATGTTTGCAAAATTAAAACTCTTCGAATTCGAAATGCTCAGAAAATATTTCAGACTCTTTTTAAAACTTTAAATATCGTCAGCGTATTTGATAAAAACAAAAAAATATATTGAAAATGAAATAATTAAAAAGTACTCACATTTCAGTCGAAATTTCTTTTGGAACATCTTTTAATATATGTGATACTGAAGATTTATTTCTTCTCTTGAAAATTCTTTGGGTATAGATGGTGGTTCGGAAAAATAAATAAATATAGATTCTTTAGTGGAACCCGAAAAAAGCTTTCTTCCCTGCAGTCAAATTTTATTTTGCCTTATAGCAATTTAATACGCTGCAGTATTTTATTTCTTATATGATAGTAGATTCAAATCCGAAATTTCCGCCAAAATACTCAGTCGAATGAAACACGTGGCTATTTGTTTTGTATAGATGTGATTATGACATCATGTGTATCGAGTCCATTCCTTTTCAGCCATTAGCAATGATTCAAAATCTTTTCTTCTTCGAAGGAAATTATTATGTTTATTAGTGTCCTACTTTATTTTTTTAAGATATCTGCACCCATATTCTGGAAACAATTTCTGATCAAGATAAATAATTTAGTGCATATTTTCCAAAATATCTTCAGATATAAGTACAGAAATATCAATAATTATAGCACTTTCTTATTATTAAAAATATCTGTTTATACAGGGTGCGGCAAAAAAACCGCGGACAAATTTCTTGCCTCCTAGAATAATTAACAAATTTCCTTTTAATTGGTATTTCATGTTTCTTTATCCGCCTCTTTAATAATAAAATATTTTTAATACATTTTTTTAGTTTGTACTTTAATTTATGTGTTTTTGATAATGTCGAGCAAAAGGTCTGCTATTTTAGAGTTGTTTCAGCAAAGGAAACGAAAGTGTGAAGTCGTTCATTTGCTTATTGTACCTCGGCAAACAGTGTTTGATGCAATTTGCCGTTTCAAAAAGCTTGGTAATAATGGTCGACATCCAGGAAGTGAGCGAAAACGCACTATAAACACTCCAATGAATCGTAAGGCCATCGAAAATCGAGTCCAGAGAAATCCGATGATTTCCATGAGAAAATCGCTCGTGACATGAGAATATGTGTCAGATCGGTGAGACGAATTGCAGAAACGGAGCTTGGACTGAAGCCTTAGAAGTTGCGAAAATTTCAGCTCCTCAATGAAAGATACAAACTCGTACGGCTCCAAAGATGCCGAAAACTTTTGAGACGGGCCGCAAGTCTGCGATGGGAGAGATTCCTTTTCACTGATAAGAAGCTCTTTGCGGTTCAACAAGTTCATAACTCCCAAAACGATTGAATCTGTCCTATGGACGCTCCAAGCATTCGGCAATTGTTGAATATCGCCAATATCCAAAGTCGGTCATGGTCTGGAGAGGAATTTGCGCAAGTGGCAAAACTCCTTTGATTTTTGTGGAAGATGGCGTTAAAATCAATCAAAAAGTGTACCAGAGGGACATTCTTGAAGCTGTTGTACTTACGGGGGCCCAAAAGCATTTCGGAAATGCAAAGTGGACGTATCAACAAGACTCTCACCTGCTCACAAGGCCAAAAAGACACAAGAGTGGTGCAAGGCAAATTTCCAGACAATCTTCACAATCTTTACAATCATGTGAAGAATAGCTACCCTACTCGCCAGTTCTCAATCTCATGGATTACAGTGAGTGTATGGTCCATTTTTGAGTCCAGAGACTGCACTAAACCATACAAAACTTTAGAGTCTCTAAAGCAATTGCTTCTGCGGGAATGGGATAGTTAAAAGGTAAAAGACTTGAGGCTCATTGTTGAAATTTCTACAAGCGTTTGCGCCTCTGCATTGTTGCAAACGGCGGTCACTTTGAAACAAATTAAATTTATTTATTAGTATGAGTGTACTCTTATTATTATTCGTTATATTTTTTAAATTTCTTAATTTTTTGTAAAGTTGTTTAAAAAATTGTTTGTTCGGGTTTTTTCGCCGCACCCTGTATATTTATATAGCACCTGCTAAATCAATACGTTAAATTTTATCAATCTATTTACAATGCAAAATAATTAGCTTTAACAAACGAAATCTCACTATGACTAAATAAAAATAAAAATATTTTCCTAATAAATTATTTTAGTTTTTTTAAAAAATTTCTTAATTTCTATATTTAAATTGTCTTATAATTTAGTTTCAATTTAAAATGTATTTTTTAAAAATGTAAAGGAAATACAATGGTAAAGTAGAAATTCATTAAAGATGTATTTTGACGAAACTGATAAAAGGAGATATTGTCTAAATTATTACATGTACCAAATATTTTTTTAACTCCTCTCACGTGATTCACATTGCAGTTGTTTATACAGCAACACCCCATCTTTTCGGAAAACTCCATCCCTGTTTTCAAATTCTGAATTTCATTACAAATTTTGAATCCACCAAACAAGAGAACACGAGAAAATCCATTGCCTAGCAATCATTTGCTAGGTTACAGGAATTATTAGATAGAATCAACCGGGGAACACTTCAGTTATTGGTTGAAATGCTTGAGTGGGTATCTTTTTCAAATGTGGCAGTTGTCAATTAAAGCTTTATATTTCTGGGTGTGTCACAAGCAATGACATATTTTAGAGTTAGAAATTAGTGTTGTACACACACATGCTTATTCCACGACATTAAAAAGTCCGAAATATAATTTTATCTTTTACAGGGAAAGTATTACAAATATAAATTTTTAATATTAGTTTTGGGACTATTTTTTTCATTTGAAATTTTGCTAGAGTCTTTGAAAAATATTTTAAAAGTAGTTATATATATATTAAAATATTGGAAACTTTTATGTATATTAAACTCTCAAAAAACTGCACCTTTGTATATGTAATAGGTTCTTTTTAAAATTAAATTTCTAATTTTTCTTAAGAAATTGATATTTTTTTAATTTAGAAAACCCTGTTAGTTATATAAACATAAAGTAGAAAATTGTAGAAGTTTGTGAGAATAGTATTGAATAAATATATTTACTTTTTCAAAGTTCTCCTCTCTTATATTTTCTTTATTATTACACGTACTATATATTTACTTTACTATAAAACTATTTGTTTTGCACACACCGTATATGTTTTATATATGTTTTTATTTTGGAATATTACTATTTTTATATTTTTACTATAAGACTATTTTTTTATTATTACTATAAAATTACTTTAGACAATTTACTTTAACTGCATACTAATTTTTGAAAATAAAATTTCAGTTGATACGCCAATTACATCCGGATTATGAAAATACAGTATGATGTAGTCGATCGAATTCGGAATTCAACACTGACAATGTTCAAAGGGAGCAACTCACTGAAACTGATAGAATAAATTTAAAAAAAAGATGTATTATAGAATCTACTTTAGTCAGAGATGTCTCTCTCTCTCTCTCTCTCTCTCTCTATATATATATATGTAATATATCTAAAAATGTGCAAATCCTTGGTTAGAAGACAAGGAAGCAGTGGAAGTGTGATGGAGACAGCAATAATATCAACATCCTAAGAATGAGTTTTAAGAATGGGACCTTGCAGTTATTGTATAAAATCCTAACACATTGACTACAACTCTTTTAAGAAGCGTCGTGAATCAAGACAGATGTTTTATAGTGAATCTAACAAATATTTCGATAATTTTGAAAACAACTCTACAACAATTTGTAGAACATTGAGATTCTAACTGACACCGCAGCTACCTCTCATTTTTATAAGTACCCTGAATTATTCCAGAATTTTCAAGAAATTTGCCCAATGGAGACTTTGATTGTTGTTAAAGATTTACATCTCCTAAATAACTGGAATAGATAACGATGATGTAAGATTATTAGACAAAGCATGTACTATATACATTGCTTGAAAAATATGCTTTAAGCCCAAGATGTGAAATTCTTTTTAGTGGTGCAAAGGTTGATAGTGCAGACAACAAAGTTGTATGGGGGAAAAAAACTAGTGATTAGTGATAAAAAAAATAATGAATATTTGTCCCTATTCCTAAGCTTTGTTTTGGATTGTTATTCACAAAGCCAAAGTTTGTCTTTACTTACAACTATGGATTTGTACCTGTTCACTTGAGATTTTGTCGAATAAATATCCCTTTGATATAAAACATGAGTTCTAATAATAGTGTTACGAGACCAGAGAAAATTACGTGTACCAAAGATCGTAATGATTGTTCTATTTATAGAATTCCAAAATTCAGCCTTAAGGAAAATTATTTATATAAAAGAATTACAAAACGCGTATAATAAAGGGTTTACATAATCTTTCTTTAGATCAAATCCAATTAATTCTATAGGTAGAAAGAAATAAACATTTTCTACCTATTATAGAAAACTATTCTTAAAAGATGGTGATTAAATCTAAAGATGAAATTTTTGATTGTATATAAGAAATCTTTTTCTCGAGTGGAAAAAGATTTAGACATGATACTTACGAGAGTTTAAATAGATAATGTTTGGAATTTTCTAAACAAAATTAAAATATTTCCTTAGATATAAAGACATAATAATCATCTATTTACAATCCTGAATACATGGAGATAGCAGAAAGGTTTTACCATTAAGTTATGGAGGGCATACTGTGGCCGTATAGAGAGTCAAGAAAATTTCGGTCGACCGAAAGCAACAACAGAATGCAAGGACAAATTGATCATCCGATCGATGTTCACAGCCCTAGATTTGTCCATAACAAGGATATGATTTGTATTCAGGATATCAGTGACTACAAGGATGATCGTTAGGTGATTCAGCGAATGGGGTAGAGGGTCAAGGAAACCATTCCACCAATTACCATTCACCGTTCCCTGCTGCTAGGCGTGTTTGCAATGATGCCGAGCGTATTCGACTTAAAATCTCATGGACTGGAGCGGAATTCCTTTCATCGTTGGATCCCACTTCAAATCAAGTCTCAATAACCATTGAAGGCATATCTGGAAGAGCTCGAGATAATGGTAGGATACATGCCTGATCACCATCAACCACACTGGTAGAAAACCAAAAGTTAAGGGGGGGGGGCATTTTATTTAATTGCTGGATATCTTTGATTGTAATCTATGACACCATTATAGCATGGAGGTACATCAACGAGATTCTGGGATCCATAAAGGTATCCTTTCTTTTATTGGATTAATGAGCTTACATTTCAAGAGAATATTGCCAAGCAGCGCAAGACCGTGCTACTGTGATTGTGTTAAATTCTCTAATAAATTCAATTATAAATCTGTCAAGTAAAGACAAGAGTATTATCAAGTAAATGTTTCTGTCACTTAATTTCCCTAATCTAAAGATTTAAATTTTGGGCAGCGCTAGTTGAATAAAGAAGTAGTTTAATTTTGCGTAAAAACCTGTTCAATCTAACTGAAAGAAATGACCGACCTTGGTAAATATTAAGAATTATTTACAATGAAAATTTTAATACACCACAAACGTGGTCGTCTTGACCAATTCCGAATTCTAATTATAATGATAAGAAACCACTCTAACAAAGCCCCCAGAAAAGGAAAGAGGGCGCTTGCAACGATACCCAAATTGAGTTACAAAACAAAAAAATTCTAGTTTTCAACTTTTTCTGTGACAGCTCATCTTTTTCTTACTCCAACACTTCCCAGGCCGACTCAATTGTCAGATAACTCCGTAATAGAACCCTTTTGAGCACTGAGGACCAGGTCTTTCTGACCGTACTTTGTGATTGTGTGAATCTAACTCGTCAATTGGAACGTGTATGGTAAATAATCCCGAAGGAGAACATCCATCAAACTGTATGAAACAATGCACAATTAGATAATAATTTGTATTAGGGACCAGAGATGGGCCAACGTATTACTGTTTGTCGTTTTTTTATTTTTTATTTTGTAACTGTATTTCCTGAATAAAACATTAAATTTTTATGATTCTGATAGTGTTTCATTTTCAACTTATGTATATCACTTCTACTGATTTTCGTCTCATTCGGATAATTTTTATTTGGTGCATCACTTTTTACATTATAGAGTGTATAATTTCATATGCGAAATGTGGGCAATTAAAAATGCGAGTTCTTAAGACAAAAACTTTTAATGCGTCTACATGTACAAATAATAAAAAACTATATATCGCAAACAGTATGAAATTAAGTAAGTTCTTAATTTTTTTTGTCATGTACAAACTAATAGAACTAACTAATTTGTTCAAAAAATGGAATCGCTTACTGAAATAAGAAAAAAAATATGCATATAAATAGGAATAACAATTATATTTAGTAAAATGATACGTATCTGAAAATGTCTTTTTGATTGTTCTGTTATTAGTATAAAGTTAAAAATGAATTGAAGGTAAAGACACTAAAAATAGCACATATAATTATTTTAATGTAGGGTGTATTACATTTTTAGAGGAAAGCAAAGAAAATTCGTTATCTATCTTGGCTTCACTGTACTGTAGTTCCAGTTAGGTCTTTTTTTTTATTTCAAGAAAGTTTTCGTATTTAGTTACTTTTATTCCAAATCATATTATCCTGCAGTTGCGATATATTAATTAAATTTTATAATTAATTCTTGTTTTATTTGAAGTATCTACAATGTTTCTTTAATCAACAGAAGGACAGCTGTTTTCATTATTGAAATCCTGTGATCATCTCATCGTAACTATTGAATTTAAAAATTTAATATTGTTCATACAATTTCAAAGTTACACAAAAATTAAAACTCCTAAGAATATCAAACAGCATTTATTCATTTTTTTTATGGATTTCAAATTTTAATCTATGGTTTCCTAAACCTGCTTTATTTTTTCAATCAATCAATATACATATATATATATATTAAGGGGAGTTTGCCCTAGTATTTCTGTGGCTAAAACTATTCTATCATGACTATAGTTATCTTAGGTATATATATATATATATACATGAATAAAATAAATGGTGCAAAAGAATATCATACTAAGATTGCACAATAACAGTAGTTACAAGAATACGAGGCAGTGCCGATTTAAGCTCATGTCGGACCCTGGGCTCTGAAGATAAACAGGCTCCCTTGACACTGGAGGATCAAAAGTTATAATTAAACAACTGGTTAAGTCCAGCTTATCCAAGTTTCGGGCCCCTGGGCACCCACCCCAAACGCCCAATTTACAAATCGGCCCTGATACGAAAGCTATTAAAATTGAAAATACAGAAAGAGTCATTGGATTAAAATTGAGAACTATTATGATTTCTAAAGTTGTAACTGATCTAGGACAGTAAAATAGGGTTAAGCAATGCTTTATGGATCCACCTTCCCCGTTCAGCAGAAATTTTCGGCGTAATAGAAAAACAGAACCCTATTGAAAAATAGGCCTATATCTATCTACACGAGGGAAGGACACAAAATAATAAAGATAAAATGAATGCGTATGAATGATGAGAATAAAAAGGTTTTTCACATAGAGATAAATATTAAAAGAAAATTTCAAGAATAATTAACAAGAAAAACAAAGATAAAATCTTATATATATTTAGGCTTACCAATGAGTTTTTCTTAAGACGATGCGTTCAAATCGGAACACCCAACATATATATATATATATATATATATATATTAGGTGTAAGGGAAATTCTGTAGCTTTTTTTCCTAAAGAAAAAAGGCACAAAAATTCACTTTTTATTTAAAATTTAATCTGAAATATAATGTCCTTTGTTAGTTGCAACTATCTGCTAGCGTTCTGGCAGCTTATCTAACCCCTTGTAAAAGAAGTTCTCTCTTTCGGAGATAAAGTATTCTTCCACTGCCATTTGGACACCCTTCATAATTTATATATTCATTTCCATCAAGAAAGGTGAATTGAACAGATGATAGTCAGACAGTGCAATATCAGAAGCATAAACTGGATGAGGTAAAGTTTCCTAACCCAACCCTGCAGTTTTTTATGCGGTATCCCTTGCCACGTATAGTCAGGCGTAATCTTGATAAAGAATCACACCCTTTCTTTTAGCTAAAGATGAACATTTATGTTGAATTCTTTATTCAAAACATCAAGTTGCGAAAAGGAATGGCCGTTTCATTTTTTGAAGTGAAACTTCTTTGCTCAAGGAGTGAATGGAAAATTTGCCCAGTTTTGCGTAACAGGGAGAAAGCGAACGGAAGTAGTGATTTCCCCCGCCATCCCCCCCAAATCGTCGAGAGCGGGAACACCCTGTGACTTGCGTCATATCCGTGAAAAAGTTGGATGATTGCCCGCCTTTGGTCGACTTCCCTCCCCCCCCCTCTTTCTCACCAGACCAGGGAACATCTGTCAACGGTTATATGTGTTGCAATGTTTGTCGTTACGGTGTAGACAAAATAGCTCTTGCAGCAAAAGCGTGCCTTTTTAAAATATTTCCTTAGATTGTTGGCCACATGATGATGTTTTCGGCAGCTAACTTGTTTTTTTAATTTTCATTTGCGTTGAATTATTATTGATTCTAATCAGAATTCCTAAATCAAATGCACAAAGAGGAAAAGAGTTTCGTGAAAGAAAAAGAAAAGAAAAACTAGCAGAAAGTCCAGTCGAAAAAGTGATAAAAAAATAGAAAAATAGTTCAAATTCATCAAGCGCTACTGCCAAATCTCGATCAGAGTACATGAGAGAATATCGAGCACGGGAAAAAAACATTGCAAAATATTCTCTTAATGCTGAGTTTAATGACTGATGATGGGAATGCTATTGAGATTCATCTAATGCCAGCACAGATTAATACGGACTTTGTGAATCACCCTGTGCAGTCAACAAGTACAGAGCCCTCAACAAATCTTGTGCGTGTTGGAACTAATGCATGGGAATCGATAATAAATTCTATCTTACTTTACAAAGACTATGATTCCCATAAAAAAGCTCACAAGGATTTCCAAAAGTGATTCGGTGATAATCCATTCAGTCACGGGTGTTCGATTTGTGATAGATTATGGTTTAGAGATGATTTGAGAACGGCCTGTTGCTGAGCATAAAAATATTTTACCGGGAATTAATTTAGAAGACGTTAAAGCGTGTTACAATTGCTGACAAAGTTTAAAAAGGAAAAGTATACCAAATTTATCAAAATATAATGGTTTTGTATACCCAGAAATTCCAGCACATCTTCCTACTTTGGATATGGTATCAGAAAGACTCATTTCTCCACGAATACCTTTCATGCAAATTAGGTGATTGAGACATGTAAACGGTCAGTTTGGAATATTAGGGCAAATAATCAATGTTCCAGTATCCGTCAATACAATGGTCAATCGACTGCCACGGAATGTTGATGATGATTACTATGTCAATGTTCACATCAAACGGAGGAAAATTCACAGAACTAGTTATCTGATGGGTTTGGTTACTAAAAGAAACATCAAAACATAGTTGCAATATTTAGTAGCTACTCCACTGTACAGAATGTATGATGTTACAATCGATGATAGTTTCTTCAATTTCAAACAGAATGCGTCTCAAGTTCTTCAAGATGAAATCAGTGAAAATATAACTATTGAAGAGAGACTTACAGCCCAGCAACAGACGTTGTTATGGAATGAAGAGAAATATCTTTGTATTCCTCCTGGAGAAGCGAATGTACCAAGAAGCTTGCTATTTGATGAACATGCTGAGGAGCTCTCTTTCCCAGCAATTTACTTGGATCATTTTAGAAACTTCAGGGAAAGAGTTAGAGTTACACCATTTATGATGGCCACGAGTGAATTAAGACGTGTTGATCGTCGTGGAGTGACCCCAAAGCATTTGCTTTATATGGCAATGAAAGTTATGCGATTGGGAGTTCGGGATTCGCTTACGGTTGCCTATGAATTTTATTTGAATTTAATTAGTTCCCCCAGCAATTTAATATATTTAGATGTATTTTTGCACTTACGACCAACGTCGCCAAAGAAATTTCACTTCTATCGCGGGGCATTCCACGCACCATTTTTTTCAGCAACTCATAGTGTACTATACCCTTGCTGTCTAACCAACACAACATGACCTTCTGATGCACGTCAACTTTGGTTGTGATGTCTCCCCTTTGGAAACATATGCTTTTTTTTTCTAACCTCTTGTTTATACACTATCCACTTTTCATCTTCAGTCACCAAGTGGTCAAAAAACGGTCCATTTTTGCGGCTAACAAGATTTGAAGAGCATATCGAAACTCTGTCCATTAAATGTTTTTCGTTTAATTTGTGTGGTACTCAAACAGAGAGTTTAGACACAAAACTAAGACTTTTAATGCAATCCAAAGCAGTAATCGGATGAATTCCAAGCTTGAAGCCCATTTCTGTGGAACTTGAAGTGGGATTTGTCCTGGTCATTTTGCGTAGCAATTCGTCACTGACATCTGATGACCTTCCTGATCTGGGTTCATCTTTTGAAGAAAATTCACCCAAGCGAAATTTCACAAGCCATCTTTGGCATGTTCGAGCTATTATTGCTTCCTCTCCAAACACGCCACACAAGTTTCTTTTGGTCTCCTTCATGTTATTCTTTTTTTGGAACTCAAACAAAATATAATGTCCTTAGAGCACTTTTTCTTTCCTTATGTTGACAGTTCTACAAGTCTAAAAACACTAACTAAAATGCGAAAAAATGTGTATAAATCATCAATAGTATACTAATCTAACTGCTTAAACCAGTTTCAGTTGGATCCAAATTCTTGCTAAGGATCGACAACAGATAAAAGTACATGTGTTTAAAAACGACAAAACTTTCCCTTATATACCCAATGTATATATTAAATTCTGTTATTTTTTATAACTTCTAAAATCTCTTGTCCGGTTCATCTTGCTATTTCGGTTTTCTCTGTTTTGATGATTATTAATTATTCATCTCTCTTTAGTAGATAATTTTGACTATAAATATATATTTTAACACGCTTTTATAAGTTTCACTTGCATGTAACGGAATCTTGGATCTCGATTTTGACCCACTTAAAAAGGTCAAATTAATTCGAAATTTCGCACACTTGTCAAGGACCGATGACAATTCAATAATTTCATAATTTTGTTCCATTGTCCTGATTAGGATCCTCAGGAATAAGGATTTTTAGATTTGGCGACTAATTTCATATACTATTTCCAGATTTGGCGACTAATTGCGCATACCATTTCCAGAATTAGCGACAAATTGCGTATACCATTTCCGAATTTGGCAACTAATTCCAGATTTGGTGATTAAAAGACTAAGGTATAACCCCAAAATTGAAAACACGCTAGCGGTTAATAGAATTAGAATAAACAAAAAAGTGTTCTTTATGTGAGAAAGGGGAGAGTGGGTGCGTCACCAATTCTTTCCATAAGATAAACAATTGTCTAGTCTTTCTGAAAATAGAAATAAAAAAGAACTCGTGCATGTGAAAAAAAAAATTATGCTCTAACTGCTGAACTCAGACACATTCTGCTTTTCAAAATTCATTTTACCTAAGCAACTGATTCTCCACTTCAGCCGACCTTGAACTTTGAAAGTAAAAACAAAACTTGCTGAATTAATCAAAGAAAACCTTTTAAATGGAAGTATATTTTTACGTTTATTAAAACAGATAGTACCATGTTTTTTTTTAAATCTGAATAAATTATTTTTAAGAAACCTAATCTAAAACCTGAACCTTTTAAGAAACATCTACGAATACTGTCGTAGAAAAGAGTTTAATTGCTCATCACTCGCGCTTGCTTGTAGAAGTGATTATATGAAAATTAACATTATAATTAAATTTTCTATCAATCCTTGAAGCAATACGTTTAAAAGGTGATAATACGATTGATATTTAATATTTCTTCTTAACACACTTTTATTAGTTTGACCTGTATCTATATAGACGGAATCTTTGAAATATAACAATATGGGACTCATGCGAGGCCCGGTAAACGGAGAAAATAAATATCCATCAGACTCGTTAATTAATATCCATTGAAGAGCAAGTTTAATTCCAGCAGTCACTTCATTCTGGCTCCTAATATCAAACTCAAGGATAAACTCAACAATGAATAAATGATAGTTTAAAAAACTAAAAAAATACGCTTTTAATGTAGATCAAACTAAAAAATGAAAAATAAATTATAGTTTAAAAAAACTAAAAAACACGCTTTTATAGTGAATCGAACTAAAAAGTAAAAAAAATAATTCTTAATATAAGAATAAAATGATTAATGAAAAAATTAATGTCATTAGGGTAAAAGCGTGGGGTGCTTTGTACTATATTTTTACACTAACTCAGCATTTCGGAATAGAACTAGTAAGAAATTATAACAATTGATATAGAGCACCCCACGCTTTTACCCCAATGACAATAATTTTTTCATTAATCATTTTATTCTTATATTAAGAATTTTTTTTTTTTACTTTTTAGTTCGATTCACTATAAAAGCGTGTTTTTTAGTTTTTTTAAACTATAATTTATTATACATAAAAATTACGTGTCACAGTTTATGTCCGCGATGGACTCCAAAACTACTCAACCGATCATAATATAATTTTGAATACTGTGTGTCATTTTGTACAACTTAAAACATAGGATAGTTTTTATTACAATTAATGACGCCATAATTTTTTTATTGCCGGAAATGTGAAGAATCCGGAAAACACATTGCCAGATTCCCGTAAGGGAATAATCGCAAAATGTGGCAATGCTCATGTGTCTGTGGTAGCAGATATTGCAAGCCAAAATGCACGAAAATTAAGTGCCTGGCGTATTTCGGGGCGTGGAATCTGATTTTTGAGTCAGTTTCCAAAAATAACAGTAACTTTGCCGGATAAAGCCAGACGACCGTATTTTAGACACACCATAACAGGGGCTTACATTAAAAGCATTGAATCGTGAAAACTTGGACTATGGCGTACTTAAAAATGGATAATCCGAATCTGATATCCAGTCTGAGAAATAACTGTAACTTTGCCGGATAATTCAGGACGACCATTTATTACGCAAACCGTGGCAAGAGCTTATTCTTATATAATGCCTTGGTGTGGGAAAAGTGCGTTTCTGTTGAAATTCGGGATGGTGAACGAGAGTTTGAAATCGAATTTTAGAAATTCCTGTAAATTTGCCGGATAATGCCGGACGACCCTAATGCCCCTTCCAGGGACTGAACTTGCTGGCTCAGGGGCACAAAAGTAATCTTCAGTTGTATCTAGGGGCGGGAAACGATAATTTGAAATCATATTTCAGAAACTCTACTAAACTTGCCGGATATTGCCTGAATTAGGAGAAAAGGCATATGATTCGAGTCCCGCGTCCGGATTTTCATTCTCTCTAGCGACTGAACTTGCTCGCGCTAGAGCATCAAAAGCCAGCTTCGTGTGCATTTCGGAGTGTGAAATAAGAATCTGAAATTCAATTTTAGGAGTTTCGATAACTTTGCCGGATAATGCCAGTCGACAGTATTTTAGACACACCGTAGCAGGGGCTTGCCTTAAAAGCCTTGGATCGTAAAAAATTGGTCCTTGGTGTATTTCGAAACGGATAATCCGAATTTGATATTCAGTCTGAGAAATAACAGTAACTTTGCCGGATAATTCAGGATGACCGTCTTTTCACGCAAACCGGGGCAGGAGCTCACCCTTAAAGTCTTGGCGCGGGAAAAGTGCATAATTCGAGATGGTTTAAGCGAGTGTGAAATTGAAATTTAGAAATTCCTGTATTTTTGCCAGATAATGAAGGCGATCAGAATTTTCTCGGACAGCAGTACCAGCCTAATTTACCGACGTAGAGACGCAAAAAGTGGATCTTGATTGTATTTCGGAACTGCCGATCCGAATATTCTCAATCCAATTCAAGATAAACTCATATCTACGTCAAATAATGCCAGACGAAAGTATTTTGCAGGAACAGTGGAAGGGGCTTGCTTTAAAATTCTTGAGGAGAGAGAAATGGTTTCCTGGTGTTTTTCTGAATGGGAAATAAGAATAATCTGAAATCGGATTTTAGAAACTCCCGTAAATTGGCCGGATAATGCCGGCCGATCGTAATGTCCCTCTTCAGAGACTGAACTTATACAAGAGCAGGGGCTTCGAAAGTGGGCACTAAGTGCTTCTCGGGGTGGGAACGAGAATCTGGATACGGATTTCAAAAGCTTCCGTAAATTTTCTGGATATTGCTGGAATGAGGTCAAATGGCTTTGCGTTCGAGTTCCACACCTCCGGATTTTCATTCCCTATAGCAACTAAACTTTCAGGTGCAGTCGTGCGAAAATATGATTGCAATAGGAAATATCATCTTCGGGCATTGTTGTCACTTTGTTAGATGGTGGAAAAACTGCACATTCCGCATCAGCTGTCATTTGACATTCATAAAATACAAGATGCAATATATACCATTGAAAATAAGAGTGGATTGGCTACAGTATTGTAAATGAATTCAATCATGATCAGGGATAAGTGTACCATGACCCATAAACATTCACTTAAAGCATTACATAGAGCTTTGCAAGATTTAAATGGCAACGAGAGAATATTCGGTGTTGCTGTTGTATTACTGTCTGGTGATTTCCGACAGACATCAACAGCCATTACACTCTCTACTTTTGCTCACGATATTAACGCATGTTTAAAACAACCTTTTTTTATGGCGAAACGTGGGAACACTTCGACTGACCATAAACACGCGAGTACATTTGCAAGATGATCAATCTGAGCATATATTTCCTAACCAACTACTGAATATTGGAAACGGTCTAGTAGAACTTCATCCCAATACATAATGCATGAAATAACCAGACGATTTCTGTAATGTTCTTTAAGCAAAAAGGAACTGATTGAGAGTGTCTTTCCTGATATACTGTATAATTATCTAGATAATTATTGCCTCTGTAATCTTGTTACTTATTTAGAAAAAATGTTGATATTGGGATGAAAAAAACTCCCAGACACAGGGTTGTTGCCAATTGATCCAACGCCTTTTAAACCAATCGACACTATTTTTGATGAAAACAAAACCGTAAATTTTCCAACCGAGTTTTTGAATTCTCTAGATATATTAGGAATGTCACCACATAATCTTCGGTTGGTTCCCTGATTATTATCTGCGTAACTTAAATTCACCTAGATAATGCAGCGGGGCACGTTTGATCTTTAAAAAATTATACCGGGAACTTCTTGAAGCAAGCATTTTGACTGTAAAGTTTGAACGAAAATTCGATTCTGCTACTACGGAATTTGTTGCCACGTAGTCCATTGGTACCGTCAGAATCTCTAATACCATTCAAAAGGCTTCAATTCCAATTCGTTTGGCTTTCGCTATGACCATAAATGAATCTGAAACCGAACAATATTCATTTGATACTTGGACTTAGAAAATCCATGTTTCTCGAATGGGCAACTACACTAGATGTTACATGCTCACGTGTGCGGAAACCGTTGAATCTATTTGAGTTAGCAAAATACGGGTTATCGAAAAATAGTGTGCACCGATTAGCGATTAGTTGTATAAAATTATTTGTTGTTATACTTTAAAGTGATAAAAATAGTTTTAAAAATTGCAAAGAATCAACATTATTCACCACATTTATAAAATTAAATCTTCATATATTGTTACTTAAAGACTTCGTTAGTAATTCATGCATTATGCTACCCTCAAATAAGAGTAATTTGCTGTTTTATACTTTATTTCAACCCTCCGAAATTATAAACGAAGATTAATTTGACTGCATGAATAGCTTAAAATAATATTGAAATAACGTATTAAAACAAATCCACAGCAACGCGTGGCCGGGTCAGCTAGTATATATATATATATATATATATATATATATATATATATATATATATATATATATATATATATATATATATATATATCCATATACTTTTAATAACTTTGAGAACAAACAGTTCGACTAGTTTTAATAAAAATTTATTAGCAACAATGCATTTAAAATCAGACATCAAACTTTGTACGAAATACGGAATTAACTAAATAAATGAGCATTTAAAATTATTTCTATTTTTAACGCTTTTTGTTCTAGACTGAATTACTTATTAAATCCTAAAAATAAAACATAAAAAGGTTGACAAAATAACAAGCTTATTTTATTTAAAATAAACTTGTAACCAGTTGCAAGATACCTCTGAAGAAGAAATGCTCTCTACATATTAAAATCCAAATTTAAGTAAACCCAATTTCAGTATATAGAAATAATGTGTTTCAAATTTTTTTATTTTAATTAGTAAAGTACAGGTTAGTCAACCTCTAAATATAAATACCCTTAATGCTGAGTTTCAGCTTCCAGCCCTGGTCATTATATGTACATGCAGGGCTAGGTATATATTGTTTTTTCAAATTAATAAAATGAAAGAAAAGGAGGACTTATCTTTATTCCTTAATTTACATAGGAATTTCAGTATTTGAGAGTAATTGTTTTTAATTATTTTGAGGGTAACTGTATATTTTAAAAATAATTCTTCAATATGTTACAAACCATTCTTATAATAGGGTATTTAAGCTCTTGTTCTTTGAAACTGTCCAATTCTACTTGTTTGCATTCATCTGTTATATTTAAAATTAGCATTCTTTCATATTAAGAGAAGTTTGTTCTCATGTTGCAGTATTTGTGACATCTACTGACAGATTTTTCATTGTTAAGTAATAGAATATGATGAAAATTATTGGAATTTCTAAAAACCAATTCTTAATTTTTCAATAAATATGTTTGCCAGAAATTTTAAAAAATTATTTTTAACTTACGCTTCAAAAAATTCATTCAGATATATTGTTTTCCCAATATGTATATAATTTTGTACAGACAAAATCCCCCTACGACGGGCTGCTAAAAGTGTAAATCACTGCAAAGTAGCAAGTTTGGGTGGTTATTATGAGAAGGATATATATATATATATATATATATATATATATATATAGTGTCAATGAACCAGCTCTTTGGTGCTGTCAAAGAGTATCAGTAGTATGCATATAATTAAATTCATTAGTTTTATAATGCTTGACTTAAGTCCTTTGAATTCTGTCAATGATAGATTCTTTAAAAAAGATTGAGAATGTGTGTGTGTGAATTTTGCATACTGGTTTATTAAAGTTTATATGTACAACATATAAATAGATTTCTAGATATAAAATGAAGTAAAAAAACTTCAAAATTTTTTAAATAAATGTATTTGGTTATCTTCATAAAAAAAATAATACAAAGATAAATATACTGTTAATTACAATAAATTAAGATTATCTAATGTTAATTTGCAACCATTTTGAACAGTACAATGATATTATTTGCTCATGTATTGGAATAGTATATTTTTTATTTGTAAGTATTTGAAATACAAAGTGTTTATTTGATGAGTTTGAATATCCATTTAATACAGCAGACCTTCCCTTTTTGTAGTGAGTAGCCTTCTGTAACCTTGGCCATTGGAAATTTTTAAAAATTGCTTATTGGCCATTATTTTGAGCTACACAGTGTTTATTTACAATTTAAGCTACATATATTTCTATTTGTAATTGTTTGAATTACATATTGTTCATTTGCAATTATTTGAATTACACAGTGCTTATTTTCATATACCTATACTTCTAAAGAATTATTTGAGAGAGAGAAGAATTTTTAATTCAAATATGAGGCAATTATAAAAGTAATTAACTAATGACACACACACAATTCAAATATATACATTCATATTACTTCAAATTGTTAAATATTCCATTCTTTGTGTGAGTTAATTAAGATCAAAATAATTGTAGCTCAATATAAAAAGCAAAATCACTTGCACATATTATCTTGTATTTCATATAATACTAAATAAAGTTCATGTTTAGAAAAAATTTTTTTATATTTTCACAGAATTTAAAATTAAAAAGGATATAAATTTTCCATAGTATAAAAAGAGTTATCCTGTTAAAATTCCCTTTTAATGAAAATCAGGATACATAACTAATAGAACAAGAACTGATTGATCTATTAACAGATTCTGAGTTAAAATGAAGATATGAATTAGATGATCTTGAGTTTTGGTTAAAAATTTACACAGAATATCTTCACATTTCAGCAAAAGCTGTACAAGGACTTTAATACAACATATTTGTGTGAAAGGTCTTTAACTCAAGTCTGAAAAAAAATACAACACAGAAATAAATTGGATGATTAACATGAAAAAATATACACATACATTTAAAAATAACAAATAGAGCCCGATTGTAATTTTTTTCCAAAACAACCTTGGTCTTTGGTATCCAGCTTCAAACTACATTGGGCTGACCTAATTCCTTCAATTTATGGAAAAAAACTTCTACAAGAAAAATTTTTCTTAAATAAAATTTATAAATAAATATTAATCAGTCAAAAAATTCATAATGCAAGTTATATTTAGAATAAATTGAAAACATATATATCAATCGGTAATTTTCAGTTTAACAAATATGTATGAATTAAATAAATATGAAAATTAATACAATTACTTGGATTACCTTAAGTTATTAATAAAATTTGAACTTACCAAATAAGTGAGCATTCTGCACTTTCCTACATTTCATGTGTATCATATCAGTTCATGAAGCTTGAAGAACCTTGATCCTCCATACAGGCGAATATTCACGGGACATAATCAGGATGCTCCGAGTTCTCCACAAAGCAGTTAAATTCCTATAATAATTGCCAATGCTTAATTCATGAGATCTACGTATATTAATAATAGTTGATTATGTACAAGAACAAAATAAATAGCTCACACAAAGGCTCAGTTAAAATTATTTTAATTAATAAATGATCTCAATTATAAAACGATATATTATAAATCACAAAACAAAATATTGCATTAATTTTTTAGCACAACTGATTCAACGTACACTTGAAATTTTAAAATTAGTCTAACAAATCTAGTGTATCTAGATAACTTTTATTTCTATGTTACGTTATTACACCTACTATGCAACGCAAAAAAACAATTGAATTCATACAACAAATATTCGTGTATAATAACAGAAACAGAGGTTATTTTTTGAATAAACATATATTCAATAAATACAAATGTAAGTGATTGTATAATTAATATAAATAAAATTAGGCGAAAACTATTTCTGATTGTGTGTTGAGAAAACTGTCACCAAAATTGCTGCCAAGGTTACCATAAATAAGAATCGAGCAATATTTGTAACAAAATACACGGGATTATTTCGAAAAAGAACAACAAAATTTGAATAATATCATTTTAACACAAACTCTTGTAATGAAATGCTTATTAAATAACACAGATTTAACTCTCGCTTACCAATTTTTCGGTTGCAAAGTAGCTTCTCATTGTAGCCATGTAGATAGACTCGTAGGACAGAGGTAAGTTAGAAGGTGATTTAAAAATTCGTAGAGGTTCTCAGAAAAAATTCCAAATGCGGAACAAAGAGTTCAAAGCTTACTCTTTCTCATGCTGTTAATTTTAAAAGGCTAAAAATTCTGCTAAAGAAATGTAAGGAAAATTAAAATTACTTCTGCTTAAGTATGTATACAAAACAATGTTATTTTGCGGAAACCGGAAGAAGATGAGGGTTCCAAGGAGTGCAGCGCCCCCATAGTAAGGTTTACGGTAGAACTAGTCCATATGTCAACGAATTAAAAGAAAATGAAAGAGAGAATTGAAACCGAAATATCAAAACTAAAAAAAAAAAAGCGACTTGGGAACCTAGAAGAAAGGAGAGAAAGATGGTGCCAGACCTCGGAGGGTGATTGAATGTCTTTTAATTTGTAAATAGGGTAAATAATATTTTGCGTGTAATTTTATCGTTAATTAAAGAATCAAAAAAGCATCAAACTTCTTGATTCATTTCGTCGGAATATGTTAAACATTACACCGTAATTATATTTTCAATTTCGAAAGGTGATAATATTTTTAATTAAACCATCATTCTTTTGATAAGAATTCTAGAATACGGTGAGACTAGGCTCACATTTACGAACCAGCCGAAGGGGACGAAAGAATAACTTGGTTCTGTAACCATGCAGAATACCATCCTCTTGCTGCCTTCCCCCTTTCTCTCTCGAAAACACCACCCTCATTTTAACGACTTCCTGGTATTCTAGAGTTTTTCTTGTTATTTTTTAAGGGCAAAGAGTTTCGTATTTTTAGTAAAAAGCAGCAGCGAACACAGACCTCTCTCATGAAGGGAGGGGGGGGGGGGTAAGAAACACGTAAACGAAAGCCCGCGGGGTAATCTGTATGGTAAAAATTAAAAATCTGCAATCAAAAATTTGTTGCTGAGGGGTTGAAACTCCCAACCCCACTCTTATGAATGTCACTATAGTGAGCATAGAACAGGGTGTCTCCCTTGGATTTAACAATGTTTTCAGATTTTATACGATTCGATAATAATCTCATTTTACACTCAAATCCATAAATTAAGGATAATTCAGAATCACACAGAAATTGAACTCTAAAATAAAAATTTCACCTGTAGAATTATCACACACATCATGAAGAAGAATATGCAAATTACAGGACACCAGATGGCGCGGATAAATGACGAGAGTGTAAGAGAGGGGTATATAAGGAATGGTGGCAAAGAAGTAAAATTGTTCACAAGCGCTTTAAAAGCCTTTCAGTGCAATAACCGCATAGTTATGGCACAAAGGAAGCATTTGGATGATTTTTTACATGGTAGAATTATCGGACTACTGGAATGCGGACGTACCCAGCTGGAAGTATCCGAGGAACTTGGAATCGCCCAGAGTGTCATCTCCAGGCTTTGGCAACGATTCCAAGATGATGGTAATGTGAGTAGATGTTACAGCACAGGTCGCCCCCGAGTTACAACGCCGAATGAGGACCGGTATTTGGCAGTTACTGCCAAAAGAAACAGACGGAGCACAGCATCAGACCTATCCCGTCTGCTCTCTTCAGCTACCGGTACGACAGTTTCAAAGCAGACCGTGTACAGACGCTTAGGGCACATTGGTCTATATGCTCGTAGGCCTGTCAGATGTGTTCCCCTTACCGCAACTCACTGTCGCCTGCGATTAACCTGGAGTAGAGAGCATGCATTGTGGACACCGCAACAGTGGTCTTGTGTGATGTTTTCCGACGAGTCCAGGTTTAGTTTGTAGTCTGTTCATATGGAGAGCGCCAGGTACCCGTTACCACCAAGAGAACACCATTAAACGACACCGTTACGGTGGTGCAGGATGGCTCGTTTGGGTAAGAATTATTCTTGGTTCCAGAACTGACCTGCATGTTCAGAGTTTAACGATGACAGGCCACATCTATCGGGATGTCATTCTGGAACAACATGTACGTTTGTTTCGGGGCGCCATGGGTGCTGAATTTCTGTTTATGGATGACAACGCCCGTCCTCACCGTGCAAACATTGTAGACGAATGCCTTCAATCGGAGAATATCCAACATACGTATGCTTGGCCAGCATACTCACCGGACTTGAATCCAATAGAGCATGTGTGGGATATGCTTGGCCGACGAATTGCAGCCCGTCAACCCCCTCCCACTTGTCTACCGGAACTTCGGAGGGCATTGCTTGATGAGTGGTGTAATATTCCCCAAGATCAGATTGATAATTTGATACTCAGCATGCATAGGCGTTGTAAGGCCTGTATTGCATCGTCCGAGAGACATACTCCGTATTAACCATCATACTAACCATGTGTACTGTTTTTTTGTAAATAGGTTCTTTTTTAAAATTTGCTCCAGGGAGTAAAAATCGCAATTTTTATTAATTATGTCAAACATATAGCATCTTTTTAACTGTTTACCTTTTGTTTAATAAATAGACTTTACAAATAAGTCAAATTTGTTATGCTTCTGTCTCTTTCTTTGCCTGAACTTCATTATCCTTAATTTATGGACATGAGTGTAGCTTATAGTTTACTTTGCTAACTCAGCTGCAGCGAGATGGGGACTTTTTCTGATAAAGTCACTTGTTCCATGTACCTGATTGCTATTCGTAATTTAAAATAGACAGAAGAGTTTTTAGAAAGACAGATGACTTTTTTGTTTTAAACATTTCATAGTTTTTGGTAAAAAAAACTTTATTAAGAATTGGGTTTCAATATTCACTGTGGCTTTCATTGCGAATTTGTATCAGTCAGTTTTTGTTTAGGGTTTGCCTTAATTTTCTCGAAAAGCGGAATTGAGAAATGTTATTCACCTTCCTTTTTTAAAAAAAATAAAAATAGGACTTTTGGCGCTCAAGAAAATAAATTATAGTTTTAAAAAAAAAATAAAAAACATGCTTTATGGTTAATTGAACTAAAAAGTAAAAAAATAATTCTTAATATAAGAATTAAAAAAAATGATTAGCGGAAAATGTATGTCATTGGGGGTAAAAGCGTGATGTGCTCTATATCAATTTCTTATTAGTTCTATTCCGCAAAGTGAGTTAGTGTAAAAATGTAATATAAAGCACTCCACGCTTTTACCCCAATGACATTAATTTTCCGCTAATCATTTTTTATTCTTATATTAAGAATTATTATTATTTTTTTTTTTTTACTTTTTAGTTCAACTAACCATAAAGCGTACTTTTTAGTTTTTTTAAAACTATAATTTATTTTTCATTTTTTTAGTTCGATCTACAGTAAAAGCACACGTATTTTTAGCTTTTTAAACTATCATTTATTTATTGATGAATTAATCTGAAATGCTTCATTTTTTAGAATCTGGAATACCCATTAGTATCCTATCAGTGCGTCGATTCGACCTAGTTTGAAAAATGTAGGATCAGCCAACTGAAGGAAATCTGGAAGAGCTCAGTTTAAAATATTTCATGTGAAAGGTGTTAAGTCAATTATATTTTTCACTAAAAAAACTCAATATATTCTCTTTGAAATTTGCATCTGTATTTGACACAAAAGTACACTCTTTGAATCCAAGAGTTTGTGATAAATTATTTAATCCGGTGAGAGAAAGTGAGTGAGAGAGAGAGACCTCTGAATCACAATTCTCAGCTGTATTGGTAAAATGAAGCAATGGATGATGTTTCATACTTTAGATCCGACAAGAGAATTAAAAAAAACAGACTTTACACACACACATGCAGGAATCTTCCTTTTTATTTCCATTTTCAGAAAAACTAGGTAATTGCTTACATTATGGTACGATATTGCTGACGCAAACGTTTTCGCTTTTATAGGATTGTAACTTAATCTTTTAGTCGCCAAATCAGGATCTGGAATTAGTCACCTCATCTTAAAATGGTATGTGGAATCAGTCGCCAAACGTGGAGAGGGAATAATTAATTAATCGCCAAATCTGTAAATCGTTATTCCTGATATCCTGATCAGGACAATGGAACAAAATTATGAAATTTTTGTATTGTCATCGATCCTTGACAAGAGTGCAAAATTTCAAATTAATTTGACCTCTTAAAGCGGGTAAAAATCGAGTTCAAAGATTCCGTTACATACAAGTGAAACTTATTAAAAAAAGTGTGTTAAAAATACCTGTGAAGATTACTTAAGTTCTGATTGTGAATAATGAATCAATATTGAAATATTCAATCTTAAGTTTGTAGTAAACAACCTGCGTTTGATTGAGAAGAATGATTTCACTGATGAATTTATTTGGAAATACCTCAAGACACAGAAATAAATAATCCTCGAGCTAGAAGGTTGATGAGAAAGAATAGCCGAAGAAAGTAATTTAGGTATGCTCTAGATTTTAATGAGAGAGAAAATTTGGTTGGAGAAATTGTCATTCAATATCTTTTAAGATTTATGTCTTGGTAAAAAGTATCATGATGGGCAAGATCTTTGAGTACAACTAAAGTTGAATTGCTTCATGGGAGACTCCATTCTATTCTAAATTTACGAGTTCATTTGGTATAGTGATGCGCAAAAGCAGCAATTAATTTTACGGTAGTGCCAGTTTATCCATTGGGCACTTGGCAAAGGCACTCAGAGGCCTTGATAAGCTGGACGTAATCAGATTTTATAGTTATAAATTTCGATCCTTCAATGACAAGGGGGCCTGTAGATCTTCTGCGTCTAGGGCCCGAAATGAGCTTAAATTGGCAGTGAGTAACGATAATGCGTATTTCTCAGTGATCTTAAAAATGTTTATTTTACTGTGGAAAAATTGCAGAATCCCAACTAAAAAAAGTCTTTGCTTTTGAGAAATAGTATTATTCTTATTTCATAATGTTTCGAAATTCTCTAATTCTGATTGGTCAATTCTTTATTTTCTAATACTTCACTTTTGAAAACGCTGAAATTTGTAATTTACTTTTATTATTTTTCTTGGAATTTCCTTCTTTGCTACAGTCGGTCGAATAAATAGTTGAGCACCGTAACCCGTTCAAAAAATGGCTGAAAATAAAAAAAGAACCTTTTTTGAAACGAATCCTTTGGCCCTGAACCCTACCCCCGTACTTTTAGTTGGTTTTTACACGCTTCCGTACCCATTTGTTCTCTTTCTGTTGTCCTATTTCTGTCAACCTATTTTTCTTCCCCATTTCTATCAAGGTTGTGCCCCCCTTTTTATCCATGTAGAGGAGGGAAGGGGGTACCTAAGTCCAAGTTTGTCTGAAAGTTGTTCTGAGAACAGTCATCTATGCACAACACAAACTTTTTCAGTTTCTCCCGAAAAATATTTTTTCCATGGGCGCGAGAGAAATGGTTCACCTCACGGATGATTGAAACGGGGGATTATCAATAAATGAAATGGAGGCATGTCAGGGGTGATAGACAAATGAAATGGAGGCATGTCAAATGAAATTCTTGGCGTTAAATGGATTCATCTTAGTGAGGGAACAAGCCAACTCTTTCCAATTTGGGTGTGAAAAGGAACGTCAAACAAGCCAACGATCTTGGTGAACTACAAGGATGAACATGTAAGTCTAATGTGTGTGCATTTCAATCTTGGTGTATTAATTAACCCGAAAAAAGGAAGACCGAGTCGACATGTGACTCGATCCCCAAATGTTTGGGTTTGAAGATTTGGGCTAAAAACGTTTACCGCTGCCAGATTTTGAGATTAAACATCACTCCAAATCCTTACAGTCTTAACAAGAAACATTTAGCATTTACCTGTTGCCATGAAAAAAAATTTTCCGTTAAGACTGCCCGAGTTGGAATATCAAATACAAACCCAAACCTGACAGTCGTAACAAAAAACCATTTTCTGAACTCGACTGCATTCAGAAGCATTCTGATTTATGGCTGCTGGCCTTTTATACTCTAGTGGGGTCACGTGAAACGATTCCTATTGGTTGATACTACCCAACTTTGAAACTAATCTCATCTTATGGCATCTTTTTAGAGTAAATTTTAAAAGAGATGTACTCCAACGTCGGCACATTAATTAACCCGAAAAAAGGGGGACCAAGTCGACTCTTGTGTCGACTCGGTCCCTCTTTTTTCGGTCCAGCGTTCAATTTTTACAGTTCCACTATTCTACTAAATCAGCAATTTATTTGTTACATTCGGCCTGCAGCTTGTTAAAGTGCTGCAGGTATCGGGCAAACCGATAAGATTTCACCATGATGCACTCGGATATATCATAGTACTCGTGCCCCTGATCGTGCAGGTGATCTGACAGGGGCTTCGGTCGTTCAAGTCTTGGAATTTCGGTAGTGTCACCAAATTAATCGTAAATAGTCCCAGCTGTTCAAAGATTTTGCGCTGGTCTGACCCTTTGACGACAATGAGGCCTTGGTTTCCTCGAGCCAAGTGACAAAATTTGCCCCGACACAAAAATATAGGTATTCTAGGGGCATGGATCCAGGCAGGTGGCTTTTCAGGTTGAGGATGTCATTAATGTACCGGTGGGCTGGCAATCTTTGGAGATGGTGATCAGGTTGGTTTAATTGACGGTGAGACAGATCACTTCCGGATCCTTTCCATCTTCCAGAATCGTGGCAATGGAGAGTTCGATGGGGACAGGCTTACCCCCACGATGGAATACATTGGTATGAGCAAAAAAAGCTAGATGAGACATTTTGCTTATGAGAGAATGTCTCTGGTCTCTCGCCTTTTATACTCTGGTGGGTCACGTGAATCTATTCCAATTGGTTGATACTATCCAACATTGAAAAAATATCCATATAATGAGACACCTATTGGCTATCCAACATTACCTAGGAATAATAACCAGGCACTTGTTGGTTTACTGATCCATCCTTGGTAGAAATCTGCACAAGTTTTAAGAAAAGGGCTCTTGGCACATTATTTGGCCCGAAAAAAGGGGGATCAAGTCGACTCTTGTGTAGACACGGTCCCCCTTTTTTCGGTCCAATGTTCAATTTTTCTTTTACTCTGTCAAAACTGAAACTTTGTCACTCCTTTTCACCTGCAGCTTGTTAAACTGCTGCAGGTATTTTGCTAATTGGAAAGACTTGAGTATGGTGCAATGAGAAACTTCTCCTTCCTCGTGCAGGTCATCATGCATGAGGCTGGGAAAGGTGCCATCGCAAATGTTGTTAAATTTGGGCAGCTTCTCCAAGGACATGGTGAAGAGTCCCAACTCTTGAAATATTTTTTGCTGCTCCGTTCATTTGAACACCATGAGACCTCTCTTTTCTTGGGACAATTGGCTATACTAGCCCCTCACGCAAAAGGGCAGGTATTCCACGGGCACACTCTTGGGTAATGGGTGTACCAGATGAAGACGGGCGTTTTCGTAAGTGTTGGATCCTACCCTTCTGCAACCATCATCTCATTTGCTTCTCCAGTTTATCACGTCACTTGGAAGTTTTTCATTTCCAGTTGATCGTGAAAGTTTTTCCCTTCCAGTTTATTGTACCGCTAGGAAGTTTTTCATTTGAAGTGAATCGGGCCTTTTGTCCAGCTTGAAAGCCATGCCCGTCGTTTCGGCTCCGTGCTTTTGTCAACGGGATTGCTGAGTGTGTGGTCTGGGAGAAGAGCCACCCCATGATTGTGCAATTCACGTTTTATTGGAATCGATGGTGTTTCAAGAACAAATGTTGTACGGTGAACCCACCGAAGCAAGATTGGAACAACTTTTAGAGAAGGGTAAAGAACATTTACCAGGAGCCATGCATATGACGGACAAAAGTAGCAAAGGTTTGCCGATGATGTACTGTGACGGGGCTATTCGCGAGAATTCATCACTAATCCTCTTGGGAAACTTTAGGGCCAGCATTTTTACTATTTCACAGCCTCTTCGGGAAAAACACGAGATAGTTATATGCTAATTAGTTCAACTATATAAAGTCTAGATTTCGTAAATGTAAGTGAGAAGGAGTTGCCAAGCTGCATGTAAGTATCTATGGAAAATTACTTCACGAGATTAGCGCGCATTTGATAGTGATATATTACTAAAGTAAAGTATCAAATTAATCATTGAAAGAAATGGATTCAGTACCGATCTGAGGTTAGCAAGAGTTCGTCTCCGTGTCCATTCTGATAGCAGAGATTACTTAGACGGGAATATTAGAATTGAATATTAGACTTGAGTATTAGACTTGAGTATTAAACTTGAGTATTAGATTTGAGTATTAGGATTAATCGACGTATTAAGATAAATCGAGGTATTAGGGAATCACTCCTAGGTTTCCACTTATAATTAAACTTGTGATTGTTTATGTGTTGTCAGTCCTGAATAAATAATTGTTACTATGGCTTTTGTTGGTGATGATATGTTTCCTCCCACACTTAGAGACGCTTCGGGTGGTGTGAGCTCGGTCCAAAATAGGATTGGGACACGACAGTACGACCATGTAAAAAGAGGTTTTCCACAATATCGTGGAAATTTTTCACAACCTCAGAATGTGAAATGAATCATGGAAAAGATTTCCTCTCTAGCTCTTGTCGACAATGTGAAAAAAAATACTTTTAGAGAGAGAGTTTAAAAGCTCGAAAGCTTTCATTCCTCTGAGAGTCATCATGTGGTTCAAATCTACTTTAGACTTGTCGAGGTTGGAGCTCTACTCGGTCGATCCAACGTGCACCAATTTACCAAACGTTTCGACACCATTCCAGGCAAAGATGTGTTGCCAGTCCACAAGCCCTATCCAGTCATGACGCAAAAGTCAAAGCTCGTGATTCCTGATGTCGTCTTTAACATTTTGAATGCCAAATTGTCATCAGTGGCCACGAATTTTGCCACCAGTCTCAATTCAGTTGTGGCTCTAGTGGAGAACCCAGGCCACCTGTTGGTGGAAAGCTACAAATTGTCTCCCGTCTTGCACGTTCAAGACTCTCCCATCTCCCATTGAAAGAGGGTGAGAAAGGGGGTCCAAGACTTTATCCAAAAGTTGCAAGACATGCGTCTGATGCAACATAGATCCTCTTTGGTGATGGCGAGGGTAAATCTTCCTGTGGAAAGTGTTTCTTTACCGTCTGAAAGACCCCATTTGATGGATCTTTTATTGAATGAAGTCGCTGTGACTTCACGTATTCCTACTCCATCCCTGATCACTCGTTGTGACAAGAGTATTCAGACAGATCCCCTTGGAAAGAGACCCATGGAACAGTCCAATAAAAGACTCTGTCCAACCATCCAACCCCGAGAGGTTCCAAAAAACCTTATTTTGCTAGTGCATCACAATCATCCTCTCCTTACATTGGGTCATGATAGATTCATCCTTCAACCTGTAAATAAAATTGTTGTCAATAAATAATTGTTCAAACATGTGTTTGTTTTCTTTCATACCAAGGGTGGGTCCTTATAGCAGGTACTCTTATGAGTAGAAAGGAAGTTAGTAGAGCCAATGAAAAGCCACTTCCTGCTTCTCTCTCCTCTAAAAAGCAGGGCTCAGAAGCACTCTGCATCATTTATTCATGAGACATGGAGGACGAAAAAATCATTTCAAGTCTACCTTGCCAAGTACCAAGAGGCCAATCTGGCTGCTTATATCACCTTTATGATGCATTTACGCATCATTTTAAACACCTAGAAACCTTCCAAGGTTATTGCCCTCCAAACTGTTTATGCCGTGGACATTGGGGACCTTTTGCAAAAAGTGTTACCGAATCACAAGCCCCACGATTTACCTTTGTTCGAGTGTTTCATGTATTTTGAACCCTCCGACCTGTACAGCGATTACCTGGAGCAGCAGGCTGCGAAAGGAAAAGGTGCGTTTATCCAAGCCCCGTGGACTGTCCATGCCAAACCCAAATTGTATGGATTGGCCTATAAAGCTTGGAGGCAGCATGATCCTCAACTCTTGACCCCCTGGACTCTATTGGCTCAAGCGGTGTTGGATGGGTGCTATAGGCTGAAATGGCCTAAAAGCGTATTTCAAGTGCCAGACTCGTGTTCCATCTGCCTGAGTCCGATGCACTGGCCAGAAAAGACGCATTGTGGTCATGTATTTCACATGCGTTGCTTACTGCAACACCTGGACGTGAGGAATACCTGTCCCCTGTGCAAGGCCCCTAATCCATTGAGGGCACCCGACCCATAGAGGTAGACCTTATGTTGAGCCCCAGAAAAATGGGAGAATGATTGCTGGAAAGGAGCATAGCTCGGGACTAGTAATCATTCTCCCATTTTTTTGGGCTGCTTTAGATGTCAAGGTTGGGAACTATTCTCTTATACATAACCCACAACTCGTACAGCCTCATGTAATGTTTTGTGGATAATGGACCCACCTGTTGTTTTCACCCCCTGCAAGAAACAAGAAGCATTCTCGTCACACAAACTTACGACTCCCTCAACAAGAAATAAAAAGCATTCCCCAGTAATAAAGAAAAAGCTTTCTCACTCTACATACTTATTACTTTACTAAAGATAACATTAACTTTTTAGACTATAAGCTGCTATTTCCGTTACACACTTGCGTTACACTCTTCAAACGGGATTATGACTTGAATGGGGGGATTTTTTTTAGGTATAGAGTGTAGTTTGGAAAGAATATGGGCCATTTTGTAAGGATCCTTTTCATATGTTTTACAAATATCCCTCCCTTTTCACAAGTTCCCTCCAACGGTGAATCAATGTCCCTCCACATCTCCCTCCAAACGGTTGGAAGGAACATTTTGGAAGAAAAGGATCGAATGAAAGCAAATGTACATTCCCAGGGCCAAGGATGACCTAGAGACGCACTACCTAGGTCATCGGACAGACCCAATCAAATTTCTAAGAGGTTAAGCGAAAAATCCCAATAGCCCCATAAAAAACTTTGAGGAAGTTCAAAATGTAAAAAATCTTTCAAAGGCAAGTAAAGTTTGAAATGTAAAAAACTTTTAGACGCAAGTAAAAAAAAATTTTTTTTAGAACTAGTTTATGAGCAACTACTCACAGCTCATTTCACGATTCTTTCAAAAATGAATTCTCCAGACTATGATGATTTGGTTGACCTGTTCAATTTGTCAACACCAGTTTCCCCTTTACCATCCACTCCAGTGGCTTCTCCATCCCATGAGCCCTCTCAGGATGGACCCATGGAACCATCTATGGTGAGAGATTTCCCTCCACCTTTCAAGAATTCACCTGTCAAGAAGGTGGATTCCATCATTCAACGACGTTCTCCCAGACGGAAAGACCCTTTGCCACGAGATCCCCGGCTATATCGGAGACCTCATTTCAAACCTTAACAACGACCCCTTTATGCCCATCGTTTCGCCCAGGAACATGCCCAAGTCTTTTTCCACACTCAAGATTTGGCCGTGTTGTGTCTCCGAGACCATGGTTTCACGCTCACCAATGGTGTCGTCTTGTATGCCTTGATTCGTGGGTGCCCGCATCAACTGTTTAAATGTTCACATTATCTCAATGTCGGTACCATTTGTGTCACCGACTCACTTTCCAAGCAAGAATTTAAAGAAATTCAAGCGAGTTGGAGCTCCTCGAGTCCTTTCAAACGGATCCCGGTCATGCTCTTGAATTCGAATCAACTAAAGTTCGGAGAATGTCCCTTTTGCAACCAGACGCAATGTCATCGTTAGATTGCCGTGCAAGGCATGTGGGCCATTCTCCACCAACCCATCAACCCCATTTTTCACTCGTAGCTCCCCTACATCCTGTCTGAAACGTATAAAAGAAGGACTCGTTTCGACACTTCTCATCCACCAGCAGCATGGACTCTATCTATGACTTCCCCGAGTACCTTTCCTCCACTGTGGTGCCCGTGACGTTGCCCGAGAAACCCGATACGTTGGAATATGCAGCTCGGAAGGGCCAAGTCAGAGCGAGCATCCTCTACCAAGATCCCACGAAAAACGTGAGTTTTTCCAGTTTTGTAAAGACCATTGACATAAAAAAAGACTCTGGTCGACAATTTCAAGCATGACGTGATGGAGGCCAAACATGTCAACGAATTTAGACCCAACGATGTCATGCGGGAAAAAGTGTCCAAAGGCCTCTTGAAAAATCCAGATCGACCGCTCAAAAATATCGACAAGACGATGGTCTATATCTATGGAAACATGTTTTTGTCAAAAAAAGACTTTACCTTTGACTTGTGAACGGTCCAACCCGGAGAGATTCATTCCATTCAAACGACGCAGGTACCCATGCTCATGTACGAATTGCCCACCTCCAGTCTCAAGTGCCGAGCCCAACCCAATGTGGTGAGGAGGAGTTTTGAGCCATATGACCAAATGCTCTACCATAATACCATCTTGGAGCCCCCCAGAGCGTATCCGATCCCGGCTGGAACCCCCTACCTTGTGTTGACGGTTTAAAAACAGACTTTGGTCTGGGCATTATCCCCAAATCCCTTCTCCCCCAGCTCCTTCAGAAGGGATTCCACTTGGGAGATTTCCGGAACATTAAAAAGTTTCATCAAACACCCTACAAGCTGCCTCCTCCTACCCGAGCTCATGTACCGGCCGAGAAGCGACCTTTGAAGGAAACGTCCCTGACCTTCTCCAAGATACCATCCAAAGTACGCATCACCCCCGTCATGAGACGCCCTCAACCAGAGCCACCTGTCCCAGAACCTGTGCAGATTCCAGACCTTGGAGCCAACCCTTACGGATACTGCTTCACTCAACCAGCTCCTGTCATCCGTCTATGGAGAATACTTGGAAGCACAAGAACCCCAGGTGCTTCACATGGTACCCTCTTTTTTTGATGAAAACAATGATCTCACCTCGTTCCTGGATGCTTTTGACAGAGGTTTGGTTATGGAGCCTCTGGACTTGAGAATGCCCAGACTGAGCTCTTGTGTAAAACAATCTATTGGATTTGAAGCTATTAAACCCATGGGTCTGTCCTGTAGCTTATTGTATAAATTTTTTGGTGTCAATAAAATAATGATCTGAAAACAAGTCTAATTTTTTGTGTCCATACCAGAATGGTTCCGATACAAAATTTATTGGACCAGTGTCGACATCGCACTACTATCGTTTTTAAAAATCTGGGTCTCTGACCGAATCAAGTCACGTATTACGAGGAAGAATATCCTTACACCATCCTTTTTGAGCCCAATTTTGGTGTACAAGTTCCTCGGTCGTTTGGAAAAACAGTTATAGTGTTTATGAGTCATTTGAATTTGACGTGGGGCAATGGGGTCGAGTTGAGATTTTTTCAACTGGGTCGTCCACCGTCTCACCCAGTTTGGGAGGCACATCAACCTCAGAATTTAGATGCCTATACGTTGGATCCCACGCACTGCAAGCGATTGGCAGACGTGTACGTGAGTTTATTAATGTGGTGGATGATTAGAATATGCATCGAGACGAGAACCTACCTTGGCGTGTGGAGTGTCCTCAACCTTGGAAACGGACTTTGGAAAAACACGTGGAGCGCTCGCATCAAAAGGCCTTGGCCCATGTGATGCCAGCTGACGTTACGCTGCTAGAGCATATATAAGGGAAGCAGCCAGCCGCTAGAATCATTCTCTCTCATAGTAAGCAACATGTCAAATCAACCAGCCTAATTTGCTCATGCCAACGTCTTTCAATACGATGGCAAGCCAGTGCCCATCGAATTGTTCATTGCCACGATTCCCAGGGATGGCAGTGATAAACAAGTCATCTGCCTCACCGTGAATCATGACGGGCTGACCACCATGACCAAAGATATTCGATCCAACACTTACGAAAACGCCCGTTTTCGTCTGGTACACCCATTACCAAAGAGTGTGCCTGTGGAATACCTGCTCTTTTGCGTGAGGGGCAAGTATAGCCAATTGTCCCAAGAAAAGAGAGGTCTCATGGTGGTCAAATGAATGGAACAGCAAAAAATATTTCAAGAGTTGGGACTCTTCACCATGTCCTTAGAGAAGCTGCCCAAATTTAACTTTCTTTACGATGCGCCACATTTCCCAACCCTATGCATGATGACCTGCACGAGGAAGGGGAAGTTTCTCATTGCACCATGCTCAAGTCTTTCCAATTAACAAAATACCTGCAGCAGTTTAACAAGCTAAAGGCAAAAAGGAGTGACAAAGTTTCAGTTTTGACAGAGTAAACGAAAAATTGGACCGAAAAAAGGGGGACTGTGTCGACACAAGAGTCGACTTGGTCCCCTTTTTTTCGGGTTAATTAATGTGTCGACGTTGGAGTACATCATTTTTAAAACTTACGCTGAAAAGATACCATAGGATGAGATTAGTTTCAAAGTTGGATAGTATCAACAAATAGGAATCGTTTCATGTGACCCCAATAGAATGTAAAAGGCCAGCAGCCAGAAATCAGAATGCTTCTGAATACAGTCAAGTTCAGAAAATGGTTTTTTGTTAAGACTGTCAGGTTTGGGTTTGCATTTGATATTCCAACTCGGGCAATCTTAACGGGAAAAAAAATTTTCATGCCAACACGTAAATGCTACAGTCGGTCGATAAAATAGTTGAGCACCATAACCTCCACCTCTAGTCATTCATAATGCCTCCTTCTAACCAATCAAAAGCCACTTCCTGTTTCTCTCTCTTCTAAAAAGCAGGGCTCAGAAGCCCTCTGCATCACACGAGACAATGGAGGCCGACAAAGCGTTTCAAGTCTACCTTGCCAAGTACCAAGAGGCCCATCTGACCGATTACATCACGTTTATGATGCATTTTCACGCCCTTTTACAGACTTTGACACCTTCCGAAGTGATTGCTCTCTACACCGTGGACCTTGGGGACCATCTACACAAAGTGTTTCAGAATCACGAGCCCCACGACCTGCCCACGTTCGAGAGCCTCACGTATGCTGAACCCTCGGAACTGTACAGCGATTAACTAGAGCAGCAGGCTACAGAAGGAAAGAGGGCCTTTATTCAAGCCCTGTGGACGGTCCTGGCCATACCCAAGTTATATCGATTGGCGTATAAGGCTTGGAGGCGACAAGGTCCTCAGCAGTTGACCCCCTGGATTTTATTGGCTCAAGCCGTGTTGGATGGGTGCTACGCGTTGAAATGGCCTGAAAGCGTCTTCCAAGTGCCCGACACGTGTTCAATCTACCTGAGTCCGATGCATTGGCCAGAAAAGACACACTGTGGCCATGTATTTCACATGGGTTGCTTACTCCAACCCCTGGAGGTGAGGAATACCTGTCCCCTCTGCAGGACACCCAACCCAATACGAGCACAGTAGAGGTGGACAGGTTTCCCCAGAAAAATGGGAGAATGACTGCTGAAAAGGAGCATAGCTCGGGAACAGTAATCTTTCTCCCATTTTTTTGCGCTACTCTCAATGTCAAGGTTGGAAACGACAAGAAAAAACACTTTCTTATCCACAAATTTTTTAGACTGGGTTTGAAAAGGGTCATTTTACAAGTCCTCCCCGGAACATTTTGTAAGATCCACAAAAAAGAATGTGAGGGTTTGAAATGAGGCAAATAAAATTTGAAATATCTTTGAGGCGATTGAAATATCTTTCAGAAGCAAATAAAGTTTAAAATCAATCTCTCTAAAAAAAAATTTTTTAGAGAGAGATGGAGTTTAAGAGCAAACTACTCGCAGCTCATCTTTTCAAAATGACAGACACGGATGATTTGTTTAACCTGTTGTCAACACCTGGTTCACCTTTGCCATCTATTCCAATGGCTTCTTCTTCTCATGAGCCTTCTCAAGATGAGGTGAGACATGCTGTCATTCCACAAGACTCTCGACGACGTCGTTTTAAACCTTATCGACTACCCCCTTATGCCTATCGATTTCCCCAGAACCATGCCCAAATCTTTTTCCATACTCATGGTCTGGCCGTGTTGTGTCTCCGAGACCGTGGTTTCACGCTCACCAATGGTGACGTCTCGTATGCCTTGGACCGGTTAGGTGCGAATGAATTGTTCAACTGTTTACATTATCTCAAAGTCGATACCCTTTGTGTGACCGACTCACGTTCCAAGCAAGAATTTAAAGACATTCAAGCGAGTTGGAGCTCTTTCAGTCCTTTCAAACGAACCCCCGTCATGCTCTTGAAATCTCATCCACGGGGAGAATGCCCCTTTTGCCACCAGACGTAATGTCATCGTTGGATTGCCATGCAAGGCATGTGTGCCATTCTCCACCAACCTCTCAAGCCCATTTTTCCCTCGCATCCTGTCTGAAACGTATAAAAGGAGGACTCGTGTCGACGCTTCTCCTGAGTTGCAGCATGGATGCCTTCCAGAGCACCATTCCTCCATCGTGGTGCCCGTGACATTGCCCGAGAAACCTGATGTGTTGTAATATGCGCTCGGCAGGGCCAAGTTTGAGTGGACATCCTCTACCAAGAGCCCCACGCGAAACGAGTTTTACATTATTTTGTAAAGACCATTGGCATAAAAAAAGACGTTTATGGACAATTTCAAGCGTGATGTGATGGAGGCCAAGCATGTCAACGAATTTAGAACCAACGATATCATGTGGGGAAAAGTTTCCAAAGCCTCTTGAAAAATCCAGATCGTTTGCTCAAAAATACCGACAAGAGGATAGTGTACATCTATGGCAACATTTTTTTTGTCAAAAAAGATTTTAGATTTGGTTTGCGAACGGTGCACCCCGGAGAGGTGCATTTCATTCAAACGACGCTGGTGCCCACGCTGCTGTACGAATTGCCCCCCTCCAGTCTCAAGTGCCGAGCCCAACCCAATGTGCCGAGGAGGAGTTTTGAGCCCTATGACCAAATGCTCTACCATCAAATCATCTTGGAGCCCCACACAGCGTATCCGATCCCAGCTGGAACCCACTACTTGATGTTGACGGTTCAAAAAACAGCCTTTGGTCTGGACATTATCCCCGAATCCCTTCTCCCTCAGCTCTTTCAGAAGGGATTCCACTTGGCGGATTTCCGAAAAATGAAAACGTTTGATCAAATCCCCTACAAGCTGCCTCCTCCTACCCCGGCTCATGGATTGAAGCGGCCTATGAAGGGGACGCGCCCACCCAAAAACGAGGGCGCATCATGAGACCTGTGCATATTCAAGAGCCTATACAGATTCCAGAGCCTGTGCGGATTCCAGAACCTATACAGATTCCAGTCCCTGTGCAGATTCCAGTCCCTGTGCAGATTCCAGTCCCTGTGCAGATTCCAGTCCCTGTGCAGATTCCAGAACCTGTGCAGATTCCAGACCCTGTGCAGATTCCAGAGCCTGAGCTACTTTATCCACAGCCTTTGCAGATTCCAGACCTTGAGCTACTCTATCCAGAACCTGTGCAAATTCCAGAGCCTATGCAGATTCTGGAGCCTGAGCTAATCTTTTCAGAGCCTATGCAGATTCCAGAGCCAGATACTGCTTTGCTCGACCAGCTCCTATCGTCCGTCTATGGACAAGAACCCCAAGTGCTCCACCTGGTCCCCTCTCTCTTTGATGAAAACAATGAGCTCTTCGCCTTCCTGGATGCTTTTGAAAGAGATTTGGCGATGGAGCCCCTGGACTTGTCCATGCCCAAACTCCCCTCTTGTGTCAAACACTCTTTTGGATTTAAAGCGATTCTACCCATGAATCTGTCTTGTAGATGATAAAAAAAATTATTTTTTAAAAAACAAGTCTCATTCTTTGCGTCAGAATGGTACAACATGTATTGGACAAGTGTCGACATCGCGCGACGATCGTGTTTGGAAATATGGGTCGCTGGCCAGATCGAGTCACGTATTACGAGCCAGACTATCCTTACACCATCATTTTTGAGCCCAATTTTTGTGTGCACTTTCCTCGGTCGCTTGGAAAAACCGTGGTTGTGTTTACAAGTCATTTGGATTTGACGTGGGATCCAGGAGTAGATTTAAAATTCTTTCAACTGGGTCGTCCCCCGTCTCGCCGAGTTTGGGAAGCCCATCAACCTCAAAATGTAGAGGCATATACGTTGAATCTCACGGACTGCACGCGCCTAGCGGATGTGTACGTGAGTCTATTAACGAGGTTGGACGGTTGGGAAATGCATCGAGAAGAAAACTCCCTTGGCGCCTGGTGTGTCCTCAACCCTGGAAACGGGCTTTCTTTGGAACAACACGTGAAACGCTCGTATCAAAAGGCCTTGGCCCATGGGATGCTAGTTAACGTCACGCTCCTCGTGCATATATAAGGCCAGTAGAAATCATTCTCTCTCAGAAAAAAGCAACATGTCCGTCTATTTTGCTCACACCAGCGTCTTTCACCACCAGGGCAAGCCAGTGCCCATCGAGTTGTATATTGCCACCATTCCCAGGGATGGCAGTGATCCTGAAGTGCTCTGCATCACCGTCAATCATGACAGACTAACCTCCACGCCCAAAGACATGCGATCCAATGCCTACAAAAACGCTCGTCTTTGTCTGATACTTTCCTTGCGTCCAAGAGTGTGCCTGTGTAATACCTGCCCTATTGCGTGAGGGGCATGTTTGACCAGCTATCCCAAGGAAACAGAGGCCTCATAGTAGTCAAAAGCCCGAAGCAGCAAAAATTTTTTAAAGAGTTGGGACTCGTCACCGTGTCCTTGGAGAAGCTGCCCAAATACAACACCATTTGAGATGGCACCTTTCCCAACCCCATGCATGAGGATGAGCACGAGGATGTATCCCATTGCAACATGCTGAAATCTTTTCAATTTGCAAAATACCTGCAGCAGTTTATTAAGCTGCATTCGGAATGGAATGACAAAGTTTCAGCTTTGATAGAGTGTAAAAAATGCCCATTGGCCGGAAAAAAGGGGGACCGAGTCGAGTCGACTCGTTCCCCCTTTTTTGGGGTTATTGAAGGTGCCAAGGTTGGAGAGCATCTCTTTAAAAAATGTGTACTTTTACCAACCGCTTGCATGTTTTTTTCCATGTCAATGTTGAATTGCCAATAGAAATCTCATGATATGGATTGCCAGCCATTAGGAATCGATTCACGTGACACACCAGAATATAATAGGCGAGTCATCTGCCGCCCTTCTCTCAAATGCAAAATGTCTCATCTAGTCTTTTTTGCTCATGCCAATGTGTTTCACCGTGGGGGTAAGCCTGTCCCTATCGAATTGTCCATTGCTAACATTTCGGAGGATCCAAAAGTGATTTGCATCACCGTGGATCACTCCAAGCGGATCACCACCTCGAAAGACTGCCAGGCCATTCGTTTCATCAACGAACGTCTCAATCTGAAAAGCCACCTGCCTGGATCCGTGCCCTTAGAATACCTGCCCTTTTTCGGCAGGGGTAAATTTTGCCACCTGGCGCAAGGAAATCGAGGCCTCATCGTGGTCAAGTGAACCAACCAGCGCTAAATCTTTGAACAATTGGGACTCTTTACCATAAACCTGGAGACTCTGCCAAAGTTCCAGGACCTACATGACCATACTCTGCCAGATCACCTGCACGATGAGGTGCACGAGTATTATGATATATCTGAGTACACCATGGTAAAGTCTTAGCGTTTTGCTCGTTATCTGCAACATTTCAATAAGCTGCAGGGTTGAAAGTAGGTAAGAAACAAATGGCTGATTTAATAGATTTTTAAAAATTGAACTTTGAACTGTGGACTGAACTGTAAAAATTGAACTGAAAAAAGAGGGACCGAGTGGACACAAGAGTCGACTCGGTCCCCCTTTTTTCGGGTTAATGAATGTGCCAACAAGTTGGAGGCATCTCTTTTAAAACTTGTACTAAAAAGATGCCACATGAAAAAAATAGTTTCAAGCATGGAGAGTATCAACCAGTAGGAATCGTTTCACGTGACCTCATTAGAATATAAAATCCTAGCAGCTAGATATTAGATTGTTTCTGAATGCAATCCAGTTCAGAAATTTTTTTTTTTTTTTGTTAAAACTGTCAGGTTTGGGTTTGTATTGGATATTCCAAATCTGGCAGTTTTGACAGAAAATTTTTTTCACGACAACAGGTAAATGCTAAATGTTTTTCGCGCTCAGGATTTGGCGTGATGTTCCCAGATTCTGGCAGCGTTAAATGTTTGTAGCCAAAATCCGAAAATTGGGGGTGGTCCCCTTTTTTCGGGTTAAATCATGTACCAAGATTGGAATGCATCTTTTTAAAAATTTAACATAAAAATTGGGCTCTCCTTATGGTTGCAAGTTGAGATCTACTTGTTTCCTTGACACGCCAAGATTGGAAGGTTGGCTCGTCCTCTTCCAAGACGCACACCGATATTGGAACAATCCTCTGTCTTTTCTCGACGTTGAAATGCCTACATTTCATGGGTTTCAAGACACATCAAGCTTGAAACGTCCCCTTGACATGTCTCCATTTCATTTGCCCCCCGGCATTCGTGGGATTTTCTCGCGATAATCAAAAATATTTTTCGGACGAAAAATTTTGGATTATGAAGTAAAGTTCAAGACACTTTGAGGGGATACTTGGATTTGAGCATAAAACACAACATGAGGGTAAAAAGAAGATGAAAAGGGAACAAAATTCATACAAAAAGAGCCAGTTGGATTTCGTTTTTAAACACGATGGTGGGGGTAGGTGAAAAATAGCCGTGGGTTGAAGACTCTCAACTCGGGGTAGGGGGACAGGATTTGTTCAAAAAGATTCGTATCATGTTGGACCTTAAAGACAACGTGGGGGTAGGTGAAAAGGTTATCCTCCAAAAAAGAGCCATGGGATCTGAAACATAACGCGAATGAAGGTGGAAATAGGATTCTACAAAAAGAATCGTGGGATGGAGACTCTCAATGGGGATTCTACAAAAGACTGTCGTCGGATCTTAAACAGGGGACAAGGTTCTTACAAAAAGAGCCGAGAATCCTTTCAAAAAGGTCGTTTTCCATTTTCAATCATTTTTTGAAAGGGTCACGGTGCTCAACTATTTTATCGACCGACTGTAAATGTTTTTTGTTAAGACTGCCAGGATTTGGAGTGATGTTTAATCTCAAATTCTGGCATCGGTAAACGTTTTTAGCCCAAATCTTTAAACCCAAACATTGGGGGATCGAGTCCCATGTCGACTCGGTCCCCCTTTTTTGGGTCAATTAATACACCAAGATTAGAATGCACACACATTAGACTTACCTGTTCATCCTTGTAGTTAACCAAGATCGTTGGCTTGTTTGAAGTTCTTTTTCACACCCAAATTGGAAAGAGTTGGCTTGTTCCCTCACCAAGATGAATCCATTTAACTCCAAGAATTTCATTTGACATGCCTCCATTTCATTTATTGATACCCCCCCCCCTCTTGTTTCAATCATCCGTGAGGTGAACCATTTCTCTCGCGCCCATGGAAAAAATATTTTTCGGGAGAAACTGAAGTTTGTGTTGTGCATAGATGACTGTTCTCAGAACAACTTTCAGACAAACTTGGATTTAGGTATCCCCCCCCCTGCCTTCACATGGATAAAAGGGGGGGGGCGCAACTTTATAGAAAAGGGAGGAGTAAAAAAGTGGACAGAAATAGGACAACAGAAAGGGAACAATTGGGTACAGAAGCTTGTAAAATCCAACTAAAAGTACGGGGGTACGGTTCAGGGCTAAAGGATTCGTTTAAAAAAAGGGTCGTTTTTCATTTTCAGTCATTTTTTGAACGAGTCAGGATGCTCAATTATTTGTTCGACCGACTGTATCTGCAAACAATTATCGAGAAGCTGTAGTAGCATAGGGGTCAAGGTCACGGGCACGTGGCCTGCGTGTCATGATTTGGAGCCAAGTGCCGTTGAAGACCCACCGTGTAGAGCTGCAGATGCACGTTAAATCTATTGGGACGTAAACATCCTCACGTTGATGTGATGTAGAAGTTAGGAGAGTGGTTCTATCTCAGATTTCATCCCCTTCACTTGACCATTGTTCAAATTTACGAGGTCCGTCACCAAAAGCCCTTGTGTATCTGAACAAGGGAGGATGTTAATGGACAAGTTCTACCGTAAAGCTTACTATGAGGATGCTACAGTCATTAGTACCCTTTTCTTTTTCCGGTTAATGCAAAATCGCCATTGCTTTGAGCTAAAAAATAACAAGGTATTTTAGAAAATATACTGAAATAAATATTATAAAATCCTGAATCTGAAATTTACAGATCATCTTCTATCCATATAGTGCAAAAAAAGTTTCAAAAACTTGCATTAAAAGTTTGAAAAACTCAGTTGAATTTCGATGCTTTCCCTTAGCTTAACATTACACCCCCCGAAAGTAAATGCGAGTTCCACTTAATGTTGTTATTTATAAAGAAGAATGATAGGGACAGATAAAAGGAACAAATCAGGCTGGATGTGTAATGCTCAATTTCGTTGGAGGCACCTATTCCTATAATCTACAAACAATTATGGGTTACTTTAATATTTTTGGCCTCTTTTTGAAAATCGCCAAGTTCATCGTTGGCTTAATTGAACCTACTAAAATCATTCCTGCTATAGCGCTCGTGATGTTGTATAAATTTCTTGTTAAGTTTTCCATCATTTTAACATATTTGCTGATTTATGTAATTTCTAACTTATGTGAACAACTAGAAACTTTGATGCATAATTTTGAATTATTATTATTTTACTCTTTTTATATTGTATTTTTTTTATTTTGTGCTTTGATTTGATATAATTAACATTTTCCGTTCATCGACCTTCTAGCTTCTGCCGTGTGAAAGCTCGATTCTCCGATCACGTGAATGTAAAAATTTTATGCTTTGATTATTTATAATGTTTTAATAATCCGTTTTAAAATTTCCAGGTATTTACATTGTAGTAGATTCATTATTTTTTTAGTTCCTGCTGTGTGATTGCCCACTTGGCCGATCTCGTGAGTGTAAAACTTTTTCTTGTCGTTAAATCGAAAGTTCTATTGATTGTTATGAAAAATTAGCGTAAGTATATGAGGTAAATTGTTTGGCTAAATTTTTAAATGATTGTGAGAATAATAATAGAAAATACAAATTTTCTGGAGGTGTTCTTGTAAAAGAAGGGTAACCTGCTAGGATCCAACCAAAGGTAATAACACTATTCTTAATATATAAGAAAATACATTTATTTAATTAAAGTAAGAAAAAAATTATTATTGGAATGTATTATCTATCGTAAAAAATTTTATACGAATCACATGTAAAGATCTACACAATATGTTTAGATTTAACTTTCCCTTAACCTTTTCCATATTATGAGTGAAATTGTAGATTTAGATATTTAACACATTTGCTAACATGTGAAGCTTCCTAGACACATAAAAGAAAAACTAGTTGTAGAAATATCAAAGATTCTATATTCCAATTATGAGTGGAATATCTTGGTAGAATCACTCTTTATAAAGACTATTAAGGGATCAGTGTAATATATTTTTCAAAGCATAATCAAGCATTTCAACTGGTTTATAAAACTTGTATAGAGTTCATTAAAGCTAATCTTGAAATGGGTATTGAAAAATCATCAGTATTAGAATATGTATTCGGTTAATAGAAGTTTAATTGTACTTGACTAATAAGGAATGCTTTACTCTGTTGCTCATGTTATTACTAATAAATTAAATACAGGAAATATGTATTGTTTCAACATTCTGAGAGAAAGGGTGCCCAGTTAAAAATTAATTGCATTATGGCCAATGATGACCAAACAGTTTCACATGCTTTTAAAACATATTTCGGAATTGTGTTTGGCTTTGCAATTGGCACCTTCAATGCACTTGGAAGAAATGATTAAATGATCTTGTTTTCCAATTTTGAAATGCGAAGGGAAATTTCTCTAGTAGCTCATTTGGAAGGAATAAGTTCAATCAGATGTAAACAAATAATGGAAAATTTTAAAATTGCATCGACTGATAAAAAGCCTGCTTTCAATAAATATTTTGATGATAATTATTGTAATTCAGCCTACTAATAGTATAAGTCACATCATCTACTTCTGCATGCCAATACTGATAAAAATATATATTGTTAATCTATTCACAATACATGAATGTCCAATTATTTTAAAATGAAAATTTAACTGTCAAGCAGATAGTTTGTTGAAAATACAGCATGACACATATTTAGCACATTATAGAATTTTAAATGGTACTCTCCCCAGTTTATATCCTCACAACCTATTTCCATTTCAAAATGAATTGAAGACTCCTGACAGATATTTATGACCAGGCAACAAATTCTTGGTTTTTAAAATCGCAGACTAATGGAGATGTATTTTATGTTGTTAAAAAGATTATGGTAGCATTTCAGAAAGAGGTTATGTGTGTGTGTGATCAATGCCATTACAGGTGTGTAAAATTATCATGTTCGGCTTGGTATACATGTGAATGCTCAGATAATCATGCACCATGTAAACATATTAAGTTCATTCTTAAATTGTTTGAGAGATTCCATGTTGTTGAAAATGTTGAATATACTTCTTTCCATATCTCAGATAGAAAGTGTGGTGTGGGGTCTTCCGCCAAAGAAATATGTAATGACATAAGAAAAACCAGGAGACTGAACTTCTACTTGTAGTATTAAATTGTTTATTGCAAGGTAAAATAGTTCCGGAACAATTGTCTCAACATGCAATTCGGTAAAAGAAAGGTAAAAAGTAATTACTAAAGAATTATTTACCTGATCCTCATGTACCTACCTCCCAATCAGCATTTAAACTAGCAGTAATTATTTAAGCCAACTATTGGGATATAAAAATAAAAAGGAAAACTCTGGAATGTTCTTTTTTTAGTTGTCAAGAAAGAAAACATTCAAGCTCAGTCTAGTCAGCATTACTCAATTCAAAAACTATTTGCAAAAAAAACTTAACTGTATCTTTAACACCTGATATATGCTTGTAGTGGAGTTGTTTTATGTTTTCCAAGACATTTAGCTATGTTTTTATGGGGTAAAGTTGTTGTATATTTTTATATCAGATGAGGAGGTAAGTAATTATCAAAAATAACCAAATTTTTGTCACAAATGGCTTTATGACAGTATATTAGAAGCATATAATTTAAAAATCATGCAGGATAGAGATTCCATTGCAGTTGAATGTTACCACACAAATTTTGGAAAGTGATGGGAATATGGTAATTTTTTATATCATTCATTCTTTATAAAATTTTAGGCAAAAAAATTGATTTATACTTTTGGAACATACGAATTTAGAAAATACATGTATATTTTTTGCAGGTAAGTGTTTAATATAAAATATAT
>BMAO01008328.1:0-36472 GCA_019973975.1 Trichonephila clavata | reverse complement strand
GAAAGGAACTAGGTGGTTAATTTTCGCGAAACCCATTTGTAGCGGTTCTGTACTCAATGAAAGGAATCTGCTTATATATATACCAAATTTAAAGACTGTACTTCCAGTAGTTTAAAAATGGAAGTAATTATCTAAACACCCGCAACGCCACTTGGGGGCCAATTTCCACGAAACCTATTTTGTAGCGTATCTCTACCCTATGAGAGGAATCTGCTTACCAAATTTCAAGACTGTACGTCTAATAGTTTAAAAATTGGAATATTATTTATATCTCCCCTTAACCCCCACCCCCGCAATATCCCTTGGGGTCAATTTTCCCCAAAACCCATTTTGTAGCGATATTTACTCCATGAAAGAAACATGCCTACCAATTTTCAAGCAGGTAGGTCAAGTAGTTTGAAAAAGAAAAATTTATCTATTACGCCCCTTAATCCCGCAACGCCACTTGGGGGGCTATTTTCCAAAATCCATCTTGTAGCTGATCTCTACTCTATGAAAGGAATCTATTTATCAAATATAAAGGACTGTGCGTCTAATAGTTTAAAAATGAAATAATTATCTATAAGGCCCCCGCAACGCCCTTTGGGGATCGATTCACCAAACTCATATTGTAGTGGATCTCTACTCTATGAAAGGAATCTGCTTACCCAATTTCAAGATTGTACGTCAAGTAGTTTAAAAATGAAACAGTTATTTATAACGCCCCGTGCGGTCCGAATTTCGTAAAATCCGTTCTTAGCAGATCTCTACTCTATGAAAGGAACATGTCTACCAAATTTCAAGTCTGTAAGTTGAATAGTTCCGGAGATATCGAGATTATCAGTCAGTCAGTGAGTGAGTCGCTTTTCTCCTTATATATATATAGATATACTAGCCGCTACCTCCCGCTTTGCTGGTATTTCATGATGTTTTATAAATATATCTGTTTATATATATATATAAAATATTTATATCTATAAGTCCTAGCATTAAGAATTCTATTGTATTGAATAGAATATTTGAAATGGACATTATTGTGACTTAATTAATAAATTGCATATTTTCGTTCTTAGTTTCTTGTGAACGATTTTTCACGTATTAGATATGTATGTTTAATTTAACAGCATTTTTTACTTCGTTATGTAAAAACAGTAACTCCCAAAATTCAAGCACACTTAATTATGTAATGAAAGACTATATATTCACGACATTATAGTAAAAAAAATAAATAAATAAATAAATACACACTTAAGAATTTTTATTTTGATCTTTCCTCATTAGACATATAAATTAAAAATACACGTTTAATTGAAAAAATAATACACTTAGAGGGGAATTATTTTGATATATATAATACTAGCCGTTACCCCGCCCGCTTCTGGATATTTCATGATATTTTATAAATATATCTGTTTATGTATATAAATATTGATATCTAAGTCCTAGTATTAAGAATTCTATTTATTGAAAAATATACTTATACCTGTAACTCTCGCCTCTTGATAAAAAAAAAAGACAGAACTAATTTGTATTATCTAATATTCTCAAAATTGAGTATAGAATGATGTTTACACTTTCGTAACCCTATAACAAAGTGGATTTCCGCAAACCAAATTTAGGTGGATCTCTACTCCATAAAATAAACATGGAAGCCAAATTTCAAATCTAAATCTAATAGGGTAAAATTTTTACTATGAATACCCCCCCCCCCTCATAATTCCGTTGAGAGTCGTTCTCTCAAAAACCGTTCTTAGCGGATTTCAATTCAACAAAAGAAAAATGTAAACCAAATTCCATTATTATAGTTCTTGTAGTTCGAAAAAGAAATTTTTGTCAACACGCCCCAGTAACCCCTTGCTCCCCCAGAAGTTGATTCCGTCAAATGCATTCTTAGTGGATCCCATATTCAACAAAAGGAACATGTTAACAAATTTCAAGTACACAGGTCTAACAATTCTAAAACAGGATTATTTTTCTATAACCCCTTCACCCTGCAACCCTCCTTAGGTGTCAATTTTTGTTTTACTCTGTTGAGGAACTCTATTCCATGAAAGGAACATGCCTACCAATTTTCAAGCAGGTAGATCGAATAGTTTAAAAACGGAAATATTTATCTACTACGCCCTTAATCCCCGAAATGAAACTTGGGGTTAATTATTCGCGAGACCCATTTTATAGGTTCTGTACTCAACGAAAGGAATATGCTTACCAACTTTCAAGACTGTACGTCTAATAGTTTAAAAATGGAGCCCCGCAACGCCACTTGGGGGTCTGTTTCACAAAACCCATTTTGTAGCGGATCTCTACTCTATGAAAGGAATCTGCTATACCAAATTTGAAGACTGAGTCTAATAAACTAAAAATGGAAAAATTATCTATAGCGCCCCTTGAGACCCCGCAACGCCACTTGGGGGGTTGATTTTCACAAAACACATTATATATTGAATCTTTACTCCATAAAAGGATTCTGTTTATCATATTTAAAGACTGTGCTACCAGGAGTTTAAAAATGGAAAATTAATTATCTATAACGCCCCTTAAGCTCCTCAACGCCACTTGGGTCTATTTTCACGAAAGCCATTTGTGGCGTATCTCTACACTATGAGAGAAACCTGCTTTACCAAATTTCAAGACTGTGCGTCTAATAGTTTAAAAATCGGAATAATTATTTATATCTCCCCTATATATATATATATATAGATATAAAAAACGGCTTGGGCCCCAAGACCTGACCTTGCGGGGAGAGCAGCTATTTTCCGTTACGCCACTGTGTGTAATGCAAACATAAGAATTGTCTTTGCGGGAAAAATGTAATTCAAAATGTCATTCAAGCCTACCATGTTGCAACACAAGTAGGTTAGTTTTTATTTATATTATATATAAATTTTGTTTTCCTTAATAAGGAAGACAAATTTTTTTTTTGTTTGGTACAATTTTCATTTTCCTTTCCGTATTTTGAATAATTTTTTTAATGATACTCTCATTATTTTGTCACAATAACATTTTGTATTTTTAGGAATTGTATGTCATATTGATATAATAGCCTTATTATGACCTTTTTCATACTTTGCCTAAATAGCTTTGGTCATTCTGTACAATGCCTAGGCAAAGTATGTTATTTTTGTCATATTTCATACTTTGCCTAAAAGCTTCCGGCATTCTATAGAATGCTGGCATTTCATACTTTGCCGGTAACATATGTTATCCAATCAAACTTCAACATAGAATTGCAAAGGCTTCACGAATAGTTTAACAAATTCCAGGACTTTTCTTAAGTATAGATATATTATTTGTTCAACATTCTATCTGGTGTGGTTCTATTTGAAATATAAAATAAGGACTCAAGTAGATATCTGTATGGTAGTTTTGATATGTTTTTCTATTTCAGTTGGGTAACTAGAAAGTCCTGTTTTCTTAATATGGCTCCTTAGGCTATTGGTAAAAATGAAAAATAGAGGATTCGGAACTCGTATTTCGTAAGGTAACTATTTGTGGCTACTTTAATTTTTTTTAAAAAATGAGCTTTACTTTGCATTCAAAATTATTTTTTAAAATAATAAATTGGATAAACTAAAAATTCTTATTATAAAATATCAAATTTTATTGTAAATAGAGCCCTATTTCTTTGAAATCCGCGAGTACTATATACAATGGCTCCCAAAAGTAATTCTATAAGTTGAATTCATTTTTATAAATTTAAGTAACTGGCATCGAATTATGAAATTTCAAAAAAATATAGTTTCCAATAGTGAAATTTTTATTTTTAGTTTGAAAAAAAAAATGATATGTTCTATAGTTGTAAAATATAATTACAAATAAATTTTATTTGAATCACTATGTTCTTTTTCAAAAAGATATCTGCTCATTTATTTCAGAAATGACATTAATCTCTTTCATTAATCTCAATTTTTTAATAAAATTTTTATTACAAGTTATTTTAGGTCCGAAAAAAGAAAGTATTCTATGCATTATTAAATTCTTTAAATAAATCTATACTGGCAATTTGTCATTCCTTTTATTTTTACAATGACACTTTAATATTTACTGTCGAGATAAAAATTCTAAACACGTTACCAAATACAAGTTAACAAAATTTCTTTATTTACTTTTTAAAAATTTCAATCTCAATTTTTGATTTTCTGCATTCCCATATCTATTGTCGTGGCATAGGTTTGTAAGCAAAAGCTCGCCCAAAAGCATAGACGTATCTCTGCTGAAAAATGTTGAACAGCTCGGTTGATACATGTGCTCTGTAGGCATTCTGTAAAACGTTTAAATACTTGTTAAGGGCTGGAGGAAGTTGAGAGAATGTAGGAGTAATAAGTCCAAGACGATCAACTCTGTAGTTCTTCACGGAGCCAACATAATTCTGAGGTCTCCCTGCAATTTCGATATGTACTAGAGTTTCAGCGACGTGTCCTTGATTTCTTAGAAAGTACACATTGCTGCCATTCCTCAGAACCACTCTGTAGGAAGTTACTACGGGATAGACAGAGAGAGTGCAGTTGATAGTAATTTCTCCTTTGAAGTTTTTCGGTCCCGAGCAATCTCCTTTCCTGCGAACGTGGTCCAAACCAGTGACGTTTCCAAAAGTAAAATCAGCTTCTCCCTGGTTGACATAGATTCCAGAGGGACCAAATGTGGTTTTGAAGTTAGATAATGTTGCTGGATTCAAGCCCAAAGATCGAAGCTCCTGACTGAATGTAGTTTGCAGAACGTTATCAACGTACTGGTTTGCCGATTTTCCAGCAAAAGCAGCCCCTATACAAGCAAATATTAACATAGATGAATAACAAAAATATGATGCATATTACACAGAAAGAACATGTTATTGTTTTTTTAAGTAAAATAACAATATCGACAAATTCACAAACATATTTATAATGGGAAAAAAATGAGTACAGAGACGTAGTTTTATTTTAATCGCAGAAAAAACGTCTACATAAATACTACTGCTTTAACTATTTTTCTCGAAATGTTTTTTAATTTTTTTATAAATTGAAAAATAAACGAATTCATAATTTTTAAATTACAAGAAATTTTTTTGTGTAACTGCTTTCGGTTTGAAAAAATAAAATCTGGAGAATTCTTGTTTTAGAGTTTAAAATCTCATTTGAGATATACATTTAAAAATAACCAGATACCTACTCTATCAAATTGCGCAAAGATAAAATGTTTTAAATCAGAATATTGGAGGGGAAAAAAACAGATTTTTATCTGTTATAATGTGGAATAAATCTAGATATTCACATAAATGGAATAATGTCCCAGGGGCAAAAGACGATAGATCTTCGAGCAATTTTTTCAAAAAGCAGCTTATTTTGGATAAAATTAACATTTACCATGACAATTAGATCCCGAAGCTTTGTCATTTTAAGTCCCAAAACACCTTTAATAGCAATAATAATTTTAGACTTCGGTTTTATTCACTTTATACAGGGGATTAAATTACCTTAATTACTAAATAGCACGTCAAATCAAAAACCTAAGTTCTATAATCTTAAATAAATAAATTAAATTTGTGTAAAAGCCATGTAATCGTAAATTTAACATTTATAAATATTACTTCTATTCGGTCCATATGTTTCCGTTTTAAGTAACTGCGTACTTGCTTAGATGATATATTTGTATGCCATTTTATGTAGTGATGTTTGGTAACAACTCCTCGTGTGTCTTGGAAGTAAAATTACTTATTCGCCATAACGTTTAGAAATAAAAAGTAAAATGTTTATGCTAATTATATAAGATGTAGCAAATAGTCATAATACTAGAATTATATTTTAATACTTTAGTTAAATTGATATTTTAAAATTTAAGGGTAGCATATTCGTATAATTAAATAGAAAACAAAAGCAAATTTTTAAAATCAATGCTTAGGTTTTTGAGTCGATAAAGACTATTTAAAACTAACTTATGCTCAGAATTAGATTGTATTTTCTAAACATTAATGCAGCAAGTAGTTTGGAAACGGTACAAAAAAGTATGCATTTCTGATCTCACATAAAATTTAAAGCTGAGTTTTGACACTGAAACACACAGAATTTCTTCTCATTATCAAAATTTTAGAAACTTTTAATTGAGCTCAAGTGAAATGATAATGTATCGCGGGAGTAAAGATATGACAATGTGCACGGATGCATGAGAACAATAATTTAGAGCTTAATTTCTAATCTAGCGTAAGGCAACATTTCGGATAAGTCTACTGATCTATAAATTGCAAAATTGACTCTTATGATCTATTCTGCTTATGTAGTTACCTTTTTTAAGACTTCACAATAAGAGCAGCAAACACTCTCTTAAGAGTTTCTATGTTTATTACCGGTCGTTTTAATTTTTATTTACTTAAAAGCTGTGATTTTTTGGTTTCCTGTGAGTGAAATTTCTTATCTCTTAGGATATAATTAGATTATAAATATATGAAAATTTCTGTATTGACTATTTATTAACGTCACTCTTCAAAGAAACGCGTTAGTTATTGGGGACGGACAAAAACACCTACACCTCACATTCCAAAGAAATTTCTGGGAGTGCTATTTTGAACTGAAATTATTTTTTTTCGGCAAGGGAAGAACATTATTATTTTTAAGTTAAGGCTTAACTATTTTGAAACTTTTCTTCCATAGTGTTTACGACATTTTTTAAAAAAGCAATGATCAAAGTGTCGTGTGCTTAACAGGTTTGATCAATGGCGTAATTGAGAATATTAGGGCCTCCCAGCAAAATCAGGTTTTGAGCCCCAAGCTGGATCTTACAAAGGGAACGTACTTGGCATCCGTCAGGCTTTGGGCCCGCTAGAATCCTGCCTCCTCCCTGTGATGGAAGGGGGGGGGTGCATTTCACTACTGGGTTTGATAATATGCATATTTTCAATAAGAGGATCAATGAGTAGTGGCGTAACGGAGAATATTAAGGCTCCCCCTCCTGCGAAGTCAGGTTTTCTTACCCTAAGCCCACACAAATATATAATTGGCGTCAATCTGGCTTTGGGCCTTTAAGAACCCTGCCCCCCCCCACGATGCGGGGTGTACATTACGCCACTGTCAACGAGCAGTATTTCAATGGCTAAATATCTTATACGTGAAGTAACAAGATTTGGTACACAAGGGCTCAACAAATATGATAACCTATTTTGTTGCTCGGAATAATTGATGGTTGTGGTATCCAAGTGGTCAAGGTATCAGAGTGGCTGGCGAGTCATGAGTGCGAGCCCAGTACCACTGAAGACCCGCCGTGTAAGGGAACTATCCACGTTAAATCTGTCGAGAGCTCAAACGTCCTCCCGTTGGTGTGGTGTGGAAGAAAGGAGAGGGGTGCCAGCACAGGTGCCGTCCTCGTCACTTGACCATAGTTCAAAATTACGAGGTCCGTCGCCAAAAACCCTCTTGTAGCTGAACAGTGCGACGCTAATATTCACTCACTCACTGCTCGGAATAGTTGATAGTCACCCACTGCTCGGAATAGTCTTAGTGGGGCTCTATTAGTTCATTAGTTATCTCTTAATATTAGTTCTTGATGAAGACTATGCTCTGATTCCAGATATTTGACAAATTTCGATTCGGAAACCATCTCTTTTGTTCAACATCAAAAACTATTCCCTTGAAATAATTGTCTGATGAGCGACATTTCAGCTACTACAAAAGTCAACTTTATTTTTAAAAGCTTCCTAGATTGTTTATAACTTTCGGCTTGCATCGACAAATTTCTAGATTCTATTTTTATTTATCTATTTATTTTATTGATCAATAAATACGTTCGGAGGTTCTGCATCAAATACTGCGATATTTTCAACAATTTTTCACTCTTCATTGAAAGTTACAAAGTCTGGTTAGTTGCATTTATATGATGCATTATATTGTAACCTAGCGAAGGCCTTAATAAGTGTGGATCCATGGGAGTTATCAAATAATTAATTCTAGCACTCCGTTTATTGAAAGGAAGGCCGCGATAAAATTTGTTTGGTAGAGTAACTGATCGCTACCAGTTTGTAGTTTACCGTATGATTGGGACTCGTTCTTCCCTAGGCTATCGTCAGGTGAGGATGATGCACGTTCAACCTGACGAAGCTCTAAATCTTCTGGTTGACGTTCTATGTAAGCTAAAAGAAAGGCATACTGGCTCGGGTCCTCGTCACTTCCCTTTGGTTAAAAATCATGAAACCGTCAACTAGACTTCTACAGAGCGTTAATAAATAATAAACCACTCACCAGAGTCCAGCAAGAGGAAGCAGCGTGCCGATCTTGGCATTTTTAAGATAAAATTCAAAGAGTTTGTACCGAAACTTATTGCAATTTACAGTGCGAATCCATCAGTGCAATCGTAGCACCTCTTTTGCAATACTAACCTTAAAATAATGCTTTTGGGTTTGCGAAGAAACTCCGCAGAAACAATCACATCAATTGAAAAAAGTGGACTTACTCCTGCCACTCGCGTTTATGGAAAGACATGAGCCAATGGGAACTCACCAGACATCTAGTACAAATCCCTTTAAATGTTATATGATCTACCGGTTCTACAAATTTTACTTACCTTCAGTATGGATCATCGAGCATGGCAAACGTGCGAGACCTTGCAAAGAAATCATACTGATGGGTTTTTTTTCACAAAATGAAAATTTGAAATCTCCCAACAGAAATGAATTAAAAAAAACTACTACCAACTGCAAATAAAAGTGTAACCACGTATGCAATACGTGTCTTGCCTAAATTTTTCACTCGGGAGGCTTGGCCTCTAGTGTGCACCTGAGGTAAAGAAAGGAAGTAAAACTACTGCTGGATAAAAGGAAAAAAGACAGAAAATAGAGAAGGTTTGCTAGGTTATTCCAAGGACACATCGCCCATGTTTACGAAAATCACACACAGTGATATCCATTCCAGAAAAAACTGTTCTCTCGCATAATTCGGGGTCATATAAATCCCATACTTACCCAAGAAAGGTAGGCCTATGAAGAAGCATATACATGAATCAGCTAAGAAGTTCCGAACAGATGAAGTAACTGAAATCAATGTAATGTCAACAACAAAAAAAAGTTGTCCTGAACTCAAAAACTTACCAAGGAGGCAAGAAAACAAGAAGATCCCTTGTAGCATATTGGCAGTATGAAGAACTCTGCAGTTAGAAGAAAAAAATTACGATTTAATAATGTTGAATGCATTTTCCACACAGAGAAAACGAGAAATTTCTTTAAGAAAATTTAGTAAAAATCAAAAATAAACCAAGTTTAAATTTAAACACATAAAATTATTTCATTATAACTTTGCTCATTTTATAATACGAAACATCAAAACTGTACTAAATATTAAGTTTTAAAGTTTAAAAATGCCATCAATAATATTTACTAAAAGTGCATAAAAACGAAGCCAATACATATTAACTCTAGTTTCTTTTAATATAACAACTGAAGTATTTATTTCACATTACGAAAAATAATCTTTGCCATAAAGAAAAAGAATTTGAAACATTTAGTTATCAAAAGAATGTGTTAGTACAAACGGAAAAATATTTAGGAAAAAATATTTTTCAAAGTTTTATGAGTACAAAACAAGATAATCAACGGAGTTCAACAGATGAAACATTATGCAATAATATTCAACAGCAGAATTTGGATATCATTAATTCTCTCATTCTATATTTATTTCTTATTATTTACTTCTTGAAATTAAATAATTCGGTTTCGATATTTTGTCTAACGGTTTTTTCCAAAATCTCGCTCAAGATTCCTGATAAAGCATCATACAAAAGTAATAATGGGTATATTTTAAAATAAATACACATTTCGATAATCTAACCAGATAAAAAGTCAGTATATGATTACATTGTAAATAAATGAAATTTTTCTTTGGAGAGATAGATATGACGTGATCTGTATTTAACTGGCAAATGAACAGTTGTTTTCATAAACTAAATCTTTTTATCGGCAAAATGCATAATTTGAGTAAAAGCTTCTTTTAACAGTTTGTGAAAATCTTTATATATATTTAATATAAGTATTAAAATAATCTATAATTAATAATAAATATATGGTTGTTTATCAGGGGCTCATTTTGAAACACGACAGCTACATCATATAGGAAGCACATGCAAAAATGAGCTAAATGTAAAACATCTAGCACAAGTTAAGGTTTTTACATCCTAATTTTCGTATATTCGGGTAATTTTAAGTGTGAAAATGGCTAAACTAAAGCTGAACAAGAGATACAAAAATACGATTATAAATACGACTCAAAATTCTTATGGAACTCGCAAGAATGTTCCACAAGAAACCACAGTAGCATCCATAATATATCCTTTAGTTAAACAATTTTCATATTAACAAGTCTAATTTTTTGTAAAAGTACATTTTTTATCACACCATTCTAAAACAAAACCGTTTCAATTATTTATCAACTGGAATAATATAAAAATGAGATGTTAACACGAAAGTGCTTGAATATTACAAATAATATTTTTACGAATTTGCCACTGAACTTTATAAAACAATTCTCTGTTAAATACTCATTGTGCTCTCTAAGTTAAATATTTAATAACGTAGATAATAATAGAAGAAATGTACCTACCTTCGTCAACCGCTAGTGAGTAAGAATTTCTTTGCTTTCCCACTTTATAAGGGGTCTGAATAGATAAGTTACTAAGATTAGGAAGATTGACAGCTGTTTTTATCGTTCTGTATTGATAACGATTCCAGAAATTTAGAGTAATTCATGTAAAATGTCTTCTTGCGTTGCAATATCTTTCGAAATCATAAAAATAAATAAAAATAGAATTTTTTTAAAACTCAAATGAGAGATAAAAAAAAAAAAAATTTTGTAGCATTTAGCATTCATCACAGCCCAAAGTTTTGTTTCCAATTCACTTGATCCAAGAGATCGTAAAAGGTTTATAAAGGCAGTCCTGTATACTTTTACTTACGTTAGAAAATTTCACTTTAAATTGAAATCTTTAAAACTGTTTTCCCATGGATATTTTGTGTTCGATAAACTCGCGACCTTTTGTACTTAGATAAAGTGTTCTGATTGTAAAGTTTGACAGATTTGCTTATGACAAAGTGCTTAAGATTCAAAATCCTTTATAATTTTTAGTTTGGAGGTTTTATAGCATTGGGAAACGAAATAGGAAATATTTTGTACAGAAAAAAAAGTTCAAATATAGAAATGCTAAAAGCCATTTACTAGCTTTAAAAGAGCAATCTAAGTCAACGTACGATACCAATGTTGGTACATTTTTCTATTCTGAAATCGTTTGAATAATTCATTCTATATATATATATATATAAATTGTTGGAATTCTATGCTATTTCATTGAGGTCTTATTTTTTTATAAAGCGATGGTTTATTGATCAAGTTGCGCAAAAAAAAGGGGGGGGGGGTAAAAGTTATACGATTATGAAGCAATATTTATAACAAATAAACGCATGAACACAGAAGGAAATGGAAGTGTATATATAATACTAGCTGAAATGCCCGTTCTTCGCACGGATTAAGTTTTAAAAACCAAAATTCATCTATTATAGCAATCAAAATATTTTTTTAGGAAGGGTAAAACCCTGTATTAAGTAGTATAACCAAAAATTAAAAATATTTTTTTTCAAATGAATGTTCACATTATAAATAATTTTAAACAAATTGCAATTTGGCCTAAAAATAAATAATTTAACAAAAACAAATATTTCAATGTAAGAGAGAAAATTAGCATGCTAAAGAGTAAATAGATATGAATGAATGCAAATATAAATAAAAATTATTAGAAATGGGATAGCAGTAGTAAGTTTCTGCTATGGGAACTATGGGTGAAATAACTTGCAATAGATAAACCGAAAGAAAAAATGAATGATGATAAAGTGATTCTCACTAAATGCTATCATAAATAAGAAGCATTAGGAAACTTTCAACTGAAAAAAAATTTAAATTAGTATTATATGAGGTATGGGTGCAATGCTATCTAACATCTCTAATACATTTAATATAGAGTATTAAATGTAATTCAGTACTAAAAAAAATTTAATTAGTATGAACTAAAACCAAAAAATCTACCTAAAACAGATATAACAGGTCCCCATTGAAATAGCCCAGAACCAACAACAGTACTAAATGAAACAAATAATAAACCATGTTGCTAAAAAATTAACCATTACAAATGATACAGTTTTCTGGTTTGCAAGATTGTCAGAAGGGGGGGGGGCAAAGTTAAGTCATGATGAAAATCTGTTCAAAGGGTGCATCTCATCATAGTTTCAGCGAATAGCCCCCTTTTTGTTAAAAAAAATTTCTGATTTATTTTCATTTAAAACAAAGATGAGTTCTTATCGGTCATAGGGACCATAAGGCAAAAAACAGTGACACTCAAAAAACATTGTACATTCAGGTTTCTTATAAATAGGAAGCATTATCTTCAATATATTACCAACATGTTAACAGCAATTAATTTGAATTTGGTGTCATTTTCTTTGTTATATTTTAATATTTTTCTACAATGAAGAAAACATTGAATATGCCGGTGAAGGAAGAATAGCAATAATCTTTATTTTCAACGACAGAAAATGGCATGAGAATAAAAGCAGGCGAGAAGTGAAGGTGTAGTTTCATTGATTGTAAAAAAAATACCCCTTTGATATTTGTATCATGAATAGGTAATGATGATCTAAGATTCTGTTTATAAATAGCATCACAAATTATTGTTCCGCTTAAAAACTCAGTTTTGAACACACACAAAACACACATACATTTCATAAAATCTTAAATATTTAAAATTGATAAAAGAAATAAAATGAATACATATCAAAGTACCCTTACATATAGTAATTATAATATTAATCCAAACCAAAAAGCTACTTTAAATAGATAAATTAACGCTTGATTTTGAAGAAACTACCATAAGCAGCTCAGAACAAAAGAAGCATGTCAAAAAATCTTATATATAAATAGAAATTCTAATTTAAATCACAACATTAACAATCAGTTGATGCTTATTAGTTAGAAATGAATGTCCTTTTCTTTAGTTACATTTTTCTACTTTTTTGTTACAATTGAAAAACATGGAATTTGCCAATAGAAGGAAAAACTACATATTGGAGTAACCGCAACAAAATTTGCACCACAATATCAAAACAGATTCTTATATGTTTTAAATGAAGAAAAAGTCAAATTTTGGTGAAAAAAGTTCCGCTTTGACTCTAATACATAAGTATCAGGAAAAGCAGTACCCTTTTTCTTTTCCAATGGAAGGAAATGTTGGTGCTAACCTTTTATCGCACCAAATGCCAACGTTCAAAATAACTCGCCAAGTTGGCAATGCTGATTTCAAATGTGTTTTATGGACTCAATTGGCAACCATGTGCTTCATTTCATGTAATGTTGTAATAATAATAGGTTGTGACAATATGTAAGAATTGAAATGTCATAGGAAGATTTTTTGGTACTTATGTATAATTGCAACAATTGCCAACTCTATTAATAACTCACTAAGTTGGCAACCACAATTTCCTATGTGTGCCATATGCTTTGTTTCATATAATGCTGCCAATAGGTTGTGATCATACTCATTATTTTAACCAAATGGTCATGCTATGCAGTTGGAAGTAGGCAAGAAGTACTGCTGAAATGTACTGATATAAGCTATTAGGATGGAAGTAGGCAAGACATACCCTTAAGTGTACTAATATTCACAGGCGATGTTTTAGTTCCAAGTTTTACTTACTTTGGGGCCAACTACCTTCTGTTGCCGTGATATCAACATGAGATGAATAGTAACGCAAATGCATCAGTAGATTGATAATACCAACAACATTCAAGTTAGCGAGAATAAGGAAAAGCAACCACACAAACCCAAGGCCCTTACAACTGTTTAGTACCAAAATACATACAAATGTTTTCTACATTGTTGATTCTTTAAAAATAATGAACAACATGGGGAAAGCAAACTTTTTTCAGATACAGCAAAAAGGTTTAGAGAGTGTAATCAGGCTTTATTTGATAATCATAGTTCAGCTAGCATGAATCAGGAGCATAAAATGAAATAAAACATTTTACGGAAAGTAAATATCTTTGAAAGTGGCCAGAACAATAGAAATGGCCTTGCAAGCTGGGTAGTTGTTCCATTATTCAATCAACGTACATTATTACAAACCACAAAAATAAAAAAGAAATAATCAATAAAAATTACACAGATACATAAATTTAATGCGGTGGCTATTCTTTAGTATCACCCACTCACGGCGGGATAAGTGTCCGATTCGACAATCCAACCAACCTTAGAACTAAATCATTACCTGAATAACAGAACACTTTAACGGTACACCATGTCCATTTTCAACCGTAAATAGCATGACCAGTTAGTTTGAAAAAGCTGTAAAAAATTAACAGTACACCATGTCCATTTTCAACTATAATAGCATGACCATTTTATTTGAAAAAGCTGCACAAAAATAACATCCTTTATTTTGAATTTTAGGAAAAGGATAAATACGTTATAACACATCGAAAGTCAATTGTTGCCAAACAGAAAAACAAAATTTAGAAAGAACATTTTTTTTATCACGATTTTTTCGGAAAACAAATAAAATTCCATAACCAAAGAGTAAGAAAACGAATACATACAACCATAAATAAATATATTTACTGTAAAATGTGCTACAATCCCCCAAAAAACTGCTTGAAGCATTCATTTTTGCAAAGTTAATACTTGACATGTTTGATGACGTCATATCTACATTTAGCTGAAACATCACTTAAAAATTGAAATTTAAAAAAAAAAACTCTTCAAGCATAAGGATCTGCAGCTTCTACGTGCCAAGTTTCACACTTCTGGGTTGTTTAATTTGGTTGGAATAGCGTAAACACACAAACTCTTTCTTTTATATATTTAGTATAGATTATGACATTAGTATACAACCTTACATATAGTAGAAACCTTAAATATAAAAATAAAAGTCTAATTTTGACGAAACTACAATAAACAGCTCAGAACAAAAAGAAAATGTCAGAAAATCTCATACGTTAATAAAAATTCGTATTAGCCTTCGTGTTCTTACGTATTAGCATCACCACAGCCAAACTGGCACTAAGCACAAATCACACTATATCCCAACAAAATCTGACTGATTTTTTTTTTCACATAAAAACACAAACACAGAATCTTTGTTGTTTTGATATCAAGGAGTGATTAGCATGGCGCCAATTTGGCTGTGATGACACTTATATGTAAGTATCATAAATTCTAATTTAAATCACAATATTGGCAATCTAATAATCCCAATTAGTTTGAATGGAGTGTCATTTTCTATGGTACTTACATATTATCGCAACCTATTGGCGACATTACATGAAATGAAGCATATGGTTGCCAATTTGATTGACTCTAAGAATAACATAAAATTAATAAACATGGGGAAGCAAAAAATTTTCAGATACAGCAAAAAGGTTTGAAGAGTGTAATCAAGCTTTTTTGATATCATAGTACAGCTAAGATAAATCAGGAGCTTCTTCAGACTAAATAATCATTCTATACTGATGGAATGGGGTAATATGTACCATTAAAGTGTACTAATTACTAATATTCAGGCGATGTCATTTGGTTCTAAGTTTAACTTTGGCGCCGAAAACCTGTGTCATGATATGAATCTCAGATGGATTGTAATCAAGTTTATCCACCGTATTAAATTCATGTATCTGTGTATAATTTTTTCTTATCACACACAACTTTTGTGATTTGTAATAATGCACGCTGACTGAGCAATGGAAAAAGTACCCATCTTGCAATGCCTAAGGTTATTAAAGCTACTATTTTTATTGTTGTGGCCACTTTTAAAGATATTTACTTCCCATAAAATGTTCTATTTCATTTTATGCTCCTGATTAATCTTAGCTGTACTATAAGCCTGATTACATCTTTAAATCTTTTTGCTGTATCTGAAAATTTTTTTGCTTCCCCATGTTGTTTATTAATTTTGTTATTCTTAGTCAATAATGCAAAAACATTTGTTCATATTATGGTACAAAACAGTTGCAAGGACCTTGGGTTTGCACATTTGCTTCTCCTTATTCTTGCTAACCTGAATGTTGGTGGTATTATCAGTCTATGGTTGTGCTTGGGTTACAAATTTTTTTTCAGATACAGCAAAAAGGTTTGAAGAGTGTAATCAAGCTTTTTTGATAATCATAGTACAGCTAAGATAAATCAGGAGCATAAAATGAAATAGAACATTTTATGGAAAGTAAATATTTTTAAAAGTGGTTACAACAATAAAAATAGTAGCTTTAGGCCTTGCAAGATGGTAGTTGTTCCATTACGCAATCAACATGCATTATTACAAACCACAAAAGGAAATAAGAAATAATTTGAACAGAAATTATACACAGTTACACAAATTCAATACGGTGGATAAACTTAACTTGATTACAATCCATCTGAGATTCATATCATGGCACAGGTTTTCGGCGCCAAAGTTAAACTTAGAACCAAATGACATCGCCTGAATATTAGTAATTAGTACACTTTAATGGTACATATTACCCCATTCCATCAGTATAGAATGATTATTTAGTCTGAAAAAGTTGTATAAAAAAACATCCTTTTTTTTAAAGAAATGAAAAAGATATAATACGTTGGAAATCAAATACGAAAATATCTACTGTTATCAAATTAGTGTTGCCAATCGGAAAAATAAAATTTAGAAAAACATTTTTTTAGGACTATTTTTTGAAAAACAAATGTAATTCCTCCACAAAGAGTTAAAAAAATGAATAAATACAACTAAAATAAATATATTTACAGTAAAATGTGCTAAAATTCCTCCAAAACTGCTCAAAATATTAATTTTCGCAAAGTTAAGACTTGACATGGCTGATGACGTCATATCTCCATTTAGCTGAAAAATCGCATAAAAATTGAATTTTAAAAAAAATCTAAAGCAAATTTCGAAAAAAACTCTTCGAGGTTAATAGCATAACGACCTATAGCTTCTACATGCCAAGTTTCATACTCCTGGGTTGCTTAATTTGGTCGGAATAGGTGAAACACACACACACACACAAACTCTTTCTTTTATATATTAGTATAGATGATATTTAACTTATATATATATATATATATATATATATACATATATATATATACAAAAAAGCTATCCGGACAATTTAAATAAAAAAATTAAATAAAATTCACCTAATAATCCTAAGAAATAAATGAACGTGCTATCAGATTTGAACCAGATGGACTTAAAAAAAAAATTACATTCCTTCATCTTATGATCCTAGTATGCATCCTGAGAGTATTTTAAATAAGATAAAAAAAAAACATTTCCATATATATAAAAAATACAATGAAAAAAATCTTAGATATTTTATTTTTTAATTTTAAGTTGTACTTTAAATTAATATTCTCATACATTTTTGTTTGAAAAAGTTTACATAATGTTTTTAAGAAGTTCCTAACATGTATTTTTTGATAATATTTAATAACTATTTATTCAACATATTTTTTCTCTTTTTTTGTTTAACTATTGTTATCAATATGAGCAATAATAAATTATATATGCTCTGCTTTTCTTTATTATTTATCAACTAATCATCCGCAATAGGGATGAAATGTATTTTTTTCGAGAGATTTTAGCTATTTGTGTTCAATTAATTTATAAAATAACTCTGAAATTATTTACTTTTCATTTCAGTCTATCATTATTTAGTCTTTCATTAGTTATTTCATAGAGCAGCTAGGTAAAATATGAAATTTTTCATCTATTATACACTTTAACAGACTTGTCTAGTTATTTCATGAAAAACCTAGTTATTCTATGAAATAACTGATTTATACACTTTAACGGTAATAAATATATATATAGAAATCAAGTATCGACTTTTAAAAAAAAACAAATAAAAGTTGGATCAAAATATGGATTAGAATTTATCTCACCTTGTAACAAATAGACAGTTTCTTCCTTGATCGTCTGTAAGGAGTCCAAATCACTCCAAAAAACAGATCAATAACAACCAGACAAAGATATTATGCTAAGCGAATGTTCATTTCTTTTTCCATTCCAGAACGTTATATTTCCGTTGACCCGGCCAGGTAAATATGACGCAGCGTTTAAAGGTTAATCCAGAGAAGATAGCATTCTTTTTCTGATAGTAGGCTGTAAATTATTTTTTTCGGATTAGGAAATCTTAGTACGTGACACGAAGAAACATCACCGATGGGGGGGGGGGGTATTTTTATCATAAAATAATGAAGAAGGTCATGGAATGTTTCATTGAAATCGCGTCCGGCACGTGTGGAACACCCGTGATTCAGAATCGTGACGTAGAGGAGATCAGAAATTATTTTAAAATTTCTACTTTTATTTCAGAATTATTCTAAATGTCTATATGGAATCAAATGGTATAGAGGTATAAACGAAAGAAAAAAGTTTTTGAAAATTAGGTTATTAGGTTTTATAATTCATGTTCACGTTTGGTAAGACTGAGAGTTGAATTTCTTGGAACAAAAATGTATCCTACTCGTAGTTATTGTGATTATAATATTATCCAAAGTTTATTCCATGGACCTTTATTCTTACAATCGCTCAAATTATCAAAAAGATATCTAGTAGAATGAAAATATCTAGTAAATGTGTAAAAATTAAACACGCATTAAGTTCAATGAACGTTGATTACGCACCACAATTTTTTTGGTCGACTAAACTATCATTTTTAGAATAGTTACAAAATATGCCAATTTATAAGCAGTATATGAACAAATAAAGCAAATAATCAGATAAATAAGAGTTACATAAATTATTTAATTAAAGCAGACGATATTGACGTCAAAGAGAATTTTGAATATAAGCAATATCTATAACACTACTCTATAACTCATGGGTGTCTAAACTATGGCCGCTTGTGGGCCGCATTGCAAAAATAATTTTTATTTCTGGGCCGCATATACGATATTTTTCTTAAATTAGAATACACATTAACTTTATGTAGTTTTATTAAAATAAATTAGTGGCCAAGTAGCCAAGTGGTCTAGGCATCGGATCTTGGCTAGCGTGTTATGAGTTCGATCCCAGTACCACTGAAGACCCGCCGTGTAGGGGCGCGATGCTCGTAAAATCTGTCGGGAGCTCAAACGTCCTCCCGTTGGTGTGGTGTGGTAGCTAGGAGAGGGGTGCCAGCTCAGGTGTCGTCCGCGTCACTTGACCATGGTTCAAAATTACGCTAACCGTCCCCAAAAGCCCTCGTGTAGCTGAAAAGTGGGACGTTAATATTCACTCATTAAAATAATTTAACTTATTTTTATTAAAAATTTTTAAAATTTTAATTGGACATGAATAGGTACACATTTATTTTAAATTTGTAAAAGTTTCATTTGATTTAGTTTGAATTTCATAAAGATGGAAAAAAAGTCAAGTTAATGAGATGAATGAATTTGCATTTGTGTTGAACAAGCAAATTGATATCGGGTTCAATAGACGAAGTTGCAATTCTGAATGCCTTTTTCAAGATGTTTGTCAGTGATTTTTTCTTCCTACTTAAAAAAAAAAAATGTTTTTAGTGTGCTTCATTCGTGGAGAATAACTATTCACAAATGTAAGTACTGCCAAAAGCTGAAGACATAAAGCATGAGTGTGAAAATGGGGGTATTTATCGCGCAGTTAATAAAACTCCAGTACAGATACATTCACAGATTTTTCTTTCAATTGAATGTTACTTTGCAGTTCAATGCTCTCCATTGGAAGATTTGAAGGTAATTTATTTATTTCTAAAGAAAACGGGGTGGAAGATACATTGAAGTACTCTTCGTTTTTCAAACTTATCAGTTAAATCGAAAATTAACAGCATATTTTGTGCATACATTTATTTTTTTTAATACAAATGTAAAAATTGAAATATTTTCATAATTTGTGTTTGGGCCACACTTTAGACAAGCATGCTATAACTTAAATAACCAATTAAAAATTAGTTCAAAATAAAGAAGAAAATTTAAATACAGCAAAATATTTTGCAATACGAAACAGTACATATATTAAAACAGTCACCCTATTCATTGATCTTGTGTGTGTGACTTGAATGTAATGTCTATAAGTTAGTGTATCATGAATGGGCACATTAAAGTTTTCCTTCATGAAAAGGAATAATATTTCCTTGAAATGAACTAGAAAAAATGGTTATGTAAATTGATGTTTCTAACTAATATAATTAAACATCTCGATAAATTAAACTTGGGAAAGAGTTAGACAGTACTTGAATTTTTGAATATTCAAAATTCTTTGCTACTAAATAAAATACCGTATTTACGCAAATCTAAGCCGCCCTTTGTTTCCAGTGTTTATACTTCTGAAAATAGGGTGTGGCTTAGAATCGAAAGCACACCATTTGTTGGATGGATGAAGTTGAATTTCCACCCCTTTCAAAAGGAAAAATGTAACCGTCCATTTTGACCATTTGCACACATCAATGCTTATCCCATTCCATACTTTATCTCCAGCATTCAGTCTATCCTAATCAGGGTTATCTTCTCGTATTTAAGGAAATTTTCTTGTATACGCGCTTTCTTATAATCATCTAAACATCAAAGATATCGGTAATAGCATCAAGACGAGTTCACTACGAAGCTAGTACGAAAAGGGAGGAAATTTTATAAGCAGAAAAAAAAAAAAAAAAAAGAAAAGAGAGCAGCTTCAATTAAAAATTTGACACGGATGAAACAAATTAATGTCAATGGCGTAAGCAAAATCGTATAATTTTATATTCCAAGCGTTCAACAGTCCTTATTAATTCATTTACCTTTTTTTTTTTTCTTTTTTAAAAAATGTTGCATAACATTTACGGAATCGGTGCGATGCCATCTCCGATTCCGAAGTCAGCTGTGACGAATCATTTTCGAAACGTAATTCTGACGGTTAGAGTAGCTATACGTTCATGTATGCATTTGAAAGTTTTCAATACTTGTAAAATAAATTAATTAATAACTTCTTATTATTTCCCATTCATTTTTTTAAAAAATTTATGAAGTATCGGATATCGATGAATCTCTCTTTTACACAGTTCTTAAATTTTTTTTTTAAAAACGTGTAGAGAACTGGGTGTGTAGCTTAGAATTAATGGCGGTTTAGATTCTAGTAAATACGGTATAGTATATATATATATATATATATATATCCTCCGTACCTACAAATGCTTCCCAAATGTTAAAACGCCTGCAAATACATCGACCAATGACAAAGATGAATTTTAGACCTACGTTGAAACACTTGTGGAGGAATTTTTCAAAAGATGGAAGGACTTTGAAGCTCGTATACTTGTATTTTCTTTCCTAATCAAAACGAGTTGAATATAGCCCCATTAATAATCCTATTGAATTTGTAATTTTTTGAGTGAATGGAAGTTGATAATTTTGAACTGAATTTTACTCAGCAAACAAAATTAAACTTTTAAACCTACTCTTGCGACGGATCTATACGCGTCCTCCTACTAATAATCCTCTTAGGTATTCTTTGGGACCAGCAAAATTCATCAATCTTTTCCTAAGAAGAAAACGTGATATGCAAATTTAGTTTTTTTATTTTGTTCTTGTTCGCGAGTTAAGAAGAGAGTTAGTGAGTTAGAATAGATAACAGAAAGAAAGAAGGTTAGAAGTTTAGTTAACTAAAGGTGACAAAAAAGATACAGGGGAAGATTACCGTAAATGGTTGGAAAGGCCTTGTAAGAGATTATAGCCAGGGAGTGTTATAAATAAATTAAATTGATTAGAAGACTGCCTACAGTTTAAGTACTGTCACCTTCCCATTACGTTGATATTTAAAATATTAAAGGGTCAAGGGGACATTAGTTACATATCTACCATGTAAAGCAATATTAAGGTATAAATATTATTATAAAGAGGTTTATTTAATGTATTCTCCCCAAACGTGACTCTCGTCCCCCTCCCTCTGTGGTCTGACCGATCCTCCTATTAATAGTGTTGCATTGATTTGTGTTTGAGTTGAATTAAGTAATAAATAAAACAATTGGAATTTATCATGTCGTATAATCCTTCACTTCCTTCCACACCTTCAGCTGGGTCACAGGGTAGAAGGAAACTAGGTTTATTACACTGGCGCCCAACGTCCGAGATAAGGAACGGTGCTCATTTTAGGGTCTTGCCCGAATTAGTTTTCTCTGGAAAGGAAAATGTAAAGCAAATATCGATGATATCATATCGTACTATGAGATACCTGCAAATTTGGCATGTGCCTACCTGAAGGGTCATCTCATAGGGCGGGCGCTAGATTGGTTTGAAGTCATTGGGTATTCATTTGTGCGTGGCGAGACCACTGACTTCGCGACACTTAAACAGGAATTAACTGATAGTTTCCCAGTAGTGCGAAATAGAGGCTCGGTTATTTTCATCGAAACAGTATCGGGCAACCTCCGTCCGATTTTGTGTATAAATTGTTGAAAATACACTCATGTCCATAAATTAAGGATAATGAAGTTCAGGAAAAGAAAGAGACAGAAGCAAAATAAATTTGACTTATTTGCAAAGTCTATTTATTAAACAAAAGGTAAAGAGCAAAAAAGATGCTATATGTTTGACATAATAATTAAAAACTACGATTTTTACTCCCTGGAGAAAATTTCAAAAAAGAACCTTTTACAAAAAACAGTATAACATGGTTAGTATGATGGTTAATACGGAGTATGTCTCCCGGACGATGCAATACAGGCCTTACAACGCCTACGCATGCCGAGTATCAAACTATCAATCTGATATTGGGGAATATTACACCACTCATCAAGCAATGCCCTCCGAAGTTCCGGTAGACAGGTGGGAGGGGGTTGACGGGCTGCAATTCGTCGGCCAAGCATATCCCACACATGCTCTATTGGTTCAAGTCCGGTGAGTATGCTGGCCAATCCATACGGGTGATATCCTCCGATTGAAGGCATTCGTCTACAATGTTTGCACGGTGAGGACGGGCGTTGTCATCCATAAACAGAAATTCAGCACCCATGGCGCCCCGAAACAAACGTACATGTTGTTCCAGAATGACATCCCGATAGATGTGGCCTGTCATCGTTACACACTGAACATTCAGGTCAGTTATGGAACCAAGAATAATTCCTCCCCAAACGAGCCATCCTGCACCACCGTAACGGTGTCGTTTAATGGTGTTCTCTTGGTGGTAACGGGTACCTGGCGCTCTCCATATGAAAGTCCGGCGAGAATCAGACTGCAGACTAAACCTGGACTCGTCAGAAAACATCACACAAGACCACTGTTGCGGTGTCCACATGCATGCTCTCTACTCCAGGTTAATCGCAGGCGACAGTGAGTTGCGGAAAGGGGAACACATCTGACAGGCCTACGAGCATATAGACCAATGTGCCCTAAGTGTCTGTACACGGTCTGCCTTGAAACTGTCGTACCGGTAGCTGAAGAGAGCTGACGAGACAGGTCTGATGCTGTGCTCCGTTTGTTTCTTTTGGCAGTAACTGCCAAATACCGGTCCTCATTCGGCATTGTAACTCGGGAGCGACCTGTGCTGTAACATCTACTCACAATACTATCATCTTGGAATCGTTGCCAAAGCTTGGAGATGACACTCTGGGCGATTCCAAGTTCCTCGGATACTTCCAGCTGGGTACGTCCACATTCCAGTCGTCCGGTCATTCTACCACGTAAAAAATCATCCAAATGCTTCCTTTGTGCCATAACTATGCGGTTATTGCACTGAAAGGCTTTTAAAGCGCTTGTGAACAATTTTACTTCTTTGCCACCATTCCTTATATACCCCTCTCTTACACTCTCAAATTGTAACATACTATCCGCGCCATCTGGTGGTTTCCTGTAATTTGCATATTCTTCTTCAAGATGTGTGTGATAATTCTACAGGTGAAATTTTTATTTTAGAGTTCAATTTCTGTGTGATTCTGAATTATCCTTAATTTATGGACATGAGTGTACATAAGAACCTGAAATAAAATTATGATGAACCACAAATATTAAATCATGTTATTATGAGACTCAGAATACCAGGTTATGGATTATGTAGAAGTAAGAAACCCCAGTATTAAGGCACAGTTATTTGAATTGGTGGATATATATGAAGAATGTCATAAAAATAGAGGAAAACCCAGAGTTCGAGCAATAGTGTTGAATGAGGAGATTGGGATTCGAGTAGGAGATTTTCAGGAAGGCATGGTAAGAGAAATTGGAGAGATGCAGGGGTTGGTAATAGATATTTTGATCGGAGAATAGCGAACACGGATTCAAATAACATTTCTCGTGGTGGTACTCGAAATCGTGGGTTCGAGAGATGAAACCGAAATAATCAACAGGATCATAGACCCGACAATCATAGAAATCGTAATATGTTTGTAAATCAAGGGCAGAATAATGATAGGACCAGGGGAGGCTAAAAAAATGGTAATTTAAATTTTTAAGCGATCGTGTTGCAGGAGGTAAGCGGTGGAAAGTTGTATCAAACCCTCCTAATAGAATTAAAATAAATGCTTTACGATTGTGTGTGTGTGTCCACAGTTGACCTTCCATATGTACCTAACCTTTTACTCGATACATTTTTAAAAGTTCTGTGGGATACAGGAGCTGAAAGGTCCTTTATTTCGGAGGAAACATTCAAAAATTATTTTTCATATAGCCCAATCAACTATTCTAAAGCCGAGGTCGTTACTGCACAAGGTGCCAAACGCACAAACTTAGAAATGATAGAATTACGGATACGAATCCAAGAATTTTCGAAAATGTGGAATTTCCACGTGATTGTGGAGATGCAGTACTCATGCATCTTGGGCATTGATTTTGTGTTCAATTCAAGAATTGGATTAGATTTTGAAAACAAATCGTTAATTATTCCGAACTCGCCGATTAAAAAGGTACCAATAGCAGAAGAACCGTAGTGATAGATCTTTCTAACGTGAAGTTGAGTGAGCAACAAAAAGAGGAATTAAAAGTTTTATTTAATGATTATAGAGTACTGTTTTCAAATAAACCGTGGCTGACGTACGTGTTATTTCACAAAATAGATTCGGGAGATTATCCCCCCCCCTAATATTCCAGACCTTATTGCTATGACTGGGTCCAACGGTGTATGATAGTGTATCACGTCAATAAAAAGTTAGAGGAAAGTACGATCATACCTATCCAATCCCCCTATACATCTCTAGTTGCTTTATGTCGTAAAAATAATGGTTTGCCTCCAGATGATTCTGAAGCTCATAGATTCGTGATAGATTACTGCAAATTGAATGCCATAACTAAGAATCCTAGATATCCGTTGCCACTTATCTATGATCTAATTACAAATATTCCACACACCGAAATTATGTGTGACGCTTGATCTTAGATCTGGATACTTTCAGCTCTCGGTAAATCCCAAAGATATTATGAAGACGGCTTTTGTAACCGAAATTGATACATTCGCATTCACTTGCATGCCATTTGGCCTCTCGGGAACGGCCCCAAATTTCCAAAAAACTATTCAAATGATTCTTAAATCTGTTCTCTGTCGTTTCGGGAGTGTTTATATGGATGACGTAATTATTTCGTCTCCATCGTTTGTAAACCACGTTAAACATTTAAGAGGGCTATAGATTATTATAAGAGGCTGGTCTAACTTTAAACCGTGAAAAATGTCATGTCACTAGAGACAAGTTACGATATTTAGGTTTAGGTATTAGCAAAGATGGGGTTAGAACTGATGAAACAAAAGGAAAATCGATTGCTGAAATGAAATCCCCGAAAAATACTCAGGAGGTGGCAAAATTTTTAGGAATGACGGTTTTTATACCAAAGATTTATTAAGGACTATGCAGATCGGTGTGAACCTTTATTACAGTTACCTTTTTTACAGTTACCAGATTTCAATAAAACATTTGAGTTGTTACGGATGCCAGTTCAGTTGGGGAGGGGGCAACAACAAAGACCCATTGCATTCGCTTCTCGCACCTTCAGTACGACGGAAAGAAATTATAGTGCAAACCGAGCGAAAGGGCTTAGCTGTCATAGGGCGTTAAACAAATATCGCACTTATTGCGGGTCTGACGGTAAAAATCATAATAGACCACGCTGCTCTCACTAAACTGACGAATGGAAAAAATTGTCCAGTAGGATGATAAGGTGGGCACTTAAGTTAGCAGAGTTTAACGTGGAATGGGAACATCGCCGGGGTTAGGTTTTGCACTCCCCGGATCCAGGTAGTTTTTTCAAATCCCGGGATTTAATTTTTGTTTGAATTTATATTTTGAAATTTCTTTTCAAAGTATTGTGAATCCGGTATTACATTTAATGTATCTTATTTACTTATTTTGTACTGAATACGTTTTTTTTAATTTTTTAAAATTTTTTTTTAACATTTATAAACCCCGTGCACCACCGAACGTATAACACGGGGGTAAACAACACAGACAGAAGAAAGGATTACAACACAAACATCCATGCCTTCTCCGGGATTCGAACCCAGTCCCTGCAGCACCGCAGTCAGCTTCACTGACCACTATACCGGATGGGCGGCACTGAATACGTTTAATGTCAGTTTTCTTATGTGTTGAATCTTGAAGGGTTCGAGGTGGGTCTGTATGTTAAACCGGGAAATTTGATATGTTTTCTCTTATTTTCTTCTGTAACTTTCTCCCCATCGCGAGTGGGGTCAGAAAACGGACAATTCTCCCACTCACAGGATATGTCCGGTGTCAGCTAACTTAAAGGGGACAGAGTCAGTTAAAATTTTTGGAAGATATCTTGCTACAGGAGATGTTTTATTTTACTCCTGAGTGTAGTTACTTAAGGTTCAAATAAATTTTTGTGATCTCTACCATCAACAGACTCGTTTCCGAATAAATTAGCCTGCTGAAGTGAGTCCAAATCGATCTTTTACATGTAGCTCGTATGAAATAGCAACAGGTAATTATGTTTTTAATTTTGAGTTATGTTGTATTTTTTAAGATATAAATTAATATGCAAATACAGTTGTACTTCCTGTAAGATACACTATGAATAAAGCACAATTAATGTTGGTGCCGGTCGCTTTGAATATGGAACTTATGTATTTATACCTCTCATTTAGGGAAATTCTATTAAAGTTAGGGTTTGCAGCCCCGGGATTAAAATAACTAATTCTGGGATTTAACTTGTCTAAATTATGTTTTGAAATTTTGTTCTCTTTAAAATTTATATAGAGGGCTTCCACTTCCGAAACGAGACATGGCGCAACATTCATTGCTATTCCCCAGTAATAAAAAAAATGTGACTCTTTTGTCTGATGTGTTGTTTATAATACTTTTTTCTTGAATCATCAATCAGGACTCATTTTCCTGAATTATGAATTTAAGTCAATATAAAAGATGTGGTTTTTTTTTTTTAGATTTCAGTCTATCTTTTTTTATACATCAGGAGATAACTTGAGAGTAATATTATTTTGTTATAAGTATATTCTTATAAGTATATTCTTATTAGCTGTTATTGCTGTTTCGAGCATCGAAAAGGCATTTCTTCAAAATTCTTGCTGGATATTTAAAGTTTGTGAATTAACTCATGTATAGGTGAGTTATTCACACACACATTTGTGTGTTTTTTTTTCTTCTTTTTTATTGTATAGAGAGATAATTTAATATTATTTTGTTATCATGATAAATATATTTTCAAATTAGATTGCATGTATTAATATTTAAATGTTGTTAAAAGTATTTCGAAAAGATGTTTTTGGAGGAAGCTAAAAGACAGATTTTTTTTGGACTGGGAAACATACAATGTATATATTATTATTATTTAAAAAATTGAAGTCTGTTTTTGAGTGTTTTTTCAAGAGTTGCCAGGACTTTGAAGCTCGTATGCTTGTATTTTCTTTTCTAATCAAAACGAATTTAATATAGCCCCATTAATAATCCTATGGAATTTGTAAATTTTTGGGTGAATGGAAGTTGATAATTTTGAATTGAAATTTACTCAGCAAACAAAATTAAACTTTTAAACCTACTCTTGTGAAGGATCTATACGCGACCTCCTACTAATAATCTTCTTGTGTATTCTTTGGGGTAAAGTATTAAAGTAGTCAAGCGGACATTAGTTACATATCTATCGTGTAAAGCAATATTTTTTTTAACGTTTACAAATCCCGTGCACTACACAATGTATAACACGGGGGTATAAAACAGAGACAGAAGAAAGGATTACAACACAAACTCCATGCCTTCTTCGGGATTCAATTCCAGTCCCTACGGCACCGCAGTCAGCTTCACTGACCACTATACCAGATGAGCGCCAAGTAATATTAAGTAGAAATATTCATTAAATAAAAGGTTTATATAATGTATTCTTCCTAAACGCGACTATCTTCCTATTCCTCTGTAGTCTGACTGGATCATCCTGTTTATAGTGTTGCATTGATTTGTGTTTGAGTCGATTAAAGTGCTTAATAAAACAATTGGAAATTATCTTGTGGAATAACCCTTCACTTCCTTCCTCACCTTTAGCTGGGTCACAGGGTAGACGGGAAGGAGGGTTATTACACCTTGAAATATTGGAGAACTGGACAAAGCATTCATGCTTCAAATGAACGTAGGAGAATTGGAAAGTTTTTCAGAATTTGTGGGACGATATCAAAAATTTTCTTAACACTTCGGATGAGTTCTTTTGACTTGCATCGCGCACGCAATTGAAGAGTAAGACCAATTGTCTTGCTGTAAAATAAGTTCTCTCCTCGTACTTAGAGCAGCGTTTCTTAAACTGTAGGGTGCTCCCCCCCCCCCTCCCCAGGTGGCGTGATAACCCTACGAGGGGGACGCGAGCATATTGAAAAGTCGAAAACAAAAGATTATTTAGGAAATTTTTTATTTATGGAAAGTAAACAAATAAAATACATACATGATAAAAAACAAAATACACATTTACACTGATGTAATACCCTTATAAATGTATAAGTCTCGCAAAATGTATTTTATAATTAACTTAACATACTAAGTTAAGAACAAGTTTAATAATTACCAGTGACCCCCATGGACTTGTTACATATAAAATTATTCCAAAATTTAATATTGATCTTGATAATTTGTACGGTTTATAATTAATCTCTAAACTGTCAATTAAAATTTACGCTATTCGCTCCCCAATACCAACGTATATGATGTATGAAGAGGAAGAAAAGGAATAAATAAGAGAAAATCTCTAAAATAAGTACATCCTTCGCAAACACTGTCTAAGTCCTTTTATTGCATTCCAAAGCGTTCAGAGTAATTTTATGGATAGCAGCGCACAGAAAAGATCGTACTTCGTAAAGACGTATATATACGTTCGTGGCAATTATCGCTTTGATTGAGCGAGACCTTTATATACGTTAGTTGTACTTAAGAGGTTAAAGTCGTGTTGTAGCTCTTGCGTCAAAGTATAATATTATTTAATTCAATGAATGCATTGTTATTCTATGGAGGGGGCGCGATGAAAATTATGATGGAATATTGGGTCACGAATGGTGAAAATTTGAGAAGCACTGACTTAGAGGAAGTTAGCATGAAATGTGTGGTAGTCTCTAAACACAGCAGAGAATGCCATACTCTAAAACAGCACGAGGCTATTGACCACGGGCTTCGTATTTCTGATCCACAGTCAAGTGAAGATACTGGCACCCACTTTTCTAAAATACCACACCACGGGAGGAATTAGAGCCGCGACATATTTAACGTGCATCTACATATCGTGTCTTCAGCTGCACTAGGGCTCGAACTCATGCAACGCCGGTCACGAGCCCGTGACCCTAAAAAAACAGTGGAAAATCAATTAGTTGAAATAACAGTCATAAATAATGTTATGTAACATTTTTAGAGAGAGATGGTATCTTATTAACTGGAACTTCTGTCAATATATTGTTTTTCGCTTGAGTGTTTCAGTTACCACACGCACAAGAAGGGAAATATAATTACGATTTTTATATCCTGCTCTATGTTTCTTCTTTTTTTGCTTCTACTATACAAGGGTCGGCAACCTAAGGCACGCGTGCAACATGTGGCACGCGGTACAATTCTCAGTGGCACTCTACACTACTCTACAAATTTGTCAATTTTTGAGTGGTTGGAAGTTGATTAATTTGTAATGGACCTTATTTGACAAACAGACATTTACGAAATTACGAAACATTCTGATAGAGGACTCTAAAGATACATTTACATATATTATGTAAATTATTGAATGTCCTTGCTGGAGAGATTTAATTGTTTGAAGAGAAAAAATTGCTGTACTCTTCTTTACGCTTTTGATTCTACTTATCAAAATAACACATCTTTCCTCATATGAGAAATATTTCGATTCTGCAAAGAAATAGTTTTACAACTGAATGTTCAAAATCATGTCAAATTGAAAGTAACACATTATAGCCATGATTTTTGTGATATGAAAGTAGAGCGGTGCACAAGCACTAAGTTCGCCTTCAAATTTTTATTTATCTTTTTATTAAGGGATGGTGGACCTTTGAAATTAATTTCTTAAATTGTTATCTTAATTAGCTGAAATTGGAATCAATATAGTAGATGATCACTATAATTCACAATTTAAATTTTTTTTTATATAAAAAAAATTTATAATTTGATTTTTTAAAAAACTATTTAATTTTTTAAAACTTTTTTTAAAAAATGCTCCTTGCGCGTTAGTTTTTAATGATATTTTCTTAATTTTGTTTTATATGTATATGAACTATAACTAAATATATCTGTGCATGGATTTTAAATTCAGAATAAAATTTGATGAAAAAAAGATACATTTTCTATACTATATGAAATATTTCACCAATTATCACACATTCAAGGTAATCAAAACAACGTAAAATATAATCCGTTAAATTTTTAACAAAAACCAATGCACAAATTTGTGAATTCTATCATTTTTATAATTTGTGAAAATTTAAAAGAGACGATGAAATATGAAACGCAAGGAGCATTTTACATAATCATGAAAAGAGAAAATTCACGAACTGAGAAAAACACATTTTAAACATTTATTTGTGTAATATGAAATAATAAAACAAAATTTTACATAATTACTTACCCTTACATGAAAATCAAACATATCAGAGATTATTATAGTAGAAATCTAATAAATATTTTAAAATTTATTATATTTAGTTATAAATGGAATAATTCAAGTAATAGCATCCGTAAAGCTGATATTTATAAAAAAAAACATAGCGTGACAAGACATTCACTTAAAATTTACCAGCACAATATGATAATCCTTCAGATTTTATATTTTTGTTTTCTATTGCATTAGAGATTTTTCGCTTCTTAATTCTTTTTTCTTTTGCAGTTTGAAAAGTTTTAATTCTACTTTGCTTTAATCGACGGTCATTTCTCATTTCACTAATTTGCATCGAGGGTATGGAAGTGTTTTGATGCACGTTTCTCAAGGTAAGTAGGGATCCAAAATTAAACTCACTTACTGCTGTTACAACAGATATTTCCAATCTTTTCTTTGATTGGAAACTTTCTTTTTGGCAGTGACTTCAGGTAACACTGTGCAAACATTCATTTGCATTTTGACTTTTACCTGAAGTACACCGGGACAATATCTCGTTGCTTGCTAATCTCTGGTACACAGGGAGAATCTTCGCAACCTCATCAGTTAATTTGTCTTCATAACTGAATGACTTTGAGGGGATTCTCCATTTGCCAAAGCTCTTTTATAAAACACCAAGAAAGTTTGCCATCAGGACATTTGTTGTGTTTCGGTTTGGTGTCTGTGGATGAACAATGATAAAGTGTGGCATATATTGCACTTTTCATTTTTTCTACGTCATCGCAATTATCTTTAATGGCTTTTCAGTAAAAGTTAGTTAACTATTGTGTATCTTTAAACTACCACCTTTTTGCCTTCATACAAACACCTTTGCTTCGCCACTCTTTCACCTTGCTGCGTAAACCAGTTCCTAAGTGTTTGGAAATATGGTTGATACATTCTTCTTTTTTAATTTGTTTATCTTTTCCGTAAATGTTCAACGATATCAGATGTTGGAATGTTTTTGAATCTCCTTCTGATAGTATGCAAGTGTAGCACATATTGCACTCCTTGATGGATCTCAGCAGCTTCCGTTTCCATACTAGACGAGGAACATGTATGATTTATCTGACATTCAGATTTGTGACCTTCATACTAAATTGCAAAATCTGGACTATCCCTCGAAAGGTCTCTTACTGCAGCAGTACATTCCGTACAATACTTTGACAGTATTTCATAATCTATTACTAAGCCTGTCCCAATAAATCATAACAACTCCTATCCCGTACAGTGATTTATATCCCCGTTTTTTGCCAAGATCCATCAAATGACACAGTTACGTCTAAAAAACACCAGTTTCCTTACCTTCGTTATTCAATTCAAGATGTTGCTTCCTAACTATATTTCTCGCAACTACGAGGATCTGATGTTTCACCTCTCTATTTCCTTCGGACAAAATTTTAATGTCCTTCGAAAAAGATTTTTTGTCCATTGTATTCATACCAGTCACCAATGAAAATAGTTCCAATCCTGCGTGACCTTTCCCAAGTCTTAAAAAAGAGGAAACCATTTTTTTGTTAATGTCAAAAAAAATTTTGTCTTTTACACGTGCACTTGAAAATGAGGAATTCAATACTGCCTCACATAGAGCAAACCAATTCTAGTTTTGATGCCATACCCAGCTGCGTTGTTTTTATAATATTTAAATTATTCATATCACATTCAGGGCACTTTACAGTTGACACAGTAAATTCTTCCATACATTTGTATCAACTAATACATAAGTTGGATCATTTTGTTCACTTATCCCATGTTCTGCAGAAGTGTGTGAGCTTAGAAGAGACAGATTTCTTTCTGTTGCTGCATTCAGTTCACTAGAATTTAATGTGTAAGTGTTTACTTCATTATTTTCATAATTAGAGACACATTACCACTTGCATCAGGTTCATTTTCATGTGTGTGTGTGTGTGTGTAAACTTTGATGCTCCAGTTCTATTTCTCCAGAGGCCCATCTCTTTGCTTTTAGCAAAGCCTGCATTTTATGTTTTGATGGCCTTCCTTTTGGAACATATCTTTTTTTTAAAAAAAATTTTTTTAAACATTCATAAACCCCGTGCACCACGCAATGTATAACACGGGGGCATACAACACAGACAGAAGAAAGGATTACAACACAAACATCATGCCTTCTCCGGGATTCGAACCCAGTCCCTGTGGCACCGCGGTCAGCTTCACTGACCACTATACCGGATGGGTGGCTGGAACATGATATCGAGAACTAATTCTGTGCATTGTACAAATACTGTTGGAATGATTAATTTATCAAGAAAATTATAATTGAGTATTCAAATGAAAGAAAGGAAAACTTTGAAAAAAGTAGACCTACAATTACGACCGAAACGCCCCTGCTGTGTTAAAACAGATGTGAAACAAGCACGCTAATACGATGTAAACAAACAAAGCAGATGTAGAAGTTGAAGTTCCTATCAGAATCCTTCTTCATAAATATGCGATGAAAAAAATAATAATTGAGGTAAGCATATGCTAGAAACTAAATATGAATAGTTCTTTTGTTTACGTTCAAATGACAGGGCCACGCCCATTTAAATAGTCAATGGCACCATGTTTAACTCTTAGATTACTCATAACTCAGTAATTATTAGTCAAAATGAAAAAATTCTTCGACAGAATCATTCTCTGAAATAAATAGAATATTAGTATAAAAATTAAAAATCACAATTTTGACCAAATTTTGAGATTTTGAAGGTCCACCATCCCCTTAAGGGAAATACTTATATTTTATGTTGTCTATTTCTTATTTTAATAAATATGTTTAAAAGTACTTAATACATGAACATAATATATTGTTTTATTCATGTTGAAGAAATAGTTATATTTTATGCTGCTTATTTTTATGTTAATAAATATTTATATGATGCAAAATTAATATATAATAAAACTGTAAATCTAAATTATTGACCTCTATTCTCTAATTCTGTATGCATTATCACAGGAAGGGAATCGTTTCAGAAATGTTTTACTGTGTGGCACGCTGAGTCATATAGGTACATTGGTTTGGCACGCCAAAGCTAAAAGATTGCCGACCCCTGCTCTATACTATCTTTTGATATAGTATTGGAGATGATCTTTCATTTAAATTAAAGGGATACAATTCCAAGGATCTGGAGGAGCTTTAGCTAATTAAACAACTTATTTATTAATCTCGATTTATTTGTGTGCAAGGACCCTAATGAATGGAATTGATTAAACAATTTTGAGAATTTCTTGCAGAGTGAAACTTAAAATCAAGACTACTATATTCTATTCTTTATTGATATTTTGGAATCTCTTCAAAACGAATCAGCTATCAGTAAAAATGAAACATTTTTCTGCTATGTAACCCAATACTTGAAAGCAGTCCATATGGAAAAAGCTCTTTGGATGCAAAAAATTAATTAAGTTCTCTCAGTAAAAACTTTTGATGAACTTTCTTAGAGATTAAATGTTCTATTGTGACGTATGGCTGGTAGCTTTAGAATTACAAACAACTAATGAATTATAAGCAAACAATATTGATTTTAGAAGTTAAAACTTGAATGCAGTTTTAAAACCTTTTACTGCCCCCTATATATTAATTTTGGAAATTGAAATAAATGAGATTTTGTCAATAACCAAATGAAAATTTTAAAGTACATGACAACTTTGTTTGTATGAAAATAGAATGTAAACACAAGGTCTGGTCATGGATGAAAGGAAAATTCGAAACTACTCTATAATTTAATAAAAATGCTCAAAACTAATTTCTTTTTTGTGCACGTGTTTGATAAAGTTAATATAGTATTAAGATTGAAGCCGAAAATTATTTCAATATTTTGATCAATTTTTCACTTTTTAATTTTTTTTGTAGCCTTGGTCTTATGACGCCCCCCCCACCTCTATTAATCCTCTTTTTGCAGCCCGTGGAGAATATACGTACAGGTAGAACGTCGTTTATCCGAATCGATTGGAATCGGACACCGTTCGGAAACGCGATTGTTTGGATAACCGAAAACCGAAAGCGATCCATGCAGTATATGATACTGGACACAATACGAATATTGAAAATCATCACGCACGGGAAACGTGCTTGCATAAAAAGCAACATAGGTGCAAAACGTCGCATTTTATTTTGATTGTGGAAAATAATCGCTTATTTTTCGCTGACCATTGTACACCTTCGTTTTTCCACTACAAGGTCTCTGATTCTCTTTAGCAGCGGTAGTTGAGTAGGACAGAACTCTGATTGTTGTTCATACCACTCCTTAACTGTCTCTAACGCAGAAAAGCGTCAGGATTTCCTACTTTCGTTGTTGTTGTCCTCGTCTTCATCCGTTTCATCGTCGACAAGATCGAATTCTTCTTGCGCGGAAGTCACAATCTCGTCATCATTTAGCATTTGAAATCTACAGTCTTTTGCATCGCATGCCATCCAGGTTTCTACATCCACAAAACCCAAAAAAAGAGCACGTATACACCCCCTCACTTGGAAACAAACTAATCTAATATTCCACGCAGATGTTTACCAAATCACAAACACCAACTGAAATTCCCCAAATATCTCTCACCTTAGGTTTTCCCGTCACTTTTGGTCTCAGGCGAAACAACTGTTGAGTATTGCACTGTTCGAAATAGTATCCGGACTTTGGTCCGGATATTTGACGCAGCGGATAATAAACGTTCGGATAAACGACGTTCTATTGTATTGGCAATGGATCAAAAAGAAAGCAAATTCTTAAAAATTGTGTAACAAATAGGGTAACACACATCATCGTCATAATTTAAGGTTTAGTGTTGTATTATTTTCTGAAATATTTCATAACAGGGGGAGGGGGACGTTATTCATACAAACCAAAGTATGTGTGTGTTACTTTTTTAAACTGTAGAATTATTTTCATAAATTCGCATAGCATTTAAGCAAGTAAGAAAAATATTTATTTTCTGTTTCATTCTACAATACACCAAATTGATGTAAAAAATTAATTTAATGCATGAATATACTAAAAATCCCATTAATAACGTATTCTCTTGAGAGTATTTTGCATATTTGAATTTCCAAGTCAAACAGAAAGGCAAAAAATAATTCAATGAAAATTCCCACACACACACAACCCATCTGATTCGCTATTTAAAGAACAACCATAAGATGGTTGAAACTCTTAGAAAGAGATTTTTCCTAGCTTCACTTAATTGCGATGACTTCCAAACTAGAATAACTTTTCGTATACTATTTTGAGGAAAATACTGAACGGTAAATGAAGTTAAATTTTTCTTTTGGTGCGGATAGCATTTGGATGAATTACTAAAGATGTTCCGTTTCATTTCGTTTGCATGTGTTTTGGGAAATAACAATTTTAGATTAATATTTGTGAAGCTTATTAGTTCTGGAAGTGTTAATATGTGGCATTTGTGTAAGAAGATATAAAATCATTTTATACTTGATTATCACATTTAAATTCTTAAATTTATGTTTTCGTCCTCATGAATTTAAGTGAGGTATAAATTTGTTGTA